>ML661915.1:8103884-8237313 GCA_007570785.1 Antilocapra americana
CCCCCTCCCTCCTCCCTCCCGACTCCCTCCCCCTGGGACATCTCGGTGCACCAGCCCTGAGCATCAATCCTGGGCTGGCGATTGATTTCACATATGGTAATTAACATGTTTCAATGCCATTCTCCCATATCATCCCACCCTTGCCCTCTTCCACAGAGTCCACGAGTCTGTTCTATACATCTGCATTTATTTTGCTGTCTCGCATGCAGGGTTCTCGTTACCATCTTTCTAAATTCCATATATATGCGTTAGTATAATGTATTGTTGTTTTTCCTTCTGGCTTACTTCACTCTGGATAATAGGCTCCAGTTCCGTCCACCTGAGTAGAACTGATTCAAATGAATTTTTTTTTTTAAAGCTGTGGTATATTTCTACGATTGTATATATCACAGCTTTCTTATCCATTCGTCAGTTGATGGGCATCTAGGTTGCTTCCATGTCCTGGCTATTGTCAACAATGCAGCGATGAACATTGGGGTACAGGTGGCTCTTTCAATTCTGGTTTCCTCAGTGTATATGCCCAGCAGCGGGATTGCTGTGTCATATGGCAGGTCTATTTGCAGCTTTTTAAGGAACCTCCACACTGTTTTCCATAGTGGCTGTACTAGTTTGCATTCTCACCAACAGTGTAAGAGAGTTCCCTTTTCTCCACATCCTCTCCAGCATTTATTGCTTGTAGATTTTTGGATTGCAGCCATTCTGACTGGTGTAAAGTGGTACCTCATTGTGGTTTTGATTTGCATTTCTCTGATAATGAGTGATGTTGAGCATCTTTTCAAGTGTTTGTTAGCCATTTTTATGATATCATTTCTCACATAGACTTACTTAGGCTTTCTTTTTTGATATTACTCTATGATAAATGCTCACTGGCTATACTTATAAAATTATTCCTAGTATTAGAAAATATTATAAATATAGAAATGCAGCATCCGTTTGAGGCAGGCTCTAATATAGCAGTATATCATTTTCTGTAATATGGTCTTTTTTATAATATTAATTTGAAATAATTGTACTTGAACATTAAATATAAGTTATATTAAAAATAATTGCCCTGACACTGTTGTTGTGGCTCAGTCTATAAATTTTGTCTGACTTTTTGCGACCCCATGGACTGCAGCATGACAGGTATTCCTGTCGTTCACCATCTCCCAGAGCTTGCTCAAACTCATGTCCATTGAATTAGTGATGCCATTCAACTATCTCAGTCTCTTTCTTCCCCTTCTCCACCCGCCAGCAATCTTTCCCAGCATCAGGGTCTTTTCCAGTAAGTCAGCTCTTCACATCAAGTGGTCAAAGTATTGGAGCTTCAGCTTCAGCATCAATCCTTCCAATGAATATTCAGTACTGATTTCCTTTAGGAATGACTGGTTTGACTTCCTTGCTGTCCAAGGGACTCTCAACAGGCTTCTCCAACACTAGAATGCAAAACGTCAATTCTTCAGCATTCAACTTTCTTTATGGTCCTACTCTCACATTCATACATGACTATTGGAGAAACAATTTGACTATATGGACCTTTGTGGGCAAAGTAATGTCTCTGCTTTTTAATGTGCTGTCTAGGTTGGTCACAGCTTTTCTTCCAAGGAGCAAGTAGATTTTAATTTCAAGGCTACAGTTACCAATTGCAGTGATTTTGGAGCCCAAGAAAATAAAGTCTGTCACTGTCTCCATTTTTTTTCCTTATGTATTTGCCATGAAGTGAAGGGACCAGATGCCATGATCTTTGTGTTTTGAATGTTGAGTCTTAAGCCAGCTTTTTCCACTCTCTTCTTTCACTTTCATCAAGAGGCTCTTTAGTTCCTCTTGTCTTTCTGCCATAAGGGTGATGTCATCTGAATATCTGAGGTCACTGATATTTCTCCAGGCAGTCTTGATTCCAGCTTGTGCTTCATCCAGTCCAGCATTTCAAATGATGTACTCTGTATATAAGTTAAATCAGCAGAGTGACAATATACAGCCTTGATGTACTCCTTTCCCAATCTGGAACTGGCCCATTGTTCCATGTCCAGTTCTAACTGTTGCTTCTTGATCTGCATACAGATTTCTCAGGAGGCAGGGAATGTAGTTTGGTATTCCCATCTCTTTAAGATAAATTTGACAATTTGTTGTGATGCATACAGTCAAAGGCTTTTACATAGTCAATGAAGCAGAAGTAGATGTTTCTCTGGAATTCTCCTGCTTTATCTATGATCCGAAGGATGTTGGCAATTTGATCTCTGGTTTCAGTCTTTTCAAAATCCAGCTTGAACATCTGGAAGTTTTCGGTTCATGTAATGTTGAAGCCTGGCTTGGAAAATTTTGAAGCTTTGGGTCAGTATTTTGCTAGCTTTGGGTCTTCCTTGATAGCTAAGTTGGTAAGGAATCTGCCTGCAATGCAGGAGACATTGATTTCATATGTGGATCAGGCAGATCCACTGGAGAGGGCATAGGCTACCCACTCCAGTATTCTTGCATTTCCCTTTGGCTCAGCAGGTAGAGTCCACCGGCAGTGAGGGAAACCGAGGTTTGGTCCCTGGATTGGGAAGATCCCTTGGAGAAGGTGATGGCTACCCACTCCGGTATTCTGGCCTGGAGAATTCCACGGTCAGTATAGTCCATGGGATCACAAAGCATTGAACATGACTGAACTACTTTCTTTTTCAGTTTCCTTTGTCGTGCAGAAGCTTTTAATTTTAAATAGGTCCCATTTGTTTATTTGTGCTTTTATTTCCAATATTCTGGGAGGTGGGTCATGGAGTATCCCGCTTTGGTTTATGTCAAAGAGTGTTTTGCCTATGTTATCCTCTAGGAGTTTTATAGCTAATGGTCTTATGCTTAGATCTTTGATCCATTTTGAGTTTATCTTCGTGTATGGTGTTAGAAAGTGTTCTAGTTTCATTCTTTTACAAGTGGCTGTCCAGTTTTCCCAGCACCACTTGTTAAAGAGGTTGTCTTTTCTCCATTGTATATTCTTGCCTCCTTTGTCAAAGATAAGGTGTCCATAGATGCATGTATTTATCTCTGGGCTTTCTATTCTGTTCCATTGATCTATGTTTCTGTCTTTGTGCCAGTACCATACTGTCTTAATGACTGTGGCTTTGTAGTATAGCCTAAAGTCAGGTAGGTTGATTCCTCCAGTTCCATTCTTCTTTCTCAAGATTGCTTTGGCTATTCAAGGTTTTTTGTATTTCCATACAAATTGTGAAATTATTGTTCTAATTCTCTGAAAAAGACCTCTGGTAGCTTGATAGGAATTGCATTGAATCTATAGATTGCTTTGGGTAGTATACTCATTTTCATTATATTGATTCTTCCAATCCATGAACACGGTATATTTCTCCATCTATTTGTGTCCTCTTTGATTTCTTTCATCAGTGTTTTATAGTTTTCTATATACAAGTCTTTTGTTTCTTTAGGTAGAAATACTCCTAAGTATTTTATTCTTTTTGTTTCGATGGTGAATGGAATTATTTCCTTAATTTCTCTTTCTGTTTTCTCATTGTTAGTGTATAGGAATGCCAGGGATTTCTGTGTGTTGATTTTGTTTCTTGAAACTTTGCTATATTCACTGATTAGTTCTAGTAATTTTCTCGTAGAGTCTTTAGGGTTTTCAATATAGAGGATCATGTCATCTGCAAACAGAGAGTGTTTTACTTCTTCTTTTCCAATCTGGATCCCTTTGATTTCTTTATCTGCTCTGATTGCTGTGGCCAAGACTTCCAAAACTATGTTGAAAAGTAGTGGTGAGAGTGGGCACCCTTGTCTTGTTCCTGACTTCAGGGGGAATGCTTCCAGCTTTTCACCATTGAGGATAAGGTTTGCTGTGGGTTTGTCATATATAGCTTTTATTATGTTGAGGAATGTTCCTTCTATTCCTGCTTTTTGGAGGGTTTTTATCATAAATGGATGTTGAATTTTGTCAAAGGCTTTCTCTGCATCTATTGAGATAATCATGTGGTTTTTATTTTTCAATTTGTTAATGTGGTGTATTACATTGATTTGCGAATATTGAAGAATCCTTGCATCCCTGGGATAAAGCCTACTTGATCATGATGTATTATTTTTTTTAATGTGTTGTTGGATTCTATTTGCTAGAATTTTGTTAAGGATTTTTGCATCTAAGTTCATCAGTGATATTGGCCTGTAGTTTTCTTTTTTTGTGGCATCTTTGCCGGGTTTTGGAATTAAGGTGATGGTGGCCTCATAGAATGAGTTTGGAAGTTTACCTTCCTCTGCAATTTTCTGGAAGAGTTTGAGTAGAACAGGTGTTAGCTCTTCTCTAAATTTTTGGTAGAATTCAGCTGTGAAGCCATCTGGTCCTGGGCTTTTGTTTTTTGGAAGATTTCTGATTACGGTTTCAATTTCCGTGCTTGTGATGGGTCTATTAATATTATCTATCTCTTCCTGGTTTAGTCTTGGAAAGTTGTAATTTTCTAGGAATCTGTCCATTTCATCCAGGTTGTCCAGTTTATTTGCATATAGTTGCTGATAATAGTCTCTTATGATCCTTTGTATTTCTGTGTTTTCTGTTGTGATCTCTCCGTTTTCTTTTCTAATTCTGTTGATTTGGTTCTTCTCCCTTTGTTTCTTGATGAGTCTGGCTAATGGTTTGTCAATTTTATTTATCTTCTCAAAGAACCAGCTTTTGGATTGGTTGATTTTTGCTATGGTCTCTTTTGTTTCCTTTGCATTTATTTCTGTCCCCACAATAAAGGGACAACACAGCAAGATAAACAAAACGAAAAGGCAGAGAAACACCCAGCAGGTAAAGGAACAGGATAAACGTCCTCCAGACCAAACAAAAGATGAAGAGATAGGATGGCTACCTGATAAAGAATTCCGAATAATGATAGTGAAAATGATTCAAAACCTGGAAAATAAGTTGGAGTTGCAGTTCAATAATCTGCAGGCAAGGATTGAGAAGATGCAGGTAAGCTTTAACAAGGACTTAGAAGAAATTAAAAAGAGTCAAAATACAATAAATAATGCAATAAATGAGATCAAAAACACCCTGGAGGGAACCCACAGTAGAATAACAGAGGTAGAAGACAGGATAAGTGAAGTAGAAGACAGAATGGCAGAAATAAATGAAACAGAAAGGAATAATGAAAAAAGAATTAAAAGAAATGAGGACAATCTTAGAGACCTCTGGGACAGTATTAAATGCACCAATATTCGAATCATAGGAATCCCAGAAGAAGAAGACAAAAAGAAAGATCATCAAAAAATTCTTGAAGAGATAATTGTTGAAAATTTCCCTAAATTGGGAAAGCAAATAACTTCTCAGGTCCAAGAAACACAGAGGGTCCAAAATAGAATGAACCCCAAGCGGAACACCCCAAGGCACATATTAATCAAATTAACAAATATCAAATACAAAGACCAAATATTAAAAGCAGCAAGGGAGAAGCAAAAAATAACTCACAAGGGGAATCCCATAAGGATAACAGCTGATCTCTCAATAGAAACGCTTCAGGCCAGAAGGGAATGGCAGAGCATAATTAAAGTCATGGAAGAAAACAAGCTACAACCCCAATTACTGTACCCAGCAAGGATTTCATTCAAATTTGAAGGAGAATTCAAAAGTTTTTCAGACAAGCAGAAACTGAGAGAATTCAGCAACACCAAACCAGCCCTCCAACAAATGCTAAAGGATCTTGCCTAGATAGGAAACACGGATGGAGTAAGATAATCTCGAACCCAAAACAATAAAATAAATGGCAACAAGATCATACTTATCAATAATTACCTTAAATGTAAATGGGTTGAATGCCCCAACCAAAAGACAAAGATTGGCCGACTGGATATATTAAAGTCTTAAATGGAAATTTTGGCAAGTTCCATTTGGAATGAACACCCAGAAACCTTATCACACTAAATATAAACAAAAATAAATCTTTCTGGGAAAGTGCTAATGTGACATTAAACACGACCTTTTAAGCAACTGATTGAAATGCAAGGTGTTTTCTTTTTTAAAGGCAGTAAAGCTAAAATAATATCACAACACATAGTGTATCAATGTATGTCAGTTTCATTAGAAATGCATAATTAAGTTTTTTCTTCAGTGTATTATTAGTTTAGAATGTATGTTTACGTGGTCCTGAGTTTCCCTGGTGGTTCACATGGTAAAGAATCTGCCTGCAAGGCAGGAGACCTGGGTTTGATTTCTGGGTCATGAAGATTCCCTGGAGATGGGAATGGCTACAAACTCCAGTAATCTTACTGAGAGAATTCATGGATAGAGAAGCCTCAAAGCTATGGTGTTTCTAGTAGTCATGTACAGATATGAGAGTTGGATGATAAAGAAAGGTGAACAACAATTTATGCTTTTGAACTGTGTTGGCTGGAAGGAGACTCTTGAGAGTCCCTTGGACTGTAAGGAGATCAAACCAGTCCATCTGAAAGGAGATCAGTCCTGGGTGTTCATTGAAAAGACTGATGGTGAAACTAAAGCTCCAATACTTTGGCCACCTGATGTGAAGAGCTGACTCATTGGGAAAGACCCTGATGCTGGGAAAGCTTGAAGGTGGGAAGAGAAGGGGATGAGAGAGGATGAGATGGTTGGAAGGCCTCACTGACTCAACTGACAAGAGTTTGAGCAAGGTCTGGGTGGAGCCATTATTAATGGGAAATGGAATCAGTCAACAAAGTTTCAAGCTGACAATGTGTTCATGCTCAGTCACTTCAGTTGTGTCTGACTCTCTGAGACCTCATGGACCATGGCCCACCTGCTCCTCTGTCCATGAGATTCTCCAGCAAGAATACTGGAGTGGGTTGCCATTTCCTTCTCCAGTGATAAAGTATTAAGTGAATGAAGTGAAGTCACTCAGTCATGTCCAACTCTTTGTGATCCCTTGGGTTGTAGCCTACCAGGCTCCTCCACCAGGCTGAGGGATTTCCCCTCTATTCCTAGATAGCTGACTTTTTTTTTTTTTTTACAGAAAATGGTGTTGTATTTTATGTCTACTGACATGCACATATGGATTTTTTCTCTGGTTTTGTATTTTTTATAGAGTCTGCTTGGTTCACTTGAGTTCTTCCTTCTTGCACTATAGCTTAGAAACTTCTTCCTCAAGGCAGTAAATTTGAGCAATGGTAAAGCTATCTCTGTTGTTTCCCATCTCTCAGGAATTATTTCCCTTCAGCCCTTGATGTCCAATGTCTTAAGAACCATTGATTCCAATTCTATCTTTGTTTTCTTTGGTTTTATGGTTGTATTAGTCAGGAAAATAAGCCCAGGTCTAGCTATACCATTTTGGTGGTAGGTAGAAGTAAGTCCTTAGATGTGTTGAGAGAACACTATGAAGTAATATCAGATTTGGCATTGTAAAACCTGATTCAGAAATAAGAGCTCCATATATCAAAAAGATGAAAAATTCCCACATGTGAAGTAATTTGAAATAATATGATTTAAGGTTTAAGACAATTTTTAAGATTTTTTAAAAATCTAAAAAAAATCAAACAAACCAAAATAAAATTTGATGACTAAGAAACTCAGTCATTTCAAATTTTTCAAACATATTTTTAACATGTCCATCTGTTGCACACCGAGTTTTCCAACAAGTGGACTCAGGAACACAGATCAGCATATAAGATACTTATTAAGAGTACCTATGCAATCAATACCTGTGTGTTTGGAGATGCTGGACCAGGATTGAGCAAAGGGAAAAGCTGATCTACAAAACAAGCCCTGCTAAATCCTTGGGTAGCCTTACTGAAAGCTCAAGAGCTAACCAGTCCATCACAATCATTCTGCTTTGTAATGAAATGGAAGCTGAGGCAATCTGTGTTTGGGAAATAGCTGAAGGACGTCTACAGATGACCCACCTGGCAGCACAGGCAAAAAGTCCTTCCCTATAAAGGGACCTGTGCTCTGAATCACCATGCTTTATCACACTGACATAAAAATAGAAGAATAAATGAATGAGTGACATGTATAAATTTCCTAGTGTCTTAGATAACATTAATCTAGTTAGATATGCTCTAGTATATTTGTTAAGTAGGATAAAATCAAATAATCACAATTTATTTATTTTTTTCCCTTAGGCTTGATAAAAAGCTATAGAACACCAAGTATGATAATAATAAACTTTTAACAGAAAAAAATATTGCTTTCATGATTAGTCAATCACTTCTTGAAAAAATTCTTTACTTCTCTCTATATAGTCTTTTAGAAAGCAGACCTTGGCATTAAAAGAAAAAAAAAAAAACTGTTCTGTGGTTTAGATAGTATGTTTCTGACTCACACCATCAAAGAGTGTATTGAAGGGTCTTTAGAGTTGCACTCTGAAATGTACTTTTCTACTGATTGACTAATAAAGGCCCTTATTGAAAACAAGTCAAATTTCTTTCTATACACTCATTAGTGACCTTCATAAATCAAAAACAAACTGTTCCAGAAATTCTAAAGCATAACGTAGTTTAACACACACACATGGCAGCAAATCCTACATACAACACTTCACCTGGCAATAATTGCCTTATAGTCCCATGTCAGTGTATTACCTACAGTCATGCAGTAGAATAATATTCAATGAAACAGTGACAGTCAAGAGATATAATAACAATTCTCCAAATGTTTACTGGATAAGCAGTCTAGTATCCAAGAGATGCAAGGACAGAAACAGTAAGGATCCAACAGAAGCATATTGAGAAGAGATGGCAAGAATACAAGCTTATAACAAAAATCTAGAGAGTGAAAAATACTGATCTATCTATCCAGATGGTTCCCTGGAGCTGTTTATTTGTCTATTTTGGGAAATGAACCTTAGTTTGTAGTTTTATAGATTCTTAAATATTATTACAGATGAGTAAGTCTGGTATATTATTGGCAAAAACAAAAGGAGGGGAACAGTTATTGACAAATTCAATTATCTTGTGTATGATTATCTGTGAACACCTAAAAAATATTTTGCAATTAAAATTATGTTATTTTCTTTAATATATAAACCCTCCCACATAATTATTTACTATCAAAAGATTATTTGCTTGATAAAGGTACATGTTATATTTTACATAATTTTTAACAATATCTATTTTTAGTGGGTAAAAGATTTTAAAGGTAGACTTCATTCCTAAGATTCATAGCTACATATATTTTAGTAGTCAACCTCTAATTCTTGAGTCATGATTCTATTCCCTAATATCTAAACTGATAGAAAATCACAAGTGCATCATCATAACTTTGTTTTTTTAATACTTTCTATAAAATAATTTTAACCTATAAAATATTGCAAGAGGAATACAATGAAAATCAGAGTATTTTAATTAGATTCAGTATATTGTTAACATTTTATCATATTATCTCATTATTTTCTCTCTCTCTCATCACTTATAGCTCTGTTCTATACATACACAAACACTCCTACAACATTTCTGTTATTTGAACGTAAGTTGTAAACATTTCAATTTCATATATATGTGCATATAATCACTAAGAAACAATGCAATCATCCATATAACAAGTGTCATCATTGTAGTCAATAAACATCAAAATAATGCAATAAATCATATTAAAAAGGTACAGTTCTATAAAAGTTTTCCAATTCTTCCACTAATGTATCTTTAGGTGTTTTCATCTATAATCCAACCAAGTACAACTTACTGCATTTAATTTTCATATCCCCTAAATACCTATTGTCTTTAGTTTCTATCTATGATGAGAAAAATGTCTATTCTAAAAAGATATCTTGATGTTCTGGAACACGTAAATGTAAATGTGACCTTACTGAGGAAAAAAAAGAAGTCTTTTCAGATGCAATTAAATTAAGATTTAGAGAAGTGATTATTTTGAATTATACCAGTATGCCATAAATCCAGTACCAAATGTTCTTACAAGACACAAGATAAGACATGTGAAGTGAAAGGCTCTGTGAAGAAACAGCAAAGATCTGAGTAACATTGCCACAAGGAAAGGGACAGTTAGAGTCATCAGATGCTGGAGGCAGCAAGAAGGCATTATCAATTCTTCCCAAGGGCTTACAAAGAGAGCATGACTCTGATGACATCATGATTTTTTTTACTTCTGGCTTAGAGAATTGTGAGAGAAAAATTTATGGTAATTTGAACCACCAAATTTAAGGGATTTTTTTTTTTATGGCAGGCCTGGGAAATTAACATACACTCCAAATGACTGAGGAAACAGAAGTCAAAAGCAAGGGAGAAACGGATATACCCAACTGCATACAGATTCCCAGAGAACAGCAAAGAGAGATAAGGGATTATTAAATGAGCAGTGCAAATAAATAGAGGAAAACAATAAAATGGGGAAGACTAGAGATCTTTTCAGGAAACCTGGAGACATCAAGGGACATTCTATGCAAGGATGGGCACAATAAAGGACAGAAATGACAAGGACCTAACAAAAGCAGAAGAGATTAAGAAGTGGCAAGAATACTAAGAACTAAACAAAAAAGTTCTTAATGACCCCTATAACCACAATGCTATGGTCACTCACCTAGAGCCAGACATCTTGGAGTATGAGATCAACTGGGCCTTAGGAAGCCTTATTATGAACAAAGCCAGTGAAGGTGACACAATTCCAGCTAAGTTATTTACAATCCTAAGATGTTGTTAAAGTGGTACATTCAATATTTCAGCAAATTTGGAAAACTCAGCAGTGGCCACAGGATTGGAAAAAGGTCAGTTTTCAATCCAATCCCAAAGAAGGACAATGCCAAAGAATGTTCAGACTACTGTAAAGTTGCTTTCATTTCCCATACTAGTAAAGTTAGGCACAAAATCCTTTAAACTAGCCTTCAGCAGTACGTGAACTGAAAACTTCCAGATGTATAAGCTGGGTTTAGAAAAGGAAGAGGAACTAGAGATCAAATTGCCAACATCCATTGGAACACAGAGAAAGCCAGGGAATTCCAGAAAAACATCTACTTCTGCTTTATTGATTACGTGAAAGCTTTTGACTGTGTGGATCAGCACAAACTGGAAAGTCCTTAAAGAGATGAGAACACCAGACAACCTTACCTATCTCCTGAGAAGCCTGTATGTGGGTCAAGAAATAACAGTTCGACCTTACATGAAACAATGGATTGGTTCCAAATAGGGAAAGAAGTCAGTCAAGACTGCCTAGTGTCACCCTGCTTATTTAACTTACATGCAGAATACATCATTCAAAATACCAGGTTGGATGAATCATAAGCTGGAATCAAGATTGCTGGGAGAAATATCAAGTCTTAGATATGTAGATGATACCACTGTAATGACAGAAAGTGAAGAGGAACTAACGGGCCTCTTCATGAGGGTGAAAGAGGAGAGTGAATAAGCTGGCTTAAAATTCAACAGTCAAAAAACTAAGGTCGTGACATTTGGTCCCATGACTTCTTGCCTAATAGGAGAAAAAGTGGAAACAATGACAGCTTTTTTATTTTCTTGGGCTCCAAAGTCACTGCAGATGGTGGCTGCAGCCATGAAATTAAAAGACACTTGCTCCTTGGAAAAAAAGCTATGGCCAACCTAGGCAGCATATTAAAATGCAATGACACCACTTTGCTGACAAAGGTCCATATAGTCAAAGCTATGTTTTTCCAGTAGTCATGTACAGATTTGAGAGTTGTATCATAAAGAAGGTTGAGCACTGATGAATTGATGTTGTCAGACTGTGTGCTGGAGAAGACTCTTGAGAGTCCCTTAGACAGCAAGAAGTTCAATTCAGTGAATCCTAAAGGAAATCAACCCTTAATCTCATTGGAAGGACAGATGCTGAAGCTGAAATTCCAATACTATTGGCCACTTGATGTGAAGAGCTGACTCACTGAAATAGATCCTGATGCTGGGAAAGACTGAAGGAAAAAGGAAAAGAGGACAAGATGGTTGGATGTCATCATAGACTTAATGGACACTAATTTAAACAAACTCCAGGAGATAGTGAAGGACAAGGAAGCCTGGCATGATACAGTCCATGGTGTCATAAAGAGTTGGACATGACTTAGTGACTGAACAACAACATAATCCAATATCAATATTATCATTATCATCACACCATCAATATTCTTTCCTTGATTATTCTAGGTTTGACTACTGGGAGTCCTTTCAGTTTGGCCCGTGTCCCTTTGCAATGCCCTTATTCTTTTGTTTTTAACAAAACTTCATGATTTCCACAAAATGTTCCACACTCATTCTGTCAGAAAATATTAATGTATATAATATAAAATGTGACATTTTATCCATTTAACTATACAATTCAGTTGCATTAATTACTGCAATATTGTGGTTTATAATAAGAAATATGTATTTAATCTTTGTCCTTTCTCTGGCACACACTTCCTAAAACTCTTGAATTTCTTTAGAGGTAAGAACAATGAGATAACTTTTGGAAAGCCCCTGGGAAACCTGGCTGTTGGGCTTCCAGGTAGCTCAGTGATAAAGACTCTGCCTGCCAATATGGGAGACATATGAGACTCAGTAGATCCCTGAGGCAGGAAGACCCTTGGAGGAGGAAATGGCAACCCATTCCAGTATTCTTACCTGCAAAATCCCATGGACAGAGAAACCTGGTGGGCTACAGTTCTTAGGGTCACAAAGAGTAAGATGCAAGTGAGCACAGATGTATGCAACCTGGCTGTTCCCAGGGGTTATTTTTGTTCAATCTCTAAGTCATGTCCTACTCTTTGTGACCTCATGAACTGTAGTAGTCCAGGCTTCCCTGTCCTTCACTAGCACCAGGAGTTTGCTCAAACTCATGTCCATTGAGTTAGTGATGCCATCTAACCATCTCATCCTCTGTCAGCCCCTTTTGCTCCTGCTGTCATACTTTCCCAGCATACTTTACCAATGAGCCAGTTCTTGGCATCAGATGGCCAAAGTATTGGAGTTTCAGCTTCAGCATCAGTTTTTCCAATGGATATTCAGGATTGATTTCCTTTAGAATTGACTGACTGATCTCCTTACCGCCCAAGGGACTATCAAGAGTCTTCTCCAGCACCAAAAATTGAAAACATGAATTCTTCGGTGCTAAGCCTTCTTTATGGTCCAATTCTCACATCTGTACATGACTAATGGAAAATCCGTAGCTTTGACCATACAGACATCTGTCAGCAAAGTGATGTCTCTGCTCTTTATTACACTGTCCAGGTTTATCATAGCTTTTCTCCCAAGGTACAAATGTCTTTTAGTTTAATGGCTGCTGTCCTGTCTGCAGTGATTGTGGAGCCCAAGGGAACCCAACTTTGAGAGTTGGAACTTTCAGTCCCAGCACCTGACTCCAGGGAGGGGAGGGACTAGAGACTGAGTTCAATCACCAATGGCCAATGATTTAATCAATCATGCCTACATAATGCAGAGAAGGCAATGGCAACCCACTCCAGTACTCCTGCCTAGAAAAGCCCATGGACGGAGGAGCCTGGTGGGCTGCAGTTCATGGGGTTTCTAAGCGTCGGACATGACTGAGCGACTTCACGTTCATGCACTGGAGAAGGAAATGGCAACCCACTCCAGTGTTCTTGCCTGGAGAATCCCAGAAATGGGGGAACCCA
This sequence comes from Antilocapra americana, assembly GCA_007570785.1. NCBI lineage: Eukaryota > Metazoa > Chordata > Mammalia > Artiodactyla > Antilocapridae > Antilocapra > Antilocapra americana. The sequence continues at coordinate 8,117,351 of ML661915.1, forward strand.
GTGGGCTGCCGTCTATGGGGTCTCACAGAGTCGGACCCGACTGAATCGACTTAGCAGCAGCAGCAGCAGCAGCCTATATAATGAAATCTCCATGAAACCCCAAAATGATGAGGTTCAGAGAACTTCCACATCAGTGAACATGTGGAGATACTGGGAGAGCAGCACACTTGGCAAGAGTATGAAAGCTCCTTGCCCTGTCTCCCTACCTTGCTCTCTGCTTCTATTTCATCTGGTTGTTCCTCACTTACAACTTTTATAATAAAATGGTAATCTAGTAAATAAAACTTTTCTCTGAATTCTATAAGCCTCTCTAGCAAATTGATTGAACCCATGAAGAGGGTCAATGGAACTTCTAACCTACAATCTGTTGACTAGAAGCACAGGCAACAATCTGGACCTGCAACTGGTATGTTAATTGGGGGAAGAGGTAGTCTTATAGGACTGAAACTTTAAACTGTGAGATCTGCCACTGTGTGTGCAGATAGTGTCACATTAAGTTCCATTAGACACCTAACTGGAGAATGGTTTGGTGTGGTAGCGAACCCCATGCATTTAACTGGTGCTGGAGTGGTGCATGTATACAATGGAATACTACTTAGCTACTAAATAACAAAACAGTGCCATTTGCAGCAACATGGATGCAACTAGAGATTATCATTCTAAGTGAATTTAATCATAAAGAGAAAGACAAATATCACATGATATCACTGATATGTGGAATCTGAAATAATGTCACAAAGGAACCTATCTACAACACAGAAACAGACTCACCAACATAGAGATCAGACTTGTGTTTGCCAAAGAGATGGTGAGAGAGGAATGGACTGGGAGACTGGAGTTGATTGGTGCAAACTATTATATTTAGAATGGATAAACAATAAGGTCTTACTGTAAAGCACACAGAACTATATCCAATCTCCCAGGATAAACCGTAATGGAAAAGAATATAAGAACAAGAATGTATGTATGTATATAACTGTGTCACATTGCTGTAGGGAAGATTGGCATAACATTGTAAATCAATTATACTTCCATTAAAGTATATATATATACACACACACATATATATATAATTATATTGTGTAATTATACTCATCATTTCCAAAACATTTTCATCACCCAATATAAACTCTGTACCTGTTCATCAAGTAATAGCTTCACATTCCTTGTCTCCCCTGTCCCTTGTAATCTTTAGTTTACTTTCTGTTCCCATAAATTTATCAATTTTAGATATTTCATCTAAGTGGAATCACACAATATCCATCCTCCTGTGTATGGCTTGTTTCATTTAACACTTTCAAGTCTTATCCATGTTGTAATATCAAAATTTCCTTCATTTGTATAATGTAAAAATGTTCCAATGCATGCATATATCACATTTTCTTTATCCATTAATCTGTTGATGAATACTTGGGTTATTTTCTAGTGTGTTGCTCAGGGATTGATGACACCAGGAAATCTTTGCCATTAGCCAGAAACTACAAAGTAAACCCAGACATTATTCTTTCTCTTACTACCTGTATGACTCTTTGTTAAGTCCATTCATATTAATTTGCCTTAAGAGAAAAATAGACACTTGATCTTAGTTATGAAGTCTTAACATATGTGTGCCAAACAACCTCTGTTCATCTTGGCCTGGGATCCAGACACACCAGACCTCCTAAGATTTCTTAAATCTCTAATCCACCATCTGACTACATAAACATGTTATTCTGCCTGAAACAGTGTTTCTACTCACTCTCACCCCTTTTCTCTGGATAACTTTTAATTACCTTAAAATCTAAGTTTAATGCTCACTTCCTAAAGAAAACTTCCCTGACTTTTTCCATTATTTATTCGCTTTGATATATGTCGTCATAGTGCTTCCCAGATGGCTCAGTGGTAAAGACTATGCCTACCAATGCAGGAGATGCCAGAGATGTGAGTTCAATCTGTGGATCAGGAAGATCCCCTGGAGAAGGGAATGGTGACCCACTCTAGTATTCTCGCCTGGAAAATTCCACAGACGAGAAGCTCGCTAGGCTACGATCTAGGGGGTCATACAGAGTCAGACATGACTGAGCATGCACATATGCACATGTTGTCACAGAACTTTCTTCCTTTCCTTCAGAGTGCTTACTTCTTTTTAAAGTATGTATTTGTATGTATACATCAATATGATTATTTAATTCATATTTGATTTCTCCATTGGATTATAAGCTCTACAAGTGCAACAAATGTTTGCATGTTTATTTAACACTGTATTCCCAGCATTTAGAGAATGCCTGTAACTTATTAGGTATACTCATTAGAATGCTGGAACTTTTTAATGAATGACTATGGGTAAATGAATGAATGAATGAATTTTTAGACATCCTTCAATCACTTTACACAACCAAAAAATAAAGCCAAAACAGCTACGATTGAAATTAAAGAATGTTCCACATTCCTTACTGGTCATTTATTCATATTAAACCTCTGTAGAATAATGAAATATAAAGGCCTTTCTAAAATGCCCATATCAATATGTATTTGTGGTTGTATTTTTCACTGTGCCACCTACTTTGTGAGGTTTTCTGTATTTCTTATTCCTAAACCCTGCTACCAGCACCACTCTGTACTCTTAACAGACACACAGACACAACATCTACTTACAGCTGACTCAGTTATTTTGATAGTGATTTTTTCCTTAGTTTGTGAGCTTTTGGAGATCAGGCAACATGTATATTTTTTGTGGGTACCCAGGATCTAATTACTTGGTTGTCATAAAAATTGATTTTCAATAAGTGTTTTCTGAATTAATGGATGTTTATAAACTGTTTTTAAGCCAATACAATATATTTTTCCATAGTCTATTTAAGAGTTTTAAATTGAGATATGGATATATGCACAAAGAGGGACTGCACATTTACAAATTCATGCCTTCAGGAAATGTTACTCCCATCTGTTAACTGATGTTATTGTAATATTGACAAAATATTATTTTCATATACAGTAAAGATAGATACTTCATGGTACTTGGCAAGTAATAACATGTGTTTTCCAGTTTCATTTTCCTTTTGATGAATGCAAACATAATGTACAAACTATCTTGAGACTTTCTACCCACCATTCTTGTCCAGTATAATGGCTTTTTACTGATGAACATGATTACTCCAGAGCATCTTAGGTCAAAATGAAGATCAGCGGCATACATATTTGACAGTGCAGAATGAATTTAGATTAATACAAAATCCTAATATTGTCCATTAAGAGAAAGGCAAATATCGTATATTAACACTTATATACGGAATCTAGAAAAACGATATTGATGAACCTATTAGCAGGGAAGGAATGGAGATGCAGATGTAGAGAATGGACTTGTGGACACAGTGGGAAAAGGAGAGAATGGGATGAATGGAGAAAATAGCATAAATATATATACAGTATCATGGGTAAAGTAGATAGCTGGTGAGAAGCTGCTACATAATATAGGCGGCCAAGCCTGGCACTCTGTGATAAACTAGAGAGGGGGAATGTGGGGAGGGGAGGAAGAAGAAACTCAAGAAGTTGGGGACATGTGAATCATTGTGGTTGATCATGTTGTTGTATGGCAGAAACCAATACAACGTTGCAAAGCAATTTTCCTCCAATTAAAAAATAAATTAAAAAATCCTAACATCAGAATTTAACTATTTCTGGTAGAAATAGGTTTAAAACTTTTTAAACCAAGATATCATGTGCCTCTCAGGGGATACTTATGGAGCATATTTATACATGATGGTGACATTTATAAGAACTTATAATTATTGATTATTTTGAAATGTGTTTCATAAACTGCAGAACTTAACTCATTAATTTTATAAAATTTAACAGCAAAATCAGGGCTCAAAAACATGAAACTAGTTGGACAAACAGATTAAATTACTCAATTTTAATGTCTAGTAAGAGAGAATACAAACCCGACCTATATGACTTCAGAGATGCCATTTTAAACATTTGCAGTTCTGTGAACCAAACCAACTTAGCACCTTTCAGAATTTAGAGACAAACTGGGATATAGGAATGCTAATAGATCAGAGGAATAATAATCACTGTACAATTAATCTTAATTATATTTGAAGATATTAACTTATTAAAAATAACATCAAAAGTTTTCTTGAAATACTGCTTTATTTTAATTTGAATAATTTTATAGAAATCCTTGAACACCTAGATAAAGGTAAAAAGAAGAGGAACTTATTATTTAGGTACTTGTTCATCTCAGAGACTTCCTTATTTTTTATTTTTGTATATCTAATCTAAATAAAGACCAATTTCTTATGTCAATTCTAATTTGTCACTTAAGTCTGAATTCTAAACATAATCATATATGATTAACTGCTGTGATATGCAGTTCTTTAATTATTAGTAAGCTACTACTGGGTTGTTTTATCCCTCATTCTGTATAGGTAGTAAACCAAGATTTCTAAAACACACAAAGTAAAAACTGTTTTTCTCAGAGAGAGCAACAAATAGTGCCAGAGATAATGATGAAGAAAATCAAAATCATAATATGTAACAAGGAATCTGATTCAGTATAGCTGGTTTCTTACAGGAACTACTGCCACGAAGTCATTCTGACTGTAAGTCATACTGACCTCAATTCTCTACTGATGATGGCTGTAAGATTGAAGGAAAATTTGGGCATATTAGACTAATTTTACCAGCAATAATTTTATATTATTGCATAATCTAGAAATGGACCTGACTCCCTAACTCATCCCATTTATTCCTTGGCCAATTCCCAGCTTTCCATTCAGAAGAATATTTAAGAAATCCAGAACATATTTCATAATTTCTCTAGGAACATTTTCTATATTTAATATCATTCTCACATAGTATACTTCATGTTCGGGCTCAGCTGTAAAGAATCCTCCTGCAATGTAGGATATGTGAGTTGGATCCCTGGGTCGGGAAGATACTCTGTAGAAGGGAATGGCGACCCACTCCAATATTCTTGCCTGGGAAATCCCACGGCCTGGTGGGATACAGTTCATAGGTTTGCAAAAATGTCAGACATGACTTAGTGACTAAACAACAGATTTGTCTGTATATTAACATATAACAAAGAGACAAAGATACAAGCTAATTATTATTCTGCATAAAATGATTCAGTATTTTTGAGAATTTCCTGCATCTACCAAGCCTCAATTCATTCGGTATAATAAAATTTTATCAACCATCAATGTTTACCTTTGATTTTTTTGGTCCTATTTTATTCCAGTATATCAGCTAGGTTTCCTTTCTGTGAGGATTGAGCCCATCTGTTTGATCTAAAACAACACATACACACTAAGAGTATGGATACAAGAGAATTACATCAGGTATATATAATGCATTGGAACATTGCCTTAAGTAAATATTTTGAAGAAACGGCAAGTCCCTTGGGTATATAAGAGAAAATGAAAAAGAGAAGATGCTCAACATCACTCATTATCAGAGAAATGCAAATCAAAACCACAATGAGGTATAACTTTACACCATTCAGAATGGCTGCAATCCTAAAATCTACAAGCAATAAATGCTGGAGAGGATGTGGAGAAAAGGGAACTCTCTTACACTGTTGGTGGGAATGCAAACTAGTACAGCCACTATGGAAAACAGTGTGGAGATTCCTTAAAAACTGCAAATAGACCTGCCATTTGACCCAGCAATCCCACTGCTGGGCATATACACCGAGGAAACCAGAATTGAAAGAGCCACGTGTACCCCAATGTTCATCGCTGCATTGTTGACAATAGCCAGGACATGGAAGCAACCTAGATGCCCATCAACTGACAAATGGATAAGAAAGCTGTGGTACATATACACAATAGAATATTACTCAGCATTAAAAAAAAAAAATTCATTTGAAGCAGTTCTACTCAGGTGGACGGAACTGGAGCCTATTATCCAGAGTGAAGCAAGCCAGAAGGAAAAACAACAATACAGTATACTAATACATATATATGGAATTTAGAGAGACGGTAACGAGAACCCAGCATGCGAGACAGCAAAAGGAACGCAGATGTATAGAACAGACTCGTGGACTCTGTGGATGAGGGCAAGGGTGGGATGATATGGGAGAATGGCATTGAAACATGTTAATTATCATAGGCGTAATCAATCGCCAGCCCAGGATTGATGCTCGGGGCTGGTGCACCGAGATTTCCCGGGGGGAGGGAGGAGGGAGGGAGGAGGGAGGGGGGTTCTGGAGTGAGAGCACATGTAAACCCATGGGGATATCATGTCATTGTGTGGCAAAACTAATAAAAATAATAAATAAATAAATAAATAAATAAAGAGAGACAATGGTAAAGCAGGTTAATCTGGGGGAGAAAAGGTGAAGGTGCAGGTGGACTGAGCCACATGGCTAAAATATTCAGTCAAAAAGAGATAAGGAAAAATGGCAACCAGCAAATTTAGAACACGGTGATCAGTGAGCCAGGAGAAGCGGCAGGAGTAAAATTTAGGGAGTTTGGGATTGACATATACACATTGCTTATTCAAAATGGGTAACCAGGGACTTCCCTGGTGGTCCAGTGGTTAAGTCTTCACCTTCTAATGAAGGGGTGCAAGTTTGATCAAGGAGCTAAAATCTCACATGCCTTGCATCAAAGAATCCAAAACATAAGACAGAAACAATATTGCTACAAATTCAATACAGATTTTAAAAATAGTTCACATGAACTCTTTTTAAGAGTAAAATAAAATGAGTAATCAATAAGATCCTACCGAATAGCACAAGGAACTCTGCTTAATATTATGTAAAAACTTAGATAGGAACAGAAATTGAAAAAGAATAGACACAAGTATAACTGAATCATTTTGCTGTTTACCTGAAACTAATACTTTGTAAATCAAATAAAGTTTAATATAATATAAAAAGTTAAAAAATCTAAATGTTGACATATATATTATCATGTTTCTTTTTACTAAATTCCAGCTTACTAAAAGAATATAGAAAGCTAAAGTATTTACTTACTTACATAAAAAAGAAGGACTATATATCAGATACATTTTTTTTTTATGTTTCAGGCATACAGCATTATCGTTCAACATCTGTACACTCTAAAGAGTGATCAATACCACAAGTCTAGTTTCCATCCATCACCATACAGCTGACCCATTTCACACATTTTATCCCCTAAACCACTTCCCCTTTGATAATCATTATTCTGGTCCCTGTATCTTTATTTTGTTTGTGTGTTGGTTTGGAGTTAGTTTGTTTTTGATTCTATATATGATTGAAATCACAGTATCTATCTTTCTCTGTCTGACTTATTCCAGTTAGCATAATACCTTTTTAGGTCCATCCATGTTGTCACAAATTGCAGGACTTCATTCCAGTTTGGCTGAGTAGTATCCAACTGTGTGTGCATACATATGTATGCATGTATGTGTGTGTGTATGTATCTATGTCTGTTTCTATATTTCTATCAATGCTTATATTTTTGAATTAATGTTTGCATTTTCTTCAAGTAAGTACACAGAAGTGAAATAAGTGGATCAAATGGGAGTTCTATTTTTAATTTTTTGAAGAATCTCCATACTGTTTTCCATAGTGATTACATCAAAGCACATTCCCACCAACACTGCTCAAGGACTCCATTTTCTCTGCTTCTTCTCCACCACTTATTATTTATTGTCTTTTTTATAATAGCCTAACAGGTATGAAGTAATATCTCACTTAAGCTTTGATTTGTATTTCCCTGTAAATAGTGATATTGAATATCTTTTCGTGTGCCTGATGACCACCCATATATCTTCCTTAGAAAAACCCTCTATTTGGTTTGGAAAAATCCTCTACTCAAGTCCTCTACTCATTTTTAATCAGGTTGGTTTCTGTTTTTATTTCTATTGCTGTTTAGTTTTATGACTTATTTATATGTTTTGAATATTAACCACTTTTCCAATATATGATTTACAAATATCTTATCTCATTTAGTATCTTGCTTTTTTATTTTGATGATGGATGCTTCTGCTGTTCAGAGATTTTTAGATTGATGCATTTCCATTTGTTTATTTTTGCTATGCTTGTTTCCCTTGCTTTTGGAGTCAGATCCAAAAATACATCACTAAGACTAATGTCAATAAGGGTACCACTTATGTTTTGTTCTAAAATTTTTTGTGGTTTCAGTTCTTACATTCTTACAAGTCTTTTTGAGTTAATTTTACTGTTTGGTATAAGACAGTGGTCTAGTTTTATTCTTTGTATGTGGCTGTTCAGTATTTTCAACACCATTTATTGAAGAGATTGTCCTTTCTCCATTGTATTATTTACTCTTTTGTTATTAATTGTCCATACTGGCGTGAGTTTATTTCCGGGGTCTCACTTCTCATCAGTGTGCTGCATTTGTGCCAGTATCATACTGTTTTAATTGCTGTAACCTTGCAGGATAATTTAAAATCAAGAGGTGTGATACCTCCAACCTTGTTCTTTCTCAAGATTGTTTTGGATATTTGGGGTCTTACTCCTGGAGCTTCTCCTGGCTCATTGATAACCTTCTTCTAATACATAAAAATTTTAGAATTACTTGTTTTATTTCTGTAAAAAATGTTATTGGAATTTTGATAATGGTTGCATTGAATCTGTAGGTAGATTTGTGTAGTATAGAAATTTTAATAATATGAATCTTCTAATCCATGAGAATGAAATATCTTCCCATTATTTTAGTATCTTCTTCTATTTCTTTTCAATGTACAGAGCTTCCACCTCCTTGGTAAAATATATTCCTGAGAATTTTATTATTTTTGATGTAACTATAAAAGGGATTATTTTCTTAATTTTTCTTTATTTTAGTTTGTTATTAGTGTACAAGAATGCCACAGATTTCTGTATATAGTTTTGTACCCTTTGACTTTATTTATTAGCTCTAACAGTTTTTTTTGTAGAGTCTTTAGATTTTTTAATATATAGCATTATGTTATCTACAAATAGTGAAAAATATTACTTCTTTCCAAATTTGGATGACATTTATTTCATTTTCTTGCCTAATTGCTGTGGACAGGATTGACAATAATATGTGCCATAAAAATGATGATATTGAGCATCCTTGTCTTGTTCTTGATCTTAGAGGAAGACCTTTTACCTTATTGTCATTCATACGATGTTAGTTGGGGGTTTGTCTTTTACAGCCTTTACTATGCTGAGGCATGTTCCCTCTTTATCCATTTTGAGAGATTTTATCATAAATGGAGACTCTGTTTATCCAGTTTTCAGAGAGAATAACTCCATACATAGTTTATTTTCTTTTTAATGTGTATTATTTACTTATTTTTATTTTTTTACTTTACAGTATTGTATTGGTTTTGCCATACATGGTTTTTTTTATTGGTTATATCCACAGTTCAGGATCTTCTGACACATCCTGAATCCTCCTTTTGCAGGAGTGTCTTATTTGCACTTTAACCATGAAAATTTGTTTCAGAATCTTGGTTTCTAATATGGCTTTGACTGATTAAAGAAGGTTTTAGGTTGGTCATCTGGTCAGACTAGTGCATAATCCAGATCCAGTATGTAGTAGAGAAAATGAGCACCTCTTCTCTCAAAAACACATGTCAATACCCACATCATAAAATGATAATAGCTAAAATTTTTGAGCACCTGATGCTTATCATTGTCATTTTAATATAAGATTTATATATGTCCCTGAATATTTGTTGATTCAGAAACAATCTCCATCAATAGAGGTTTAGAGCCACACTCTAACTCTATTCATTAGCCATACCCATCCCAGAAGTTTTGCTTAGGACAAGAATTCCAACAATTTACAAATTACCTCTGATTTTCTCATTGTCTTTAAATTTCACTGAGATATTTTTTTTCAAAATATAGCATGAACATGACTCATTCCTTGAAACAGTACTTGAATAATAAATCATTTCACTAATACTCCATTAATACTCTCAAATAGCACAGTGTTCTGTGAATACTCTCTTTTATAAGGCTTCAATTCATGTTGAATTAGGTTTGCTAAAAGTTTCACATTCATTTCAGCAATGAGACTCAGTCTTCCTTTTTTATGTACATATCTTTAGAAAATTATATTGGAATCCTGATGAGAGAGCAAGACACTTCCAACATTTCCTTTTTAGAGCATCTAAGTTACTCAGAGTTTTATCTGCAACTCTTGGGATCCAGCTGCCCAAGTTCTGCTGAAGGTATATAATGAGCTGTCATGATTCAAAGACACTATTTCTGATAAATCACTGGTTTCAGCTTTTACTCAGAAACTCCATACCACTGGGACTATACTGAACAACATTTCATTGATTTAATAGAATGTTACTCTAATGTAGCAAAACTGTAAAACTAAAATAGATGGGTATCGGTAATGGTTCAAAAATGATGTCTTAGTAGTAAAATCTGCATGCAATCAGAATGAGACCATTCTAAGCAAGGTAGTATAGCATGACATATTCCCCAAATTTTATTAATTCTAGGCTATCTTGCAAGTGTCAGTTTTCTAACCACAATAAACTTATATAAGCAAATCAACACTATCTTTAAAGTAACAATTAAAAGTCAGTTCCTCTTTGTCTTATACTTCTCTTCCTCTGAAAGGGCCAAACAGTCAGTATGGAAAAGGAGATTGCAATAAAGCCAAGGAACCAGTGAGGCTGCAAAAGTGGAATGCCAAGGGATTGACTTTGGGATTGTCAGCAAAACTGGGGAGACTTCAGTGTGGCTAATAGTTGTGGAAGTGAGTGGCAGTCAGGACACTGGGTATATTTCTATGGGGACAGAACAACTAAGTAAGTATATTGAGATAGTAAGAAACAGGATTCTGTAGAGAAGGGATTTGCAAAAATGAAAAGGGAGAAGGGGTTATATTGGTGTGGTGTTGTTGCCGTGAATAGACTTCCACAATTTACATATAGAAATAAATGTAGGTAGGTATGTATAATATGAGACATATATTTTTAGCTTTTTCATTTAGAGGACCTGTATTCTATGATACCTCTGCAGCAATGAGGGCACCAATTGCACTGATATTGGTTTATGAATACCATCCTCTACTAAAGGAATGAAGTATCCTTCATCAAATGACTTAATGGCTGATATCAAGCCAGGAAAGTATCAAGTGAAACAGGAACACATTTTTGTGACAGGAATTAAAGTTCTCAAAGAAGTATAGAGACATTTGAAAATCAGACAAAAGTAAATTTGAAGGGTTTCCTCGTACTAAATTTTGGAAAATTTATGCATCAAAATATCAATAGCAATGGCTTATTTTGCATGAAATAATATCATTATTAATGATTTATATAGATATAATTAAATAAACAAATATATAATTGCACATTGCTAAAGGGAAATCTCATTTTTATAACAGAAGTACAATACATACAGGAAGAATGAGAGGGATAGAAAATAAAACATTATAGTGGATGTTGATTTAGGCAAGGAGCACCAATTGTAAAATCAGTGTGTGAAAGTTTGATGACAGAATATTAAGGTGGATTCACAGTAATTTCTTCCCAAATATTGAAAAGTTACACAGAGATAAGCCATGAATTTTCAGTAGAGAAAATTTACAGACAATTTTGCAATTTAGCCAGCTGACCAAAGATAGAGCTTCACTGAGGGATGTGAAGCTGTCCTGTTCTCATAATGTGATACACTATAAGCCATAGCATCATTTTGTGGTATTGCTCCCAAAAAGTCACAAACTGATTCTATATATTAGGAAACTTTCAACAGAACTAAATAGAGGGAAAGTCATCCAGACAGTAAGACTTACATACCTTAAAAAAAAAATGGTATAGATCTTGAAAAATAGTGAAGACCATGGAAATGTTCCAGATTGAAGAAAAATAGAAATGTAAAAGTGCACTACATGATCCTGCCTTTGATCTTTGACAAAAAAAAGAAAAAAATAAATATTGTTGGACTTTTAGCAGAGTTTGGAATAAACAGATTACATGGTAATATTGTATTAATGCTGATTTCCAGATGTGCATGGTTATGCTATGTTTTGTAGGAGAATGTCTTATTTTTAACCCATATGCAGAGTACATCATACAAAATTCTGGGCTGAATGAATCACACACTGGAATAAAGATTGCTGGGAGAGAAATCAACAGCCTCAGATATGCAGATGATATCAATCTAGTGGCAGAAAACGAAGAGGAACTAACGAGCCTCTTGATGAGAATAAGAGGATGAAAAAGCCAGCTTAAAACTCAGGGTTCAAAAAACTAAGATCATGGCATCTGGTCCTATCACTTCATGGCAAACAGAAGGGGAAAAAGTAGAAACAGTCACATATTTTATTTTCTTTGGCTCCAAAATCACTGTAGATGGTGACTGCAGCCATAAATTAAAGGATGCTTGCTCCTTAGGAGGAAAGCTATGACAAAACTAGACAGCATATTAAAAAGCAGACACATCACTTTGCTGACAAAGTTCTGACTATTCAAAGCTATGGTTTTTCTAGTAGTCATGTATGAATGTGAGAGTTGGACCACAAAGAAGGTTGAGCACTAAAGAATTGATTCTTTTAAATTGTGGTGCTGTAGAAAATTCTTGAGAGTCCCTTCGACTGTATGGAGATCAAACCAGTTAATCTTAAAGGAAATCAACTCTGAATATTCATTGAAGGTCTGATGCTGAAGCTGAAGCTCCAATTCTTAGATTACCTGAGGCGAAGAGCCAACTCACTGGAAAAGACTCTGATGCTGTGAAAGATTGAAAGCAAAAGGAGAAGGGAATGACAGAGGAAGAAATGGTTAGATAGCATCACTGACTCAATGACGACAAATTTGAGCAAATTCCGGGAGATAGTGGAGGGCAGAAGAGCATGGCATGCTGTAGTCCATGGGAAAGCAAGGAGTCAGACATGACTTAGCAACCGAACAACAAGTATATTTTCATAAAATAAGCCCTATAGTATTAAGACTGATGGAGCATGGTATCTGAAACTATTTTCAACAATTCAAAAGATAAGAATGATATGGTAATATGTGTTCATTGTTGGCTGATAATTCTCCATGGCTCTTTGCTTTTCTATATATCTTGAGAAAGGTTTTATTCCATACGATCTTGTAAGGATGCCTGTAGAGCAAATAGCTGTGCAAGACAGAGGTAATATCTCTTTCCACTGGACAGAGAGAAAGTTTATGACCAGGTTAATAAACTTAATGTTTCCCACTGAGGTATTAGGTATAGAGCAGCCCCCATATAAGATGGAGGCTTCTCTAAGTTTGCAATTGCTAGGTTATAATAGAAACTCCCCACCACCATCCCCGTAGCACTGGGCAAGGACCAATGGGAACATGGAGCTAATGCTCCCTGCTCTGTCTAAAGTAAGAGTCTTAATGAGTAGTAATAAAGCTTCTGACTTAAAAGTCACTTGACCTCTACCAGCATTTACAATACTTTGTCAAGGTAACTTGTTAGCTTGCAAGCAGGATAAAATCTCAGATCCTTTATAATTCTTTACATGTAGTGAGTTAAAAAAGGGCTGATTGAGCAAACTTAGTAAAATATCATCAACTGGGGAATCTGGGTAAAGACTATATGAAAGTTTCATTACAACATTTCTGCAATCTTGACTCCATTTTCAAATTACTCCAAAATACAATTATATAAAAAGTTATATGAATTTTAAAATAAAATAAAATGTATGTATTTTTAACAACATAAAAGTCTTTGAAATTGTATTTAAATGTTAAATTATTATTGAATCTACATATAAGTAGGCTTCATCTACTAACATAAAGCCAGCTCTGTCATAAAGCAGTCAGGCAGTTATTCTCACTTGGCCTATAATATATACATTACATTCACTTTCAGCCTACCATTTATATTTTCAAAACTAATTATCTTACTACCATTTAAACTAAAATGAGTATCTAGAGACTTGCAAATAACAAGGATCTTCTGGGAATTTAGTTGCATTTTAATTTTTTATAAACAAGCAACAGTATTAAAAAATAAGCTATTCACAAGCAAAACACAGATGCAGGTAGAGAATAAGGAGTCATCTATAATGCTAATGTTTCAATTTTTCCCCTTTGTAATCCCTCTAAAGTGTACAAACACATGTTTAGATATTCTCATAATGTCATAACTTTTTTAATCAAAAAATACTGCTCTCAGAAAATATATCCTCCACATTAAACATGAAATATTAATATTTTAATTTAGCATTTATTAGGAGTGAAATATCCAAGGTGACAGTAAAGTAATTATAACTGCAGGGTCTGAAGGCAGAGTGTTTGGAGTTTGTTCTTGTGCGTATTCTATAACATAGTTCATCCTCAATTTTCTGACCTGTAAAATGAGGATAATAACAACACCACGGAGAAGACAAAATGTAAAGGATCTGGCACACAGTAAGAATTTAGTACATTATCTTTTGTTTCATCTGCCTATGATTTTCTTTTCTTATGTACAGAATTCCAGGGAACTATGAAAAATATGTATTCCAATAGGACTAATATTCTGTTTTCTAATAAGGCCTAATTTCCTTAGAAAATATTTCTTATTTAGCCCAGAAATGAATCTTTTTTCTTTCCCTGGGTCTCTTGTCCAAAATTTATCATTTGAATGAGCTCTCTGACACAGATGACTAAGGCGGTCCAAGAGTTCACACCAAGCTGAAGAGAATAAAGAACTTTTATAGGTAATAGTCCATACTAATAATGTTTTGAATTCAAGTCTCTTCATGATTAAAAAGAAATCATGCAATTCTGAGGTGTTTATTTTGAGATTGGTAAATGGTTTATGTCCATAGTATGCTTTTTCACTATTTTCCTTATTTTATTCAGAGCATTCTCATTTTTAAAATTCACCGCAAACTTTGATTACTCCAACGTGAAATATCTTTCATTCTCAAACCACTAACATTACCCTTCTCAATTTTTCCTTGGAGCCAAAGAAGAAAATAGTGCTTGATTCGTTCCTCCGATGTCTGTCTTCATGAATTTGGATTTTATTCCTCCAGGGAAGCATGAGGGAGGAAAAAATGTTATCCACTTAAAACTAAAGCACACACACATTTGTTAATTTTAACTCTGTCTTAGGGGGAAATTCATATTAAAATTCCAAAGTGTAAAAAAGCACTCACATCTCAATATGTGTATTGAGTTCCCTAACCCTTTGAGCAGAAATCAGAATAAAGAGAAAAGAACCTTAGGGAGTTGGTTGAGATAAGTGGACTTCATTTTCTTTGACTCTCAAAACAAAGAAGTGAGTTATGTCAAGCTCAAATTTAGATGTCCTTTGTATTTGCACTTTTTTTTTTCTATTTTCCATACTACTGCCACTGTTCAAATTTTAGTTACCTCCTGCTCTTTGACCCACCCAAGAGACACTGTGCTGTCTTCCCACCAAGATTCTTCTCCAGTACTCTCAGAGGTACCTCCCTACAACCCATCTTTAATGATGCTATCCCCTGTGTGTCCATGCGTGTGTTAGTCAGCTGTTTTTTGAAAGACTTTCAATGTGTGCCTTTTCACTAGTAAACAAATATCTAGCTGAATGAGTTTGCTAAGCCTGAATTTTCTCTGTTATGTCATAATAATAATGAGAGTGCAGTTATTAATACTGCTTAGGGTTCCTGAGCTAGATAGTAAGTATTCAATAAGTATAAAGTGTGGCTATTACGTACATTTAAAATAGAAACATCTTATGTCAGAGTTTAAATTTGGACAAACAATAATAATGAGCTTTGTCTTAAGTTACAATTTTATTGAGCTCCTTTGTATTTTTCTGCCCAGGTAGTTATGGTTTGCTCAGTTTCTCTCTAGGCATCCCTGGTGGTTCAGTGGTAAAGAATCTGCCTGTCAATGCAGGAAACGCAGGTTCAATTCCTGAGTCTGGAAGATCCCCTGGAAAAGGAAATGGCAACCCGCTACAGTAATCTTGCCTGGGAATTCCCACAGAAGGAGGAGCCTGGTGGGTATAGTCCATGGAGTTGCAAAAGAGTTGGACGTAACTTAGCAACTAAAATAAGGTTGCTAGCAACAGGTTCTCTTTAAACTACTGGAATTGGAATTCCCTACAACATTGGAAAACATCCACACAGATTTTCAGGGCACTTCAGAGAAGAGGGATTACTCAGAGGAGATCAAACCAGTCAATCCTAAAAGGAAATCAACTCTGAATATTCCTTGAAAGGACTGATGCTGAAGCTGACGCTCCAATACTTTGACTACGTGCTGCAAAGAGCTGACTCACTGGAAGAGACCCCGTTCTGGGAAAGACTGCAGGCAAAAAGAGAACAGGGCAGCAGAGGATGAGATGATTAGATAGGATCACTCACTCAATGGGCATGAGTCTGAGCAAATTCAGGGAGATAGTGAGGACAGAAAATTTTGGCATGCCATAGTTCATGGGGTCACAAAGAATAGGACATGACTTAGTGACTGAACAACAACAAAAAGACTTGATTCAAACAGGATGTTAATTTCCCTCAAATACACTGTAGCTTTCATGGATGGATGCCTTATTTGCAGGTAATAGAAAATCCCCACTCCTAACAACAACTTTTGTAGGAACAGCAATTGAGGCTTTATAATCCACTACATCTGCACAAGGAAATATGTTCATTGCATTTAGGTTTCTAAATGAAGCACACATGTGTTAAAAGTTAAACATACTTTAAAAATCCCAATGAAATTCAATTGTTTGATAGCTATTAATTGCTTTAATTAATATATGCCCCTTTCCTTACATAAAACAGTAGGTTTTCACAACAAAAATAAATAAAGCCTTTATTCATTATATGGTTCACCATTTTTCTTGCTTCGGACATGATCCATCATTCACTCATTAGCTCTGAAATAACTATGACAAAATTCAGCTGCTCAACAGTACAAGAGGTTTTTGCTTTAAAAGTAAGTCCTATAGGATCCTAAATCTAAAAGAACCTTTAAAATAGATTTTCTTTTAGACATGTTAATAAATAATTTGACATCACAAAATACCTATACCTGCTAAACAGCTCAAAGTAACTTCTCACACTCTGTGTATTCACTCCACAACTCCCCCAAAAAGAGATAATTTCAAGCATCTTCAAAGCTTAAATGACACTGTATGTATCAAAATAGTTAAAATAATCATGTGAATTTTAGAAATGTTCTGTTTTTCATGTGCAAAGGTGAGATAATTTGGTCTACTTAAGTAAGTCAGCAAACAACATATCCATTAAGTCTGACTTTTAAAAGCATTTTTCTCATTTTAAAAATAGTTTTTAATACACACTTCGATCAGTGGCCTTTACTAAAACTCCTCTCTTTTGCAAGACTGATTTTTAAATTAAATCAGATTTAGGATCCTATAGAACTTACTTTTAAAGCAAAAACCTCTTGTACTATTGAGCAGCTAAATTTTGTCATAGTTATTTCAGAGCTAATGAGTGAATGATGGGTCATGTCTGAAGCAAGAAAAATGGTGAACCATGTAATGAATAAAGTCTTTATTTATTTTTGTTGTGAAAACCTACTGTTTTATGTAAGGAAAGAAGCATATCTTAATTAAATGCTTTTTTTATATATAATTATGTTTAACTTGCCAAATAAAGCTTAATAAAAAATAAAAATGGCTCAAAACAGGAAATGAGAAAAGAATGAAATAATAGTGGGGCAAATACAGAAAGAGTTAGAATAAGAAAATAAATGATAAAAGAAAGCAGGAAGAAAGGAGGAAAGGAGAGAAAGAGGAATGAAGGAAGGGAGGGAGGACAAAGGGAAGAAACTTGGAACTTTCAACTTTCACAATTGGAAGAAATAAGTGTGGATCAGAATCATGAGGAAAATGCATCTATTTAGATGATCATATGGTTTTTATTCTTTAATTTGTTAATATGATATATCATAATGATTGCATATATCAAAATTATGATGAGTTACCACCTCACACCAATCACAATGATCATCATCAAAAAAAAAAATCTATAAACAATAAACACTGGGGAAGGTGTGGAGAAAAGTGAATTGTCTTACGCTATTAGGGGGATGTAAATTGATACAGCCACTATAAAGAACAGTATGGAGATTCCTTACAAAACTAAAAATACAGTTACCATATGACCTAGCAAACCAACTCCTGGGCATAAACCCTGAGAAAACCATAATTCCAAAAGATGCATGTACCATGATGTTCATTGCAGCACTATTTACAACAACCAGGACATGGAAACAACCTAAATGTCCATTAACAAAGGAATGGATAAAGAAATAAGGTACATATAGACAATGAAATATTACTCAGCCAGCCATAAAAAGGAATGAAATGATGCAATTGGCAGAGATGTGGATGGACCCAAAGATTATCATACAGAGTGAAGTAAGTCAGAAAGAGAAAGACAAATAATGTATAACATTGCTTGTTGTAGAGTCTAGAAAAATGGTACAGATGAACCCATTTGCAAAGCAGACTTACAGACATGGACATAGAGAGCAAACATATGCACAGGTGGGAGGGGTGGTGGGATGGGTTGGGAGATTGCCATTGACATACATAAACTACTTTGTATGAAATAGATGGCCTACTGCATGGCACAGAGGGTGGGGAAGAAGGTA
The DNA here is from genome assembly GCA_007570785.1 of Antilocapra americana. NCBI lineage: Eukaryota > Metazoa > Chordata > Mammalia > Artiodactyla > Antilocapridae > Antilocapra > Antilocapra americana. The sequence continues at coordinate 8,135,864 of ML661915.1, forward strand.
CAACCTGTTCCTAAGACATGTAAGTTAACCTTAAGAGTACATTCCAATATACATTTGCTATTTAGTTGCTAAGTTGTGTCCAACTCTTTTGCAACCCCATGGACTTTAGTCTGTCAGTCTCCTCTGTCCAGGCAAGAAAACTGGGAATGGGCTGTCATTTCCTTCTCCAGGAGATCTTCCTGACCTAAGGGATTGAACTCACATCTCCTGCATTGAGGGAAGACTCTTTATCTCTGAGTCACTGAAGAACCCCCCGACATATATTAGGTGCAGACAAGTACTGTTTGAATCCTCTTTTACAAGGTACCTAGAACAGTCAAATTCATAGTCAGAATGTACTTTGGCAGATGCTAGGCACCAGGGGATTGAGAATTAGTATTGAATGGGGACAGAGTTTCAGTTTAGGAACGTAAAAAAATTGGAACATGGATGATGGTGAGAGTTGCACAACAATGTGAATGTACTTAGTGCCACTGAAACATAACAATTAAATATAGTTAAAGTAAAATGTTTTAATTATGCTAGTTTAACCATAATTAAAACAAAAGAATTGTGAGTTAAGTGTTTTCCGATTCATTGCTTCTGATCTCTCCAAAAATACTAACACATTTCTCAATACAACTCTACAGGATTAGAATTCTGAATATAAGAAGGCTATATTTCAAAGCCAAAACTTCAAATTTGACAGATAATAGGAAGTTGTACTCAGCAACTCATTAATAGTGCCATCTGCTGACCAAAAAAAAATTGATACGGGTTTTGCTATTGTTTCTTTAAATATGTAACCAATAGCACTGAAAACTTTGTAATGTGTATCATAAAAATTGTGTTTAGTAACAAGTAAATGATACAAAATATTAATTTATAGATGTAACCAAATCTGAGAATTAAGAAGTATGAAAAAGGAAAAGTTTATAGGAAAAGTGCAATTATGGTTTTATTAGTAAAGCAGAATAGGAAAAATAATTTTTCTGATATTCTATCCACAGTTATATAGCTATGAACAAATATTTGAGGATTGATCGAAGCCATAACATTCTCTCAGCTTACACCTTTCAGAAGTTTTCTCCCAAAAATTCATTATTCACCAAAAAACAGCCCTAATACTAAAGGGAACATCAGCTTGATGAAATCATAAGGAAAATATCCAGATCTTAAGGGTGTTTCCATTTCCTCCTTCCGCTATCCTTTTTCCCATATTCAGCAGGGGATGTAGGTAATGGCACCCTACTCCAGTACTCTTGCCTGGAAAACCCCATGGATGAAGGAGCTTGATACGCTGCAGTCCATGGGGTCGCTAAGAGTCGGATACGACTGAGAGACTTCACTTTCGCTTTTCACTTTCATGCGTTAGAGAAGGAAATGGCAACCCACTCCAGTGTTCTTGCCTGGAGAATCCCAGGGACGGCAGAGCCTGGTGGGCTGCCTTCTATGGGTCGCACAGAGTTGCACACAACTGACGCGACTTAGCAGCAGCAGCAGCAGCAGTAGGTATGAAAGTGACTATTTTAATGTATATAGGAGGAAAAGACACAGGGCTTCCTGATAGATCATATTGGGTAAATATATGAGTTATGTGTGTTAGTCACTCAGTCACACATGACTCTTTGCAACCCCATGGACTGCAGCCCACCAGACTCCTCTGTCCATGGAATTCTCCAGGCATGATTATTGCAGTGGGTAGCCATTCTCTTTCCAGGGGATTTCCCAACCCAGTCATTGAACCTAGGTCTATTTTATTGCAGGCAGTTTTTTTTTTTTTTTTAACCGTAAGTAATATCCATAGGATATAAGAGAGATTACAAAATTACAACAATATTTCTTTCAGTGAGTGTCAGTGATTTAGGGAGTATCCTAATTGACCTGCCCTTATGTGCCAAGTCTGACTTGACAGAATGCAGGACTAACATATATATTCTGTACAGAAATTTCTCACATTGTACATGCCCGGCTTTATCTCTTTTCATGACAGTCTTGCCCTTCATACTCCAGTTATAGGAATTTGCTCATAGCTCAAAGGAACCTTCATGATATTTCACATCTGTGCCTTTGCTCAGGCTGCTGTCCATGTCTGCAATGCAATTATTTTTGTGAGGATGTTCTTTCTGACCTACTAACTCCAGGAAGGCCAAATTTCCTTCCTCTCTGTTCCCCCCATGCTGGGTATATGTTTACTATTGGACTTACCATGAGAAAGTGTTTCCTGTTTCATCCAGTCTTTCATCCTTGTTTCATAGCAAACTTCATCAAACTGGAGATCTTGACTTCTCTCCAGATAATCCATGCCTAGCTTGGTACCCTTTGAAGTTAATTTTTAAAAATCTCCCAGTGTTTTGGAAACTCATACATTTTCCTGCTCTTCAACATTTCTGAAATGACAGAGAAATTTCCATAGAAATTCATAACAGCATGTTAGGTTTGGTGACTTCTACTAGTTGGTTACATACAGTTTAGTATATTATTTTATGATAACCTCTTGCCCCACCTTTGGGATGTGAGCTATTTCAGACTGCATATTGCCCATTAAACTGAGTATTGTTCATGAGCCAATTAAGTTCTTATTAAATAAGGTATTGTTACATAAGGGCTTCTCTGGTGGCCCAGACAGTAAAGAGTCTACCTGCAAAGCAGGAGACGTAGGTTCAATCACTGGGTCAGGAAAATCCCCTGGAAAAGGACATGGCCATCACTCCAGGATTCTTTCTTGGAGATTTACATGGACACAGGAGCCTGGCAGGCTACAGTCCATGGGGTCTCAGAGTTGGACACAACTGAGTGACTAACACACATAGGTCTTTGTCATATAATATCAGCTAGATTAACAAAATATAAAGTCATAATATGATAAAAAAAATACCATGTAATTCAGGGATTTAAAATGGTAAAAGTAGAACAAAGATGGGGATGAAATAAATCTATTTAGGGGATGTCTTATTTGAAAGTGAATCTCAGTGTATAGCCAGGGATATACTGGATTAACACAGTGATTCTCTATAGATAAGAAAGAAGCAACAGACTGTGCAATTTCTCTGGTAACTAGCAAGTAAATCTAGAATATTCTGTGTTTTTTTTTTTCTTTTCTTTTTAAAGCTTTATGTGGAACATGCATGGAAAATAATAAAGAGAAATGACAAACATACTGATGATCCTAAATTATAAAACTTAAAAAGACAGTGAAAGTGGCCCTTTATCAGGAGAATGGAAGACAGTAGTTATTTCCTAAATGTCTGATCATTAGATTTATAAATTGAGGCAAGTCTCTAAAAATTCACTGAGAAAGGAACAAAACAGCTTAACCAATTTATTTCTTTAATACTCATTTCAAAGCATTGTTGAAGGTCACTACTGGGCACTTTATATAGGGAAGGAAAGAGGCAATTAAAACACTGTGCACTGACAAGTGTAGTAAGCCTTTTTTGGCCCAGTGTGTTGTCCTTACCACATCAAAGGTCTTAATACTTCTATGTTATGGAACCAGATATCAGTGACATTGTTATTAAATGCTATTAAAATTCATAATTGTCTAGGAAGTCCTGCAGCCCTTTACATTCCTCACTTTCGGGAAATCTTTAATGCTAAGATTAACTTGGGTGTGAAGAAAAGCAAGCTGATCCTTAAAGGACTAGATATATTGTAGTAAGTTTCTTTATCTTTATTGTCCTTTTTTATTATGGTGTAAAAATCTTACATGAGATTTATTCTCAATAAAATTTTTAAGTACACAATAGAGTATTGTCAACTATAAGCACACTGTTGTACAGCAGGTATTTAGAACTTATTCCTGCATAACTGAAAATATGTACCCATTGAACAGCAATTCTCCATTGTCACCTTCCTCCAGCCCCGGTAACCATCATTCTATTCTCTATATCTACAAATTTGACTATTTTAGATACCTCATATAATTTGATCATGTAGCATTTATCTTTTTGTGACTGGTTTATTTCACTTAGCATAATGTCCTGCAGGTTGATACATGCTGCCTTACATGGCAAGATTTTCTTCCTTGTTAAGACTGAATAATAATAATCTCATTGTATGTATATATCACATTTTCTTTATCCATCATTCAGTGATGAACAGTGTTGTTGTTTCTACATATTGTCTTAACAAATAATGTTTCAACACACATAGAAATACAGATATTAGAGATCTTGACTTCCATTCTTTTGCAGGAGACATAAGAGGTGTGAGTTCAGTACTTGGGTCAGGAAGATCCACTTGAGGAGAATATGGCAACCCACTCCAGTATTCTTGCCTGGAGAATTCCATGGACAGAGAGCCTGGTCAGCTACAGTCTATAGGGTCATAAAGAGTCAGATATAACTGAAATGATTTAGCATGCATGTACCAAGCTCAAATCAGCATTTAATTTAGCTGAGTTTTCATATAACAGTGAACTATCTGAAAAGGAAATCAATAGAAATTTCACTTATATTAGCAACAAAAATAATAATATACTCAAAAAACCTTAACCAAGGAGATAAACTTTTAAATTAAAATCTGCAAAACGTCAATGAAATAAAGACATGCAAAGAAGCTTGGATTGGAAAATTGATGCTGTTGAAATGTCTATACTATCTAAAGCAATTATAAATGTAATGAAACTCCTACAAAAATCCAAATAAAAATTTTACTAAAAAAAAAACCCTAAAATTCATATAGAGCTATAATAAACCTTCCATAGTCACAGCAACCTTGAGAAAGAAGAACAAGGCAGGAGACATCATACTTCCTAATATCAAACTGTATTACAAAACTATAATAATGAAAATGGCACAGTTCTTACACAGAAACAGACATATAAATCAATGAACAGACTAGAGAGCCTAGAAACTAATCCACCCATGCATATATGACTAACTGATTTTTGACAAGATTGCCAAGAATACACACAGGAAAAGGGTAGTCTATTCAATAAATGCTGTTGGGAAAACTGTATATACACATGCAAAAGAATGAAACTGGACTCTTATATCAAAAGAAAAATGCAAAATGGACTAAAACTTAAATATAAGATCAGAAACTATAAAACTCAGAAGAAAACATAGAGGAAAAACTGCCTGACACTGGTCTTAGCAATACTTTCTTGGATAGGAATACCAAAGTATCAAGCAACAAAAGCAAAAATAGACAAGTGGGACTACATAAAACTAAAAAGTTTCTGCACAGCAAAGAAAACCAACAGAGTGAAAAATACAATATATGGAATGGGAGGAAATATTTTCAAATCAAGTATCTAACATGGGATTATTTAATATATGAGGAACTCCTATAACTCAATGGCAAAAAACGACTAAATGACTTGATTAAAACTCATTGGCAAAAAACAACAATTTGATTATAAAATGAACCAAAGACTTGATAGACATTTCTCCAAGAAGATATGTAAATGGTCAACAGCCACACGAAAACATGCTCAATATCACTAATTGGGAAATGAAATTCAAAATCACAATGAGATATCACCTCACACCTGTTCAATCAGTTCAGTCGCTTGGCCATGTCCAACTCTTTTCAACTCCATGAACCATAGCACGCCAGGCCTCCCTGTCCATCACCAACTCCTGGAGTCTACCCAAACCCATGTCCATTGAGTTGGTGAGGCCACCAACCATCTCATCCTCTGTCATCCCCTTCTCCTCCTGCCCTCAATCCTTCCCAGTATCAGGGTCTTTTCAAATGAGTCAGTTCTTAGCATCAGGTGGCCAAAATATTGGGGTGTCTGCTTCAGCATCAATCCTTCCAATGAACACACAGGACTGATCTCTTTTAGGATTGACTGGTTGGATCTCCTTGCAGTCCAAGGGACTCTTGGGAGTCTTCTCCAACACCACAGTTCAGAAGCATCCATTCTTTGGCACTCAGCTTTCTTTATAGTCCAACTCTCACATCCATACATGACTTCTGGTAAGATGGCTATTACAAAAAGAAAAAAAAGAAAGAGAGTGAGATCATGGCTTTGCAAGGATAGAGCGAAATATTCGTATATTGTTGGGGCCCTTATAAATTGTTGATAGTCATATAAATAATGCAGTCACAATGAAATAGAGTAGCAAGTTTCAATATAGATGGGAATGACAGAGTCACTGGATCTCAAATCAATGGATCCCAAGAGTAGAGCAGATTCTAGGTCGAGGGGCAAGTATGGAGATACCTGGAGAGAATAATCTTATTGACCAAGGGCGTGGAAGGTATGAACATAGGAAAAATACCATTCATGCTTTATATCCATGCATGCTATTTTATCTCTATGTGTACTGTTTCACTCATTAGGAAACTATGGATGGTATCCATATATTTTAATATTTAATTATCATCAAATCACAATTAGAACAGGATTAGTAGTTTCATTTTACCAATAATGAGGCTGAGACTCAAGAAAGGAATTATTATGTTCATCATCATAAATTCTATTAAGTAAGAGAACTGTGCTTCCAACTAGTCTTAGCTGACCATAATTGATGCTCTTATTTCTATTACCAGATTCTACATAAGTATGTTTCATTGTATATGGTGTGGTGCCTGGAAAGGTCATCTCTAGAGCTAGATTCTCTTGGTGCACAACTCCAGGTCTGCCTCTTGTCAGCTGTGTAGTCTTGAGCAAATTATTTGATCTCTCTGCACAAATTGTTGAACTACTCTGAAGCAGATTATCTGATTATTCTCTTTTATAGACAGAGACTAAAAATAATACTATCAATATTTTTCAGAAGTCAATATACATAAAGTCAATGGCTGGCATGTAAGAAGCACTAATATAACATGTTTAACTACTTCTCTAATGTTACTACAAGGATTTTAAGAAGCAAAAGTACTGAAAAGGAAAAAAGCTACCAAAAGAGAAGTGTATAAACTCATGGCTGATTTTTTTCAATCAATGTGATGACTATTAAAAGTAAATTTTTTTCTCTTCTCTTGTGATTTGATTTCCCTTCAGGATTCCTTAGTTTTATTACCTAAAGGCTTGCAGATCTTCAGCATATAAGAGTAGGGGAAGAAAGTCAAAAAATGAGTAAAAACAAAATATAATCATCAAATCCTATTGTGAAGGACTATTTAGTGCTACAGAAAACAAGTGGACCTGGTAACCTTAGGTTGTTCCTGGAAACTCAAAAAAAAAAAAGTGTGTATTTATGTGGTTTTCTTAGTCTGTTATAGGACTCAATATCCTCAAAATAGCTCTTGAGACAGAATGCAGGGAGTAAGCAGCAGATGACAAGCTACCTCTGAGATGTGGAGGGTAGGGAGATTGAAAGAGAGGAGAGAGGGAAGGGTGCATATGGATGACACCAAGGCAGAATTAAAGCAGGACTGTGACATTTTAAAAATTCTCTTTATTTCCTTCACAAAATACTTCTTTGTGTCTTAAAAAAATGAAATTACAAAAAAAAAAGTCTGTGAAAATAAAAGTGTCACCCCTGATTAGCAATGGCATAAGAGGCAGTAGAAAAGCTTTACGCTCAGCTTGAAGTCTTGGGGAAATAAGAAAACCTTTCAGGAGCAAAAATAAAACCTAGCAGAGGAAAGGCAGATTAGTGTGACTCCAGAAATGAGTTCCAAGACTACTGAAGCACAGTGGATTAGCTTTATGAAGAGAGCTATTAGCTCTCCACAGATAGGCAATATTTCTAAAGAGCTGCCCTACACAGAGAAGAAAATGCGAAGGATCTAGGAACAAAGCTCTGCTTTCTCACAAGTTATTAACCTCATTTATACCACGGAGTCACTATCATTATGCTCATTGCCCTGACATGGTTCAGCACATTGATATTTCATTCAGCAGGGTGCCAGTTCTGACGACAGAGAAAGGAACCCCAGGGGCTTGGCTGCTATTGCCTTTGTAATGACCAGCTGCACCTCTGATGAAAGTAAAAGTCTAACTATTCTGGGAAAGAATTCCCTAAAAACGTTTTCAGAGTCCTTTATCTTGAGGTCAACTCATCAACTATCTGTTCATAAAGATGCTGCAGTTTTCCAGTTCCTCTTTTAAAAGCAGTTGTACACTTTCTATCTAGATACAGTCCAACAGAAGTTGTATGTTTGTAAAGCAATCCTTAAAGATATTTTCACTAGTCTCTTTAAGGGAAATAGCTTTTTATGAATTTGAGGAAATTGTCCATCTCAAGTAGATGGATTGGAAAGGTAGAGTAGGTAACATTGGAGCTTCTTGAAAATTAAAACAAAGAATAAACTATCCTTACTTGACAATTATCAAGTCAATACTGTTTGAGGAGCATTCAGTGAATCCTAAGACCTCAAGTTTCTCACTTTAAGGATCTAATATGAAGACGACTGTACAAAAGAAATCAAGATGTGTCTAATGAAGTAGAATTAATCAAAATTTATTGAGTATCAACAATGATCTTTGATAAAATACTATCTCTTATTGAATAAAATGTAAGATCATCTTTAAGTAAAAACATAGTAGCAGCTATTTCCTACAAAATTTAACTTCATGACAAAAGGGGAATTTTTCATTCATTAAAATATTTTATCAATCATATATAATATAATTTGTAAGATGTCATTAGTATAGACAATTAGCTTTGACATTTGGAAATAACCTTATTTAAAGTTCAAGTATTCATAAGAGAAACAAACTTTCGCACTTCAGTCTGAATTAATCTAAATATTTGTGTTCATGAAACATGTCTGAAGTCTGACTACCAACTAGTAGGTAAATATTACATTTATCTAAAATGTTACAATTTAAAAAATAATAAGAAAATGTATCCATATTGAAGTAAAAAATTGTAATGTGTGATCAAATAATAATTTGGATGTTTTGGAATATATTATGTATAATATTAAAATGCTAGCAAAGTAATGCTCAAAATTCTCCAAGCCAGGATACAAAAGTACGTAAACTGAGAATTACTAAATGTTCAAGCTGGATTTAGAAAAGGCAGAGGAACCAGAGATCACATTGCCAATGTCTGTTGGATCACAGAAAAAGCATTAGAATTCCAGAAAAAAACATCTACTTCTGCTTCATTGGCTTCGCTAAAGCTTTTGACTGTGTGAATCACAACAAACTGCGGAAAATTCTTAAAGAGATGAGAATACCAGACCACCTTATCTTCCTCCTGAGAAATTGGTATGTAGGTCAAGAAGCAACAGTTAAAACCAGGCATGGAACAATGGACTGGTCCCAAATTGGGAGAGGAGTACATCAAGACTGTATATTGTCACCATGCTTATTTCACTTCTATGCAGAGTATATCATACAAAATGCTGGCCTGGATGAAGCATAAGCTGGAATCAAGACTGCTCGGAGAAGTATCAGCAACCTCAGATACGCAGATGATACCTCCCTAATGGCAGAAAATGAAGAGGATTTCAATAGCCTCTTGATGAACATGAAAGAATAGAGTGAAAAGGCAGTTTTCAACAGTCAAAAAAAAAAATCATGGTATACAGTCCCATCACTTCATGGCAAATAGATGAGGCAACAATGGAAATAATGGGAGACTTTGGCTTCCCTCATAGCTCTGTTGGTAAAGAATCCGCCTGCAATGCAGGTGACCTCAGTTTGATCCCTGGGTTTTAAAGATCCCCTGGAGAAGGGAAATGCTACCCACTCCAGTATTCTGGCCTGGAGAATTCCACTGGGGCAACAAAAAGTCAGATGACTAAGCGAATTTCACATCACTTCACTGATTTTCTTGGGCTCAAAATCACTGCAGATGGTGACAGCAACCATGAAATTAAAAGAGACTAGCTCCTTAGAAGAAAAGCTATGACAAACCTAGACAGTGTATTAAAAAGCAGAGATATTACTGACAAAGGTCCACCTAGTCAAAGCTATGGCTTTTCCTGTAGTGATGTGTGCATGTGAGAGTTGGACTATAAAGAAAACTGAGCACTGAAAAATTGATGCTTTTGAACTGTGGTGTTGGAAAAGACTTGAGAGTCCCTTGGACTGCAAGATTAAACCAGTCAGTTCTAAAGGAAATCAGTCCTGAATATTCATTGGAAGAACTGATGCTGAAGCTGAGGCTCCATATTTTGGCCACCTGATGCAAAGAACTGACTCATTTGAAAAGACCCTGATATTGGGAAAGATTGAAGGCAGGAGGAGAAGGGGACGACAGAGGATGAGATGGTTGGATGGCATCACTAACTTTATGGACATGAGTTTGAGCAAGCTCTGGGAGTTGATGATGGGCAGGGAAGCCTGGCATGCTGCAGTCCATAGGGTGGCAGAGTCAGACAAGACTGAGCAACTGAACTGAACTGAATATTAAGATAGCAATATAAATGCCATTATTGCATTTTAAAAGCATTCAAAATTAATAGGAAAAACAATAAACTAAACTTTAATATATTTGAAACAAAAATATAAACTCACTACTTAGATTATACAAAACTTGAAATTGATATCTGATATATATTTAATATATTATACAATTTTAAGCTAAACTATTAACCCCTAATGAGTCTGCTGTTTCTTCTGGCTTCACCCCACTTTGCCTTTTAGTTCTCTGAACAACTAGACCCATGTGGCTTAAGCATTTATTTTGCCAAATTTAGCTCTGTTGTGTGGAGATTTTAAAATAATCTTTTCAGGGTTGTTTCTCTGCTCTAACCAGCAGAACTACTCAAATAGCCAAAATATTCCTATTCAGTGAAGGAAGGAGGTTAAAATGGGTTGGAAAATTGATAAAGCTTGATGGTAATATGCCTGAAGAAGGGAATTGTTACCTACTCCAGTATTCTTGCCTAGAGAATTCCCTAGACAGAGGAGCCTAGTGGGCTACAGTCCACTGGGTGACAAAGAGTTGGACACGACTGAGTGACTAACAATATCTACTATTTATCTAGTGGTAATATAAAGACGATAGATTGCCGCCGATAGATTGCCGACAAGAGTCTCAATGATGGGTTGGGTGGAGGGTGAATAGAAGTAGAAGAGGGGAAGCATTGGTGAAAGAGGAAGAGATATTGGAGAAATCACCGCTATAGTACCTGAAATGATATTGCAATAATACCAGTGATATTTGATCCCTTTAAAGTAGCACAGAGTAGTGGGATACTGGAATACCAAAACGTCCTTATCTAAGTCATCAATAATCATGACTTACAATTTACTTTTTAAGTTGAAAAAAATGTATTTCATAAATAATAAAACTGAACATGGAAAAACTGCAACTTAAGTTCTCTTAGTTAGTAAAGATCAAGAAGCTCAGCTTTTTTAGTTCCTAAGAAAGTAGAGAAGAATTCATGGTAGGTCTATCTAGTTAGAGATGCAGTGGTGGTACCTTTCAGTGTTTTTCTTTAAGGTGTAATTTCCTCAATTTATCAATTCATATCCATCTCCTTCAAAATTTTTAACCTTCTATTCACATTTCTACAACCTGCTTTTTTTTTTTTGTATTGACAGCAGAACTCTTCTGCCAGCTGCAGAGATAGTGAACAAATTCTTCGCTCCAATCAGGTTATATTTAATTATAATGGCCTCTGTGAAAACAGCTTATCAATGAAAAAGTGCTTTTTTTTTTAGGCTAGAAGAGTTCCTTTCACAATCAAGCATCAAGACTGCCAGTCTTTTGTTAAGGGTAAATGAGCTCAATCAGCTGAAAGTAAAAAAAAAAAGTCCTGTGACAATTAAATTTACAAGTAGTTAAACTGTTTAATAAAAGAATTAAAACTGAGATTCAACAGAACAACTTTTAAAATTTCCCCACTTGGATTGTGGTTAGATAATAGTTATAAAGTTTTTAGAAGTGAAAGACAGCTAAGTGACAGGGATGTATTTGGCAAAAGGATATAAATGGGGAAAAAAGATATAAATGAGCTATGATATAACTTCAACAATAATTTGATCACATTATTTCAATTAACAAAATACCCCTGTAGTGTAAAAAGAAATAAAATATCAACAAAGATAATTTTTTAACATTAAATTTCTATGAAATTCTTTAGCTGAATGAATAACATGAAAATGCTATTATGTTACATTAGATTTTTCTGTAAATTGGCAATTACAACGCCTGATCTTTAAGAGCATCCTTAAATAATTTCAGATGCATTCTACGTAAATTACATAGCACCTCCTATAGGCTTATGATTTTGATGAGATTTCTAAAGTATTATTTTTTTATGGGTCAATAATACAGTAGCACTATTTACAATAGCCAAGATATGAAAGCAATCCAGGCGTTCATCAACAGATGAATGGATAAAGGTGTGGTGTGTGTGTGCATGTGTATTTATTTATGTTTGAGTGTGAGTGTGCTTAGTTGTTTCAGTCCTGTCCGACTCTTTCTGACACTATGGACTGTGGCCCCCAGGCTCCTATGTCCAAGGGATTTTCCAAGTAAAAATACTGGAGTGGGCTTGTAACTCATCCACCCAGGATTTCTCATGATGTGCTCAGCCTCTAGGTTAAACAAATAAGGTGACAGCAGACAGTCCTGTCGTGCTCCTTTCTTGATCTTGAACCAATCAGCTGTTCCATACAGGGTTCTAACTGCTGCTTCTTGACCCGCATACAGGTTTCTCAGGAGACAGGTAAGATGGTCTGGTATTCCCATCACTTTAAGAACTTTCCACAGTTTTTTTATGATTCAATAGTCAGAAGTTTTATTGTAGTCAATGAAACAGAGGTAGATGCTTTTTGAAATCCCCTTGCTTTCTATAGGATCCAGCGAATGTTGGCAATTTGATCTCTGGTTCCTCTTCCTTTTCTAAATTCAGCTTAGACATATGGGCATTCTTGGTTCACATAATTCTGAAGCCTAGCATGCAAGAATTTAAGCATGACCTTATTAGCATGGGAGAAGCCTGTAATGGTCTGATGGTTAAAACATTCTTTAGTACTACCCTTCTTGGGAATTGGTATGAGAATTGACCTTTTCCAGTCCTATGACCACTGCTGGGTCTTCCAGACTTGCTGATATATTGAATGCAACACCTTGATGGAGTCATCCTTTAGGCTTTTAAAATAGCTCTACAGGAATTCCATTGCATCCACTAGCTTTATTAACAGCAGTGCTTCCTGAAGCCCGCTTACTTCGCCCTCCAGAATGTCTGGCTCTGGGTAACTGACCGCACTATGGTAGTAATCCAGTGCATTGAGATCTTTGTTGTACAGTTCTTCTGTGTATTCTTTCCATCTCTTCTTATCCTCTTCAGAATCGACTAGGTCTCTACAATTTCTGCCCTTCATTGTTTCTATCTTTGAGCCAAATGTTTCCTTGATATTTCCAATTTTCCTGAAGACATCTCTAGTCTTTCCCCTTCTGTTGTTTTCTTCTAGTTTTTAGGTACTGTTCATTGAAGAAGACCTTCTTGTCTCTCCATGCTTTTCTTTGGAACTCTGCTTTTAGTTGGAAGCATCCTTCCCTTTCTCCCTTGCTTTTTGCTTCTCCTCTTTGTTCAGCTATTGCCTTCTTGCTTTTCTTTTCTTCTCTTTTGAGATAGTTTTGTTTGCTGCCTCCTGTACAGTATAATGGACCTCTGTTCATGGTTCTTTGGGCACACTGTTAACTAGTTCTATTCCCTTGAATCTATTCATTGCCTCCACCATATTCATAAGGGATTTGATTGAAGTTATACCTGGCTTGCCTAGTGGTTTTCCCTGCTTTCTTTAGTTTAAGCCTGCCTTTTGCTATAAGAAGCTGATGATATGGCTCCAGGTGTTGTTTTTTCTGACTGTATACAGCTTCTCCATCTTCAGCTACAAAGAATCTAATCAATTTGATTTCAGTATTGACCATTTGGTGATGTCCATGTATGTGTAAGTTGTCTCTTGTGTTGTTGAAAAAAGGTATTTGCTATGACCAGCGCATTTTCTTGGCAGAATTCAGTTGGCCTTCACAGATCTCTGCCTTGTCATGGTGAAGTCACTTGCATACCTTACTGAAGCTATGAGCCATGCCATGCCATGTAGGACTGCCTAAAAGATGGACAGGTCACAGCAGAGAGTTCTGAAAAAATGTGATCTGCTGGAGGAGGGCAAACCACATCAGTAAACTACCTGTGAGAACCTCATGAACTATATAATAATAATACACACAATCAAATATTACTAAACTCGAAAAAAATGAAATTTTGCAATTTGCAACAAGATAGAGGGACTTAGAGGATACTATGCTAAGTGAAATAAGGCAGACAGAGAAAGACAAATACTGTATAATATCACTTATACGTGGACCTTAAAAGATACAACAAATAGTAAATACAGCAAAAAAGAAACACACTCAACATAGATATCAAAGTAATGGGGAGAGGAAAGAGGGGAGAAGGAACAACACAGGAATAGAAGATTAAGAAGTACAAACTGTTATGTATCAAATAAACTGTAAGAATATATTGTATAAAATAGGGAATATAGCCAATAAGAAAAATAACCACTATTTTATAATAAACATAAATGGAGTATAAATTTTAATGATTGTGAACCAATATATTGTATACTTATAATTTATATAATACTGTACATCAACTATATTTCAATAATAATAAAATAATAATTATGCTACTATAATAATGATAATATATTCCATTTATTGAATATATCTTATCTAAGTTGGCAGATATTTTCTTATTAATTCATCACAAAATTATCTGATAAAAATAATTTCCTACTTTATAGATAAAAGTTAAAGTTTAGAAATGCTAAGCAAATTGCCCAAAGTTACATGATAAACTGGAAATTCAAACCTATGTATATCTACCTCAAAATTTAACTCCTCCAACCAAAGAGCTGTATTCAGTCTTTAAAGAATACTCTGAATATTAATAAAGAATCAAAACAAATAGCAACTGGATAACTGTCAGAATGCATTAAGTATAGTACACATAAAGGAACACAATGCTAATTCAAAATAAAGGTGAATATGAATGGATTTGGATGGTTGTTCCCACACAAAGCACAATTTTAAATTCATTTATTTAACTGAAAATAATCATTAAATACCCTGTGTACTGCTTCTAGCACTCAGGATTTACAAAGGAACAAAATTTTAAAAAGTACTTACAACTGGAAGACTAGAACTGCTATTTACTGAAGTGAGAAGACTGTTTCACACTGCATGTGGAATACAGGCTTCATTTTCATCATGGCCTCCAAAAACCTCAAGGATACGCCCTGGTCTGCCCATCTTTGCACCTTCAATATATGCCTTTATCTTCCCTTGTTTTCAGCCACAGTGACCTTTGCCTCATATCCTCAAAAGTGCAATGCTCTTGTCTGTCTTAAGGGTGAAACCAACATTCTGTGCCTTCCACCTGGCATATAATTTCTTTTCTTTTTTAAAAATAAGGACACAGTATACGTATTTCTTAGGCTTCCCTGGTGGTTCAGACAGTAAAGAATCTCCTGCAGTGTGGGAGACCTCGGTTCGATGCCTGGGTTGGGAAGATCCCCTGGAGGAGGGCATGGCAGCACACTCTAGTACTCTTGCCTGGAGACAGAGGAGGCTGGTGGGCTACAGTCCATGGGGTCGCAAAGAGTTGGCCATAACTGAGTAACAATGCACAGCACAGCATAGCATAGATATTTCTTATCCAGAGTGAAATTCTTTTGGAATGGTTTTAATTATAAATTAATAGATGTAAGACTATTCTTGTTCTCTATTTCTTATCAAGCAAACTTTTTTCGAGTTTTTTAAGGAATTGTCCTGCTTAGCTTATTTTATTGAGTTTGTGGATATAACTTTTGAATATATAATTATCATTGTAAGGTCTGTAGGGTCAACTGCAATGTCCTCCCTTCTATTTCGTATATTGGTAATATATGTATTCTCTTTCTTTGATAAGTCTTCCTAGGAGTTTATTGATTTTATACATTTTTTATTGTCTGTTTATAATGACACTGATTTTTGTTCTTAAGCAATATTTTTCTGTTTGCTTTGGTTTTAATTTTTTCTCTAGTTTTTTTGTTTGTTTCTGTTTTATTTTTTAAGATGAAATTTTAGCACATTTATTTGAGCCAAGATGAATTCAATCACACAATAACAAAGAAGTAATACCAATTCATTACACATTCTTCCAGGAAATAATAGAGAAGGAAGTAACCCTTGATTCATTTTATAAGGTGTCATTACCTTGATTCTAAAATCAGAATCATTTCACTAGATAAAACCATATATATATATATATATATATATATATATATATATATATATATAATCATACATATATAACCATATATATATTTTTTTAATTTTTTTTGGTGGTGGTGTTTAGTAGCTCAGTCTTGTTTGACTCTTTTGTGACCCCATGGACTGTAGCCCTCCAGGTACTCTGTTCATGGGATTTTCTGGGCAAGATTACTAGAGCAGGGTGCCATTTCTTCTTCCAGGGGATCTTCATGACCCAGGGATGAAACACAGGACTCCGTGTTTCCTGCATTGCAGGAAGATTCTTTATTGCTAAGCCACTAGGAAAGCTTTAAACCTTGCATAACCAGAAGCCTAAACAAACCAGAAATGAGTAGGGAGGTAGGAATCTACTTGGGTTGAACTTCTGGGGGAAAAAAAAGTGTAAAGAAAGAGAGTTTGTGAAAAAATCATCTACAGGTAACATGACACTCTAATGTTAAAGACTGAATGGCTTCCCTCCAATTGCAAGAATAAGAGCATCCACTCCCACCACTCTTAATCAAAATAGTACTGGAAGTTCTAAGCAGTTCAATAAGGCAAGGAAATAAATAAATAAAATGCATACAGTTTGGAAAGAAAGAAATAAAAGTGTCTTTAATCACAGACAACATGATTATCTACATAGAAACCTCAAAGATTATTTAAATAAAAACCATTTTTATTCAACAATTATTTGTAGACTAGCTTCTATATTTAAGAGCTTGTTAAGCTGGAGTTTTAGTAGTTAGTCCTCATGCCCATGGAAATTGTATCCTAAAGGAAAGGACAAAGACAACTATCAAGAAATTAGAAGTGTTTTTTTTTTTTTTTAAGAAAAATAAGTTGGAGAATACACATAGGCATAAAATTGGAGGGTGGAGAAAATTCTGAATGTGGTGGTAAAGTAAACTTCTCATTGAGAGGATAATATTGCAACATGGAGATGAAAAAGGAAAGGGAGCAGACTAGGCACTTATTTGAAAGAAGCACTTCTCATATAGTGGGACCAGAACTTGTAAAGGCACTTAGGTGAGAATAAGCTTATAGATAGATCAGTGGGAGTCCCCACATTCTATTTCCTATTCTCAGTCAGATGACTGCTCTCAGGACTGATGATGATCAAACAGGATTATGAGGGACTCCAAGTAACTAATACTGCTCCTAAGAGAGAGGAAGTGAAGAGTCACAGTGAAAACCAGAGGACAAAATAGAAGCCTACAGTCTCATGACTGAGACCAACTTTAACCCTATTTCCTTGCCCTGTCTCAGAATGCCTACAGTCAGGGATGTTTCTTAGGCAGCCTTGGAGAACTCTTTGTTGAAAGAAATTAAGAGTCATAGAGTAAAATCTTCAAAACATTGACATTTAGAGTCCATAATAAAAAGCTGATTACCATTTTTTCATATCACAGTGTAGCCCACATGTCAATTTTCTCTACTTAGACATGCAGATCTGTCGATCAATCATTAGTGTCACACTCTTAATGATGAATTGACCATAACAAATGCCAATCATGAAAGGAAAGTGTCCAACTCAAAACACAGTGATAGGGGAAGGGCTCTATCCCAGATGAAACAAAGGTAATGAAAAAGGGAAAATCTACAAATTTTAGCTAGGTAAAAAGGAAATGAAATATTACATTTTCTAAAGCAATAATAAGAATACATGAAAAATGACCAATCACTAAAGAATAATGAAATCTTGGGAATTTAAATTTTAATAGCTTAAAACTCTTCAACAATAGAAATAAAAAATAGTGTATAAAGAATTTGAGAAAATAAAAAAAAATCAAAATGAAAAGAAGACAAACTAAGAAATTTAAAGAATCAACTTAAAAGTTTTCATTTGTGACAGAGAACTTTAACAATGTTAAACAAAGTTGAACAAAGTTGAACAAAGTAAGAACAAATGCTGCTGCCACTAAGTCGCTTCTGTGTCAGACTTTGCGCGATCCCATAGATGGCCGCCTAGCAGGTTTCCCTTCCCTGGGATTCTCCAGGCAAGAAAGAACACTGGAGTGGGTTGCCATTTCCTTCTCCAATGCATGAAAATGAAAAGTGAAAGTAAAGTCACTCAGTCGTGTCCGACTCAGAGACCCCATGGACTGGAGCCCATCAGGCTCCTCCATCCATGGGATTTTCCAAGAGTGGGTTGTCACTGCCTTCTCCGAAGAACAAATGACAAACACTGAAATTGTTATAAAAGGCAACATTTTCAAGTTGCCAATCAAAGAAATTCTTATATAGAAAGGTATATTCTATTGTGTACCTAACTGCCCAACACAATGCATAAAATGATATGCAGGACACACTCTACCTAAAGAATCTGAATTTGAAATGTACAACACAAAGCATAAGGAAGGCACCAGAGAAAAAATCATATTGCAAACATACAAAGAGAATTGGAATTACAACAGATTTCTTACTAGAAACATGGCTAAAATTTTTTAAGGAACATAATTTTCAGCTTAAAGTTATATGCCAAACCAATTATCAGCCAAGTGTATGAGTAGAAAAGAAGACATTTTCTCTAATGTAATATTTACTTTCCATACTTTCTTTGATTTGGAGCTATAACATATAAAGTCGAGAAAAGAGGGAGAAACCCAATGATAAAAAGAAGCAAAAGATGACCTAGAATCAGATAAGGAAAATAAATTAGCTCATGAACTGTGCCATCAGCTTTGAGAACAGCCAGAACTCCACATAGCAGGAATAAGGGAGCTTCCATAGGAAAAAAACAAAAACAAGAAACTTCTGATTGATAATCTCACATGTTTAGACATCTTTAAAATGACATTGGTAAGTATCATATCTGATGGAATATGCAGAAGCAGTGAGATTAAAGTACAGAAAAGAACACATCATGGCACGAGCTAGTCACTGATTCCAGAAAAGCCAGTAGTTTTTATATCAAAGAAACACATATATATGCTTTAACACTGCTGTGGAAATAAAAATGTAAATATATAGTCAATATAATAAAAAACATAGCTGTATTTTAAACAAAAATTCTACTATAACTATATATTGTAATACATAGGGAGCAGAAATGGAGGGAATAGTGGTACAGTAAAAATATAACTTCCTTAAAATGACATTGATAGCTCATGTAAAATGTTGTTACATCAAATTGCTAATACAGTGTGGTAGTGTTGCTTTAGTAGCTAAGTCATGCCTGACACTTGCAACTTCATGGACTGAAGCCCGACAGGCTCCTTTATCCACAGGATCTACCACCAAGAATGCTGGAGTGGGTTACCATTTCCTTCTCCACTAATATGGTATGTGTACTATAATTCAGTGTGTGTATTATAGTTCAGTATAAAAGTAGACACCATGAGTAATAATTAATACTTGAAAATAGCCCTGCTTTGTGGGACTAGAGACTAGGGAAGGATGATGCAAAGTAACACTATTTTCACTCTAGCATCTCATATATATTTTATTTTTTCAAATCAATTGCTTGTATTTCTTCAACACAATATGACTTAAAGTGCTATATATAATAAAATAATGACTTGCATTAACCTGAAAGCAGCACATTGAAATAAAATGAATATTTTAAATGAAAATTTTAAAAGCAGAAATCAAAAACCTGTGATTGTCAGAAGACAGAGGGGAGGAAAGTAGGAAAAGACAGGCACAAAATATTTTTAAATATAAAAATAATTGCATATGAATGAATTCAAGTATCGTATTTATACTCTGCCATAAACATTTCAATTTCTATTTCTCTAAGTGTTCACATTTTTGGTAGAAATCTTTTGAGTAAGCAGAATATAGAAATTTCTTTCTCTAAAGCTTCTTTGCAAATTGTTCATGTATTATAATCCTATGCTAAAATAATCAATATTAGTACCCTCCAACAGTTTTGTACAATTTCCCAAAAATTAATTGTCTAGTTTTCTTTAAAAATAACTTTAATAACTTTGAAGAAATCTTATTGTCAGAATAAACTGTCTATATTTCAACAAACTGGCAAGAGATTTACAAAAGGCAAAGGAACCAGAGGTCAAATTGCCAATATCTGTTGAATCATCGAAAAAGCAAGAGAGTTCCAGAAAAATATCAACTTTTGCTTCATTGAGGATGCCAAAGCCTTTGACTGTGTGGATCACAACAAACTGTGGAAAATTCAGAAAGAGATGGGAATACCAGACCACCTGATCTGTCTACTAAGAAATCTGTATGCAGGTCAAAAAGCAACAGTTAGAACTCGACATCAAAAAACAGACTGGTTCCAAATCAAGAAAGAAGTATGTAAAGCCTATATATTGCATATTTATAGGCTTTATAAATACATATTGCATATATATTTATAAATATATGCATATAAATAAATAAGTATATATAAAGCCTGCTATTTAAGTTATATGTAGAGTACATCATGCAAAATGCCAGGCTGGATGAAGCACAAGCTGGAACCAAGATTGCCAGGAGAAGTATCAATAATCTCAAATAAGCAGATGACACCACCCTCATAACAGAAAGCAAAGAACTCAAGAGCCTCTTGATGAAAGTGAAAGACAGTGAAAAAGTTGACTTAAAACTCAAACATTCAGAAAACTAAGATCTTGACATTCGGTCCCATCACTTCATGGCAAATAGATGGGGAAACAATAGAAACAGTGAGAGACTTTATTTTTGGAGGCTCCAAAATCACTGAAGATGGTGACTGCTGCCATGAAATTAAAATATGCTTGCTTCTTGGAAGAAAAGTTATGACCAACCTAGACAGCATATTAAAAAGCAGAGACATTACTTTACCAACAAAGGCCCATCTAATCAAAGCTACTGTTTTTCCTATAGTCATGTATGGATGTGAGAGCTGGACTATAAAGAAAGCTGAGCACTGAAGAACTGATGCTTTTGAACTGTGGTGTTAGAAAAAACTCTTGAGAGTCCCTTGGACTGCAAGGAGATCCAACCTGTCCATCCTAAAGGAAATCAGTCTAAAATATTCTTTTGAGGGACTGATGCTGAAACTGAAACTCCAAACTTTGGCCACTTGATATGAAGAACTGTCTTACTGGAAAAGACCCTGATGCTGTGAAAGACTGAGGCAGGAGGAGAAGGGGATGACTGAGGATGAGATAGCTGGATGGCCTCACCGACTCAATGGACAGGAGTTTGAGCAAGCTCCAGGAGTTGGTGATGAACAGGGACATCTGGCATGCTGCACTCCATGGGGTCGCAAATAGTCTGACATGACTGAGTGACTGAATTGAATTAGAATTTTGTTACTTAAGGCCAAACCACTTCCAGATTAATAGAGCATTCTAGTAGGGAAGGTAAAATGAGCAAAGACAAAAACTAAGACACTTTTATAACTTTTATTTGTTCAGAAAGTATAATGTCAATATGCTTATACTAGAGATTTTAAGATTAGTCAGGACAAGGAAGGTAGTAAAGAATTAAAAATAAGACATGTCATGTGTCTGTATTTTAATGATCATGATAAGAAAATTTGTATAAATTATCAACACTGAATTATATTTGCTGTCTAGGTTTGACAATACAATATGCTTTGTTAAACTTACTTAAAACTCTTTCTTTTTTTTTTTTTTTTAACTCATTTCAGACACATTTTCATAAAAATTACCAAGGCCAAAGGAAAAGTCTTAACATTCAATTGATTTCTGGAAAAAGGAATGGAGAAATGCTGAATTCCAACAAGAAAAGCAAAGGCATTTTCTACAATTTCTTACAATTTCTACAATGTCTTACAATTTTAAGACATTGATTAAAAAGTAAAAGGTAAGGAAAATATTGGCAAAGAAAACCCAGTTCTACAGAGATCAGCCTATAGATGGGTGTGTTGGGTTGGAATGAAAAAGCACATTTTATTTACATTAGAGTCAGTATGAAGTGATAGTATTAATTTTTCAACTAATTGTAACTTGCAGAACTTAAAAAATAAAAATCATTCTTATGTATGATGAGAGCCAAAGACAACACATTATTTTTTGTTATATTTTTTGTTTTTCACAAACACAAAGCAGAGTCATGAGATATCCATTATAAGTAGCATAATAAAATTTTGAATTGAATTCAAATTCATATTGAGCATAATGCCAACGTGCCAATACTGATATTTTTAGTTTTATTCCTTTGTTATTTGACTGACGGAAAACTGTTATTTGTCTATTTTGTCTTGGACAATAGATGTCAAATAGAATTATTAAAAATTCAAGAATACTGAAGCTCTTGCTTGACCATAAACTGCTCAAAAAATCTTTAATTTTGTCAGTAAGATACATCTTCATAGTTTTGTACAATATAAAAAATCTAATAATTCTGGAAATCTCAAACATTGAAGAAATAAGTTTACTTCCAGTAATTAGTAATTAGTGATTAGTAATTAATAATTATGGAAATAAAGCAGTTTAAATGCAGAGAAGAAGTATTTCCAGGAATGGAAAGATGAAACAAAAGACATTGGAATCTAATATAAGCACCCTTCATCTTACCAATACCAAAAATATCAGAACACATTGCCACCAAGTAAACTGAAAAACTTATGAGTTAGATATATTTCAGATGTACAAATAAATCAAAATGGTTACCTAACATGCTTACTGTTCAGCTGTACTGATTCCACAGTCCATTTTCTCTCAATATTAAAGCTCAGATATTCTAGAATATTTTCTTGGAAATTACATAAAAATTACCTGGTTTCTATGGAATTTGATCATCTTTCAAGTGGTTCAATAGACTATGAGTCACCCAAAATGCCTGCATTAATTATTCCATTCAACTAGCAATCATTCTAAAATAAAAAGTGAATAAAGAAAAATGAAATGTTAAAATACAATGTCTTATTTAAAGAACATCAAAAAAGGAGTAAATGAAATTATATGAGCCTTCTAATATTAAAAGTAATTTATACAATGTCTAAGTAAAGTTTACTTTTGGAAGCTTTTTAAACTTTGTTGGCTCACTTTCAAATTGATATACATAAAATATGTATTTATTTTTATTATTTTTAATGGTTTTTATTAAAGCATAGTTCATATATAATTTTTTTTAGTTTCAGGTACACAATAAAGTGATTTAGTTATGTATTTACATATAACCAATTATTTTCCATTATAGATTAGTACAAGGTAGCGAATAGAGTACCTGTGCTACACAATAAGTCCTTCTTGTTTATTTATTTTATATATAGTAGTTTGTTAATTCCAAATACCTAATTAATCCCTCCCCTGGCTTCTCCTTTAGTAACCATAAGTTTGTTTTCTATTTCTGTGAGTGGGCTTCTGTTTTGTAAATAAGTTCATCTGTATCATTTTTTATGTTTCCAATATAAGTGATAACATGATATTTGTATTTGTCTGACTTCCTTCCCTACATATGATAATCTCTAGGTCCACCTGTATTGCTATAAATGACACAGTTTCATTCCTTTTTATGGCTGACTAATATTCTATTGTACAGAAACCACATTTTCTTTATCTTCTTTATCCATTTATCTGTTGATGGACATTTAGGTTGCTTTCATGTCTTGGGTATTGTAAATAGTACTATTATTTGTCTGTTTTGTCTTAAACAATAGATGGCACATAGAATTATTAAAAATAAAGAATACTGAAGCTCTTACTTGTGGTGCATATATAATTTCAAATTAGAGTTTTTGCCTTTTCCAGATATATGTCCAGGCATTGGGATTGCAGGATTATATGGTAGCTCTATTTTTCGATTTTTAAGGAACATCCATACTGTTTTCCATAGTGTCTGCACCAATACATATTCCCACCAACAGTGTAGGAGGGCTCTTTTTTATTCACACCCTGTCCAGCATTTATTATTTGTAGATTTTTTAAATGATGATTATATGACTAGTGCCAGGTGATACTTCATTGTAGTTTTGATTTGCATTTCTCTAAAAGTTAATGATGTTGAACATCTTTTCATGTGCCTGCTAACCATCTGCATGTCTTCTTTGGAAAAAGGTGTATTAGATCTTCTACCCATTTCTTGATTACGTTGTTTCAGTTTTGTTGTTGTAGTTTTTGATATTGGGTTTTAATGAGGTGTTTGCAGATTTTGGAATTAAGCCCATGTCAATCAAATACTTGGGAATATTTTCACCCATTGGGTAGGTTGTATTTTTGCTATGTTTATGCTTTCCTTGGCTTTACAAAAGCTTCTAAGTTTGATTTGTTGTTGTTCAGTCACTCAGTCATGTTCAACTCTTTGCGACCCCATGGACTGCAGCATGCCAGTCCCATTCTTGCTTTTTTTTTTTTTTTTGCTTTTATTTATTTTGTCCTGAGAGACTAATCAAAACAAACTTTGCTATGATTTATTCAGAGAATGTTTTGCCTATTTTTTATAAGAGTTTTATGGTGTCATGTCCTACATTTAAGTTTTTAAGCCATTTTGAGCTTGTCTGTATGGTGTGAGAGAATGTTCTAACTTCACGTGTTTACATGTGGCTGTCAGTCTTTCCCAATAACCCTTGCTGAAGAGATTGTCTTTTCTTCATTGTATATTCTTGTCTCCTTCATCTAAGACTAATAGACCATAGGTGTGTCTGTTTATTTCTGGGCTCTCCATTCTGTTCCATTGCTCTGTATGTCTGTTTTGTGCCAGTACCACGCTGCTTTAATGACTGTAGCTTTGTAGTATTGTCTGAAGTCTGGGAATATTATGCCTCCAGCTTTATTCTTTTCCCTCAGGATTACTTTGGCAATTTTGGGTCTTTTGTATTTCCATGTACATTTTAAGATTATTTGTTATAGTTCTGTAAAAAATATCATGGTTAATTTGATATGCAGATTAAATCTGTAGATTGCTCTCTGTATTATGTCCATTTTAACAACACTAATTCTTCCAAACCAAAATCATTGGGTATCTTTCTTTGAAACATCTTCCATTTCCTTTATCAGTGTTTTATATTTCTCAGCATATGAGTCTTCTACCTCCTTTGTTAGGTTTATTCGTAGGTGTCTTATTTATTTATTAACACAATTTTAAAAGAGATTTTTAAGCTTTCTTTTTCTGATATTTCACTGTTAGTATAAAGCAATGCAACAGAGTTATGTATATTAATCTTATATCAATTTTTTGTATTTGTATTCTTTTTTTTCTATAGCAATATTTAGAAAGTCCAGTGAAGGTTGTTTATGGTTTATACACATGTGTATTTCAGAAGGAAAATGAAATTGGCACCCAGAATGCAAAAGTAAAAGAGAAAACCAAATGTATAGAAGGAGTCAAGAGATTATTTCTCCTATGAGTTTGAGGAGCAGTTTCAGTGGAATAGAGGAGATGGCTGGAAAGGACATAAGTCCAGGTCAGATAGTGCAGTTGTTAAATTTATTATTATGAAAACAAAGCACTTTTGAGTGCTGGCAATGTCTGTGGTGTTATGATAATGGGTAATAGATATACATTAGTAGTAAAGATCACTCTATACTTACTAAAACATAATGCTAAGGATAAACAATGATCATATGGAGATATTATAAACCTAATTTTTTTTTTCATTTTGAAGTTCCAAAATTAATTTCAGTACTGCCAAATATTTGATTCCCAGACCCAGAAAATAATGAAATTTTACTATATTCCAGACATTACTTGAATGATTTTTACCTACCATTTTATTTAATCCTAATAATTAGCACATGAAGATACACATCATTATTACCTTCCATTTATAGCTGGAAAAGCTGTGGACCTGAATATGTGGATAACTTTCTCAAAGCTGCATAAAATGTAAGTGATGAAACAAAGTTCAAAGCCAGAACCCTGAACTCCAGGGAGACTATATTAAGCACAACTGCATTATACTATTATCCAAAAAATGAAACTGAGGCAAAGAATATATCTTATTGAATAGGAAGAGCAGAAATAACAATAGTACCTAAGTATAAAAGGAACATTATCCTGCAGTGTTTGTTAATTTTGACTGTTACAGATTCATTAGCAAATTGAATTAGAACTCAGAACACTGTCTAAAGGAAATACATATAATTATTTCTAAAAGGTGGTTTTGTATAGTTTCCTTAAAGAAAAAAATATGAAAAATTTATCAAAATGATAGACACATAGAAAAAACTATGCAATTTGAAACATTTGGACAAAATACTTAATACTTTGCAACACAGGAGATTTGTCTATGAAACTACTTACATTTTTTATAGTCACTTTGGGCTTTAAAGATTTTAAAATATAGTTGTGATCAGAATTAATGAGCCACAGTTGACAGAGTCATCCATAGCATTATGATATTTTTTTATGTGAGACATGAAAACTCTAAACATCCTGTTTTTTACTAAGGTTCTGTCTGGCAAGGGATTACCGTGAGACACCTTTATGAGTTGTTTGAAAATTTCTTTGCAAAGGTCAGTTCCCTACAGGATTGATATTGGTAATTGGTTCAAAAGCAAACCACCTCTTCAAAATGTGCCACTTTCTGTCTGATTAGAGCTTAGAGGCCAAAACAAAAGAGGGCTTTAAATGATCTTTGTTTCTAAAGCAGACTTTTTCTGAGTCGGTTTCAAGGGCATAGGAATCCATATTCCTCAGCATATTGTTACGAATTCTGTGGTGAGGCAGGCTTGTGAGAACTACAGATTTGTTTTTAAGATAAAATTGGCATTTTTGGAGCTTATTATTTGCTTCCCTCTGGCAGCTGCCATATTGTTTTGAACATTTCTGTGTCTGCCATCATTTGTGACATACTCCGTAGGAGACCCGTCAAGAAATTTTGCTCTTGCACTCTATCCTAATGCAGATTCATCAGTCTTAAGAATTCTATACTTTAATAAAACATTAAAAATATTCTTGGCAGCATGAAGACTGAAAGCAAGACAGTGGTAAACTCTGAGCTGTCTGTGGCATTCTGAGAGGATCAAGATGAGAACACTCCACTGATTTTGTAGCACCAGATATGCTCAAATCTTTGTGTAACTGATTTGTGAAAATATAGAGTGACCAAAATGGTTCATGTATTTAAAATAAATCATAGATAAAAACTATAAGAAAGAGATTGATCCTACTATCATTTGTTCCAGAAGAATCATAGAAAGGGAAATGATAGAAATATGTTCTCCTTCTTCTTCTTGTATTCTATAAATTATATGATTTTTCATGCCAAGTAGTACATTCTTGTCTTATCTTTAAAAAGTTTTTGGGGAAATCATAAGAAGAAGAAAAAAAATAGATAGAACGAAATTTGAACATGAGAGAGAAGAAACTGAGCCCTACAGAAGGGCTGAATCAGAACATAAATTGGTCATCTACTTGTACACAATACAACATAGTGTTACTGGCTGTGTAGTATAGTGTGGAGTCCCCTAACAATGTGAAAAATACAGGAACTAAACTAGTTTTTAAGAATGAAACCAGTCAAGCTTATTTGTTCATTCAGTTACAAGCAACGGCAATTTAGCCTAAGTATCTTCTTAAGACATTTAATATAAAAAAAAATGATACGTAGCACAACAACCAGGCTATATGGAACTATTACCTGAAATTACAATTTAAAGTAATTATTATAATTCAAAGTGATAGTAATTAAGTATTAGAAAATTTAATCATTGATATGGACCCTATTTAGGGAAATGCCAATGATTTGACCACCTGATGTGAAGAGCTAACTCATGGGAAAAGAGCCTGATGCTAGGAAAGATTGAAGGCAAGAGAAGGGGACAACAGAGAATGCAATGGTTGGACAGCATCACTGACTCAATGGACTTGAGCCTGAGCAAATTCAGGGAGATGGGGAAGGGAAGCCTGGTGTGCTGCAGTTAGCAACTGAACAACAAGGAAATACTAAGTCAGGAGTTGGTGATATGGTCTTATATAAAAGGATAATCCAACAACCCAGAGATTTCATTGTACTCATTCATGGATTTTCAAAACACAAGTGACCTGGACTGAAAATATGAAAGCTTTGTTCCTTAGGTGGGTTATGGTATTACTATTGCTTATATTGAGTTACTCTATTAACTTCTGTTGCTTTATTTCTGTTTTCAAGTTCTGATTATAACAAGCATGACTGTGAAGCTTTCCTTGAGTAGATAATGTACTGATCTCATTATCCAAACATTTTTAGTCTCCTAGGCTAAGATGAAATTGTTGATTTTTCTCACTGCAAATTACTGGTTATAATTCTGTCTAGATTACAATATCATTCTATTTGAAACTTGGTAGTATAGTTTTGCTCTCTTAGAATAATTTACAATTTCCATTTCTGGAAAAAAAGAAGGGAAAAAATAATGTTTTGTGCTTAGAGGGTTCAAGTCAGATTCCTGGAATATGGCTAATTTAATAAGGTATCCTCCTTGTTGGGAGGTACATGGCCAGGCAGTCTGTAAAATCTGTTGATATTATATTTCCTTCACGACACTCAGCTTTTGTGAACTAAACTAAGTCAATTTATTTGTGGCTCAGTTACCAAGTCATGTCTGACTCTTAGCCATTTACAAAATTAGGTTCTTTTGGTAGCTAGTCATAGGCTTCAGAAGTTAGATGGGAGTGCTCTAACTCAACTCTCTTACAATCTTGCCAGCAGATGAGAGTAAGTTTGCAAATGAATTCTATACCAGCAAGCAGGCAAAAATTAAGTCACATAACTTATCCTTGTGAGTTCAGCAAAGCTGAAGACACTCCTGAGTACTTTGTATGATTGATTCAAGGCACATGCAATGATATTTCAACAGCAGGAGTCAGCTAACTTTTAGTTGAAATCTTATAGAATTTTTTCATTATGTGATAAACAAAAGTGAAAGTTTAGTCGCTCAGTCATGTCCTACTCTTTGTGACCCCATGGATTGTAGACTACTCTGTCCGTGGGATTTTCCAGATTGCACATTTATTGACAATCTAGTATACTAAAGATGATGTCTCCCTAGAGAGAGATTGGGCAGTTTTTCAAGTCCATTATAAAAGACTTGGGTTTCCTAAGTTTCAGGTTCCTCAGCTATGATGCAAACCTATTGTATGCACAGAATATGACCTGGGTTATGTCACCCCATTAAACTTGGAGGTCAAGGGGGGACAAAAAGAACATAAAACTCAGAATGATCAATGTTCACTAGTAATAACTCTTTTTATCTTTGATCCAGGAGTCTTGACTTCTGCCAGCATCCATGAAACTATATAAGGCTAATCTGTGAGCTTGGAAATAGTGTATAGTTACAGTTACCACTGTAATTGACATTAACATGACTAAACATCTATTCTTTCCTTTAACATAAAAGAGATATACTATATTTATGGCAAAAAAAAAGTGTGAATATACCAAAGAGAAGAATGTACAACAAAGGAAGTATTTAACACGTCATAAAAAACATTTCAGATTTTTTACTAAGATTTCATTAAATTGATAGTTCATAAGCCAAAAATGAAATTTTCACTTGTTTCTGACTGCTTAAAATTTAGAAGATAAAAAAATGCTGCTTGTGTTGAATATATCCAGGAGTGGAATTCTGGATCACAGGACAGGCTTATGTT
The DNA here is from genome assembly GCA_007570785.1 of Antilocapra americana. Lineage (NCBI taxonomy): Eukaryota > Metazoa > Chordata > Mammalia > Artiodactyla > Antilocapridae > Antilocapra > Antilocapra americana. The sequence goes on from ML661915.1 coordinate 8,165,422, forward strand.
TAGATATGATGGCTACTGCCAACTATTTTTCCTGGCTGGTTTTATAAAATTACACTCCCATCCAATAGCAATGTGTGAGTATTTATGATACCTTAAAACTGGAAACAATTCAAATATGTTTTAAATTGGAGAAAAGTAGAGCAAGGCCATATTTTTGTTATAAATGAATCAACATCCGCCAGAAAATAAGAAACATTACAAAGCTTAACCTGTAATCAGGAACCATGTCTTGCTATCTAACTTCACACATTTACATTGTCATAGAGTAGGTATAAATGCACAGAATGACACATTCAAGAAATTTTATATGGCTTGAGGAAAAATAATCATGTATTTAAAAAAATAAAATGTTATGAAGCTTATTTTTTTCATGAACACACTTCAATAAATGTTATTAAAATGTATGGTTGTTCATCTCCAAAGCTGGCCCCGAAAATTCATACTCTTTGAGAATCTCTGGACACTGAGCCTGGGCCTTAATAGGGCTAGCAATTTCTGCACTTGTCTCTTCAAATCCAGCCTGCATGCTCTGAGAAGCCCAAGCCAAATGAAGAGACCACACGGAATATGTGTGTGAGTGTGAAAAGTGCTCAGTCATTTCAGACTCTTTGCAACCCATGGACTATACAGTCCATGGAATTCTCCAGGCCAGAATACTAAGGTAGGTAACTGTTTCCTTCTCCAGGGATCTTCCCAACCCAGAGATTGAATCCAGGTCTCCCACACTGCAGGTGGATTCTTTACCAGCTGAGCCACAGGGAAAGCCCAAGAATACTGGAGTAAGTAGCCTATCCTTTCTCCAGGGGATCTTCCCAACCCAGGAATCAAACCGTGGTTTCCTGTATAGTAGGCAGACTCTTTATCAACTGAGCTATCAGGGAAGCCCTACATGGAACATCAGTTCAGTTCAGTCACTCAGTCATGTCCCACTCTTTATGACCCCATGGAGTGCAGCTGGCCAGGTCTCCCTGTCCATCACCAACTCACAGAGTTTACCCAAACTCATGTCCAATGAGTTGGTGATGCCATCCAACCATCTCATCCTCTGTCATCCCCTTCTCCTCATGCCCTCAAATTTCCCAGCATCAGGGCCTTTTCAAATGAGTCAGCTCTTTGCATTAGGTGGCCTAAGTATTGGAGTTTCAGCTTCAACATCAGTCCTACCAATAAACATCCAGGATTGATCCGCTTTAGAATGGACTGGTTGGATCTCCTTGCAGTGCAAGGGACTCTCAAGAGTCTTCTCCAACACCACAGTTCAAAAGCATCAATTCTTCTGTGCCCAGCTTTCTTTATAGTCCAACTTTCACATCCATAGATGACTACTGGAAAAACCATAGCCTTGATTAGATGAACCTTTGTTGGCAAAGTAATGTCTCTGATTTTTAATATGTCTAGGTTGGTCATAACCTAGACAGCATGGAACATAACCATGAACTATCTTCAATACCTCTAAATGAACTCTCAGCCAACAGCCATATGAGCCATACAGGTGAGCCATTTTTTATAGCCTAGTCTAGTTTAATGCCCAGATGATTTAAGTTCATCTGACTTCACTTATCTCATAAGAATTATTAGGCCAAATCCTGTCATCCTACAAAAAAATAATGGAGGATAAGAATAGATTCTTGTTTGAAGCTGTTTTTTTTTTTTAAGTATAGTTTTCTATATGTATCTATATATACAATTTTTAAAAGTTATTTTAAAATTCTATTTACAATTATTCCACAAAATATTAGCTATATTCCTTGTGTAGTGCAATACATCCTTAAACCTATCTTACAACCAACGATCTGTGCCCCCTTGCATTGCCCTGCACCTCCACTGGCAACTCATTTGTTCACTATATCTGTGTGTCTAAGCTATTAAATTTTGAAGTAGTTTGTTATTCAGCAACAGATAATCTAAATAACATATGTGTTTCTCAAAATAGAGAAATAAAGGACTTAATACCATTATATGTGTGTAAACACATATACCAATTTTGGCTTACTGTTTCTTTTAAGGCTCATTTTGAGTCTCTTACTGGCAACATAATTAAGGATCACTGACAAGAGCCCATGTGAAGACAATATGATTACTCCCAGCATGATAAAAAGTGATTTTTCATGCCAATATCTCCCCTTTAAATTGCCAGTTAATACCACATTATATGTGTGTGCTAAAATCGATTTATGTGCACTCAGATGTTTTTTAGTTTTAAAATAAGATCAAAACTGGAAATACATGTCAGATCTGCTGAGCATGAAGCTACAGAGTCTGTGGTGGCATATTTTGAGACAATAATGGATACTTCTTTCACTGGTATTCTGTTTCTTTAATTCTTTCCATCACTGGGTAGGTAGTCTGAGCTACAGTATTCATTTATCTCAAGAAACAAATGAGTCAAACTCTTGATCTCTGATATTCAAACCCAAAATTATACACATAATGTAAATCACTGAGAATGTTTGATAAGAAGATCAGTTCAATTCAGTTAAGTCACTCAGTCGTGTCTGACTCTTTGCGACCCCATGAACCACAGCAGGCCAGGCCTCCCTGCCCATCACCAACTCCCGGAGTCCACTCAAACCCATGTCCATTGAGTCAGTGATGCCATCCAACCATCTCATCCTCTGTTGTCCCCTTCTCCTCCAGTCCTCAATCTATCCCAGCATCAGGGTCTTTTCCAATAACTCAGCTCTTCATATTAGGTGGCCAAAGTATTGGAGTTTCAGCTTCAACATCAGTCCTATCAATAAACACCCAGGAGTGATCTGCTTTAGGATGGACTGGTTGGCTCTCCTTGCAGTCTAAGGGACTCTCAAGAGTCTTCTCCAACACCACAGTTCAAAAGCATCAATTCTTTGGTGCTCAGCTTTCTTTATAGTCCAACTCTCACATCCATACATGACCAATGGAAAAAACATAGCCTTGACTAGATGGACCTTTGTTGGCAGAGTAATGTCTCTGCTTTTGAATATGCTGTCTAGGTTGGTCATAACTTTCCATCTAAGAAGATAAGAAGGGACAAAAGAAAAAAACGAAAGGGAAGAGAAGGTGAGGAAAAACAGGGAGTTCAATTGAAAGTTAGATCCTGGCATAACTCTTTGGTATGAAATCCTAATTTCTAAGAACCTCAAGCCCTACCGACACAAATACAGAGTAAGGTAAAGGAGAGATCTGAGCATTCACGTTGAGAGAAGATTTAAACTCCCAATTGCCAGAGAAGAATTCAGGTTGATGACCAGGTCTCAGAAAGTTCTGTCACTGAACTTGTGGGGAGCCATAGACAATCAGTGGAGGCAGAAAAATTAAATTCATCCTCAGAAGTTCAGTGGTCTTCAAGTGGATGTGACTACCACATCTGGGAACTTATTAATTATAAAGACCTATGTAGGGGAGCAGGTGGACTCTAGTGCATATAGGCCAGGGATAGTGCTAATCTTCCTATAGTGCATGGGATCACAAAGAGCTATTTGGACCAGCGTGTCAATAGTGCCAGGGATAAGAAATTTTAATTCTTAACTGAATTCCCTTAATTCCTGAGGGAATTTATCTGACCTGTGCTCATCTTCTCCTGTAAGAACTCCAAAATTACAACTCGCTGCTGAACATTGTAGACAGGAAAATGTTGGATCCCATGAAAAAAAGATACCCCACATCCAAAGGCAAAGGAGAAACCCCAAAAAGATGGTAGGAAGGGCAAAATTGCATTTAAAACCCCATACCTGCCAGAGACGGTTGGAGGGCTCACACAAACCTTGTGTGTACCAGGACCTAGAGACCCCATAGGGCTGAGCAAGAACTGGGTTTGAGTGTCTCCAGCAGAGATATGGGTCAGCAGTGGACTGCTGCAGGGGCAGGAGCTCTGGATGTAGTAGACCCAGGTGTGGCATAAGCCCTCTTGGAAAAGGCTACAAAAAACCCTACCATAGAGCCAATAGAAACATAGGACTGGGGAAACAGACTCTTGGAAGGCATAAACAAAGCCTTGTGCATGCCATGACCCAGGAGAAAGGAGCATGATCCCACAAGAGACTGATCCAGACTTTCCCGTGAGTGTCCAGAAGTCCCTGGAAGAGGCATGGGTCGGTGGTGGTCTGCTGCACGGTTGGGGCCACTGAGTTCAGCATTGCTTGCATAGGATCTTTTGAATGAGGTCACCATTATCTTCATTAACTCCACCATACTTTGAATTCAGGTCAAATAACAGAGAGGGAAAACAGCCCTGCCCATCAACAGAAAACTGGATTAAAGATTTACTGAGCATGGCCCTGCCCATCAGAAAAAGACCCAGTTTCCCCCTCAGTCAGTCTCTCATATCAGGAGGCTTCCATAAGCCTCTTATACTTCTCCATTAGAGGGCAGACAGACTTAAAACCACAATCACAAAAAACTATTGTTTAACTCAAAGAAACTATGAGCCATAACAAGTAGGGCCACCCAAGACGGATGGATCATGGTGGAGAATTCTGACAAGATGTGGTCTGATGGAGAAGAGAATGGCAAACCACTTCAGTATTCTTGCCTTGAGACCCCATGAACAGTATGAAAAGGCAGTAAGATAGGATACTGAGAGAGAACTCTCTAGGTTGGTAGGTGCCCAATATGCTACTAGAGATCAGTGGAGAAATAACTATAGAAAGAAAGAAGAGAAGGAGGCAAAGCAAAAACAACACCTAGTTGTGGATGTGACTAGTGATGGAAGTAAAGTCCAATGCTGTAAAGAGCAGTATTGTATAGGAACCTGGTATGTTAGGTCCATGAATCACAGAAAATTGGAAGTGGTCGAATTTCTCCAAACAGGAGATGGCAAGAGTGAACACTGACATTTTAGGAATCAGTGAACGAAAATGGACTGGAAGGGGTGAATTTAATTCAGATGAACATTATATCTACTACTGTGGGCAAGAATCCCTTAGAAGAAATGAAGTAGCCATCATAGTCAACAAGAGTCCGAAATTCAGTACTTTGATGTAATCTCAAAAATGACAGAATGATCTGTTTGTTTACAAGGCTAACCATTCAATATCACAGTAATCCAAATCTATGCCCTGACAGGTAATGCTGAAGAAGCTGAAGTTGAATGGACCTTCTAGAAGGTCTAAAAGACTTCCCAGAACTAACACCCAAAAAAGATATCCTTTTCATTATTGGGGACTGGAATGCAAAAGTAGGAAGAGTAGAGATACCTGGAGTAAAAGGCAAATCTGGCCTTGAAGTACAAAATGAAGCAGGCAAAGGCTAATAGAATTTTGCCAAGGGAGCACACTGGTCATAGCAAACACCATCTTCCAACAACACAAGAGAAGACTCTACACATGGACATCACCAGATGATCAATACTGAAATCAGACTGGTTATACCTTTATAGCTAAAGATGGAAAAGCTCTATACAGTCAGTAAAAACAAGACCAGGAGCTGACTGTGGCTCAGATCATGAACTCCTTATTGCCAAATTCAGACCTAAATTGAAGAAAGTAGGGAAAACCACTAGATCATTCACATATGATCTAAATGAAATCCCTTATGATATACAGTGGAAGTGATAAATAGATTTAAGGGATTAGATCTGATTGACAGAGTGCCTGAAGAACTATGAACAGAGGTTCATGACATTGTACAAGAGGCAGGGATCAAGACTATACCATAAGGGAGGGAAAAATGTAAAAAGATAAAATGGTTGCCTGAGGAGGCCTTACAAATAATTGAGAAGAGCAGGGAAGTGAAAGGCAAAGGAGAAAAGGAAAGATATATCCATTTGAATGCTGAGTTCCAAAGAATAGCAAGAGATAAGAAAGCCTTCCTCAGTGATCAACACAAAGAAATAGGGGGGAAAATAGAATGGGAAAGACTAGAGATTTCTTCTAGAAAATTAGAGATACCAAAGGAATATTTCATGCAAAGATGGGAACAATAAAGGACAGAAATGGTATGGACCTAACAGAAGCAGAAGATATTAAGAGAGGAGGCAAGAACACACAGAAATATACAACAAACATCTTCATGATTCAGATAGCCATGATGGTGTTATAATTCACCTAGAGCCAGACATCCTAGAGTCTGAAGTCAAGTGGGTCTTAGGAAGCATCACTACGAACAAACCTAGTGGAGGTGATGGAATTCCAGTTGAGCTATTTCAAATAATAAAAGATGATGCTGTGGAAGTGATGCACTCACTATGCCAGCACATTTGGAAAACTCAGCAGTGGCCACATGACTGGAAAAGGTCAGTTTTCATTCTGGTCCCAATGAAGGCAATGCCAAAGAATGCTCAAACTATCAAACAATTGCACTCATCTCACACTCTAGTAAAGTAATATTCAACATTCTCCAAGTCAGGCTTCAGTAGTACGTTAACTTTGAACACCCAGATGTTCAAGTTGGATTTAGAAAAGTCAGAGGAACCAGAGATCAAATTTCCAGCATTCATTGGTAGAAAAAGCAAGAGAGTTGGAGGAAAACATCTGTTTCTGCTTTATTGACTACAACAAAGACTTTGACCATATAGATCACAACAAACTGTTGCAAATTCTCAAAGAGATGGGAATACCACACCACCTGACCTAGCTCCTGAGAAATCTATATGCAGGTCAGGAAGCAACAGTTAGAACTGTACATGGTACGACAGACTGGTTCCAAATTGGGAAAGGAGTACATCAAGGCTGTGTATTGTCACCCTACTTATTTAACATCTATGCAGAATACATCATGAGAAACTCTGGGCTAGATAAAGCACATACTAGAACCAAGATTGCCAGAAGAAGTATCAGTGACCTCAGAAATCCAGATGACACAACCCTTAAGGCAGAAAGTGAAGAAGAACTAAAGAACCTGATGAAAGTGAAAGAGGAGAGTCAAAAAGTTGGCTTAAAGCTCAACATTCAGAAAACAAAGATCATGGCATCTGGTCCCATCACTTCATGGCAAATAAATGGGGAAAAAATGGGAACAGTGAGAGACTTTATTTTTGGGGGCTCCTAAATCACTGAAGATGGTGACTGCAGCCATGAAATTAAAAGATGCTTGCTCCTAGTTCTACTCAGATGGATGAAACTGGAGCCCATTATCCAGAGTGAAGTAAATCAGAAGCAAAAACAACAATACAGTATATTAACACATATACATGGAATTTAGAAAGACGGTAACGAGAACCCATCATGCGAGACAGCAAAAGGAACGCAGATGTATAGAATAGACTTGTGGACTCTGTGGATGAGGGTAAGGGTGGGATGACATGGGAAAATGGCATTGAAACATGTTAATTATCATATATCTAATCAATCGCCAGCCCAGGATTGATGCTTGGGGCTGGTGCAGCGAGATTTCCCAGAGGGAGGAAGGAGGGAGGGAGGAGGGAGGGGGGTTCTGGAGGGGAGCATATGTAAACCCATGGTGATATCATGGCATTGTATGGCAAAAACAATAAAAGGGAAAAAAATAAATAAAATCATTTATTAGATATTTAGAAAAAAAAGATGCTTGCTCCTTGAAAGAAAAATTATGACCAACCTCAACAGGATATTAAAAAACAGAGACATTACTTTACCAACAAAGATCCCTCTAGTCAAACCTATGGTTTTTCCAGTAGTCATATATGGATGTGAGGGTCTTACTATAAAAAAGCTGAACACCAAAGAATTGATGCTCTTAAATTGTGGTTTTGAGAAGACTCTTGAGAGTCCCTTGGAGTACATGGAAACCCAATCAGTCCATCCTAAAACAAATAAGTCCTGAATATTCACTGGAAGGACTGAGGCTGAAGCTGGAATTCTAATACTCTGGACACTTGATGCCAAGAACTGACTTATTTGAAAAGACCCTGATGCTGGGCAAGATTGAAAGTGGGAGGAGAATGGATGATAGAGGATGAGATGGTTTGATGGCATCACCAGCTCGATGGACATGAGTTTGAGTAGTCTTTGGGAGCTGGTGATGTACAGGGAAGCTTGACATGCTGTAATCCATGGGGTCGCAAAGAGTCGGACATGACTGAGTGGCTGAACTGAACTGAACTAAGAAATCTGTCATATAACTCACTCACATCCTTGTGTGATGTAAATAGCAGGGAACTGTATAGCACTGCCCATAAGATGAACAAGAAGATAATCAACAGCTTATACAACTTCACTCTTTCCTTAGCTCCCAAGTAGACTGACAGCAATACAGCTTTCTTTTGTATCTAAATAGGTAAGAAAATACTGAGAAAGAGACAAGCCTGGAATGATGTGGTTTGAACAAAGCAAAATGTGGCACCCTATTGTATAAAACAGCACTTGAGGCCCAACATCTAATAGCACAGAAGGTCCAACAGTAGGGTTATCAGACCCGTTCCATCACTGACTGCTGCACAATGTAAATCCCTCAGTTTTAGCTGTGGCCTAAAGAAAAGGAGATGGTTCAGAGAAATTCTTTCCCAAACTCAAGTTTTTAGACCAGGAAAATAAGGGCTTGATTGGGAGATTAAGTTCAATTTTATAAAAACTAAATTTCTAGCACCTCTGAATTTTTAGAATGCGTATCATTCATTTGTGCTAAGTTGCTTCAGTCGTGTCTGACCCTTTGACCCTATGGACTATAGCTCACCAGGCTCTTCTATCCATAGGATTCCCCAGCCAGGAATGCTTCAGCAGGTTGCCATGCCCTCCTTCAGATGATAATCTCAACCCTGGGACCAAATCCATGTCTCCTGATTTGGCAGGAAGATTCTTTACCATTGGGCACCACCTGGGAAGCCCAATGAGTATCATATCTGTTCCTAAACTATCATCTTTGGAGTTAAGATAGAAGTTATCAGCTGCATTGAGTCACTCATCTGTGCTACATCTTTCACCTTGCTGAAAACAGAGTGAGGAGTATTGATGATTAAACATTAAGATAAAAAATACTAAATCTGGGGTATTGTTGAGTATGAAAACTCAACAATAGCTTTTTTCAAAAGAAGACATGAAATATTAAAATGAAAATATAGTGTGAGTCATATTAATGCCATGTGGCACTTGATTAAAACTCTCTACATGACTTTTCTTTATTCCACAAAAAATTCCATATACTTATATATTTATTTACTATCATGTTACATGTAAAATGAGAAAGAAAGGATCAGATTAAATTGCCTTCAACCAAGTGGACCATATTTTGTTAGTGTTCATATATTTCTAATGGAGAGGATTTGCAAAGATATATAACTTTCTCTATTAAATGAAGGAAAGAGATAAATGTGTCTATGAAGTTATGGTTCCATGTGGAATAAGAAGGAAAATAAAGTCAGAAAAGGGTGGCAGACTTTTGAAATAGAAAAGAACTAAAACTGGCAGCTTTAGAAGAGTGAGATTGTTGGATGGATAGTAGGCTCTGGACTGAGATAATAAGTCCAACACTGGGGATAAAGTTCTTAGTGATAGAGCTTGACTGTGTGTAAGGACATCTGAAATAAAATGAAGGGAAATATGTGAGAGAAAAGAAGACCAAGGAGAGTTAATTGATGAAGATGTCTCTGCCTTCTACAAAAACATGGTTAATTCTGACTGCATGGATTTATGTCCATTATATGAAGATGTGTGAGTTCTTTTAGAACTTTTTACCATAACTATTTTTTGCTTTTGTCTGTTTGAATTGTTTGAAGAAGGAACACTGTATCATAAAAACATTGTGTTTCTTTTTCTCTTTTACTACGGCACTCCACAGAAAAATGCTAGAAGTAAATGATCAAGAAAGAGGGAAAGGAAGAGACAGAGAGAGAAAGATTAGAAATAGTTATCTGCCTTCTCAGGAGCTCATATTAGGCTTAGATAATGGCATGATAACCCTTCCCTCTGAGCCTGAGCACAGCTGTGATTTTCCCTCAAGTCAGTACTCCAGAAAATCATTACCAGTTTATTGAAAGAAGCAAGTAGGATAAAATATATTTTATATCCTTATTATAGATGAGTTAATTTTCTTTCCTGTTGAGAAATATCACACAAAAACTGATATACAATTATAATTATTAGCATATCAGTTCATATTTTCCTCCTTATAGGCTATTAAAATCTATGAATTCTTTTGCATATTGAAGATATAACATGTCAAAATTCACTGTATCATGTGCTTGAGATACAAAGAATAACATGATTGTTCTGATCACTGAGGAGCCCAATAACCAGTATAAACAAGAGCTGGTGAAAAAGACAGAGGAAAATAAAAGAAGAAACATGAAAACAGATGGAATTACTACAGAAGGTAAAAGAGTAAGAAGAGAAGGTGACCCTTGAGCAGAAGTTGGTTTCTGCAAGTTGAACAATGCAATAATAGCAGAGAAGTATGTGAGGTGATGGAGGAGAGAAGGGAACAACTAAGAGGCAGTAAGTGAAAAATACTGCAACTTTGCAAGATTCAGGAGGTCTCTTACTGTGCTATTTTTTGCTTCTGTGCCTCCAATTTCTAGAACAGTGCCCAGCACATAATAGGTGTTCAATAGTATTTCATGACTAAAATATCTTCCCATATTCTTCTCTTCTGATGTTTTTGCAAGGGTAAAGGGAGATAGAAATATAAAAGATGGCTTTTCTTTGTGCATGTAGTTTTACATGATGAATTTAGCACTATTTTTTACACTGGCAAATTTCAATAGGTATGAATTTTAACTTGTTAGTTCTGCAAAACTTTCATAATCATTTCAAAACATTGTCAAGCGGTTGCAGAAGGAATTTACTTTGCTTGAGGCCTGGCTTAGTTCTGTCCGTGTATTCTGCTGCTGGGTAGTCAAGCATATTTTTTTTTATGCTATTTTACAGTGTTCTTCAGAATTGAGCAATACCCTAGGGAGCTGTCAAAGCATTGCCTGAGGTGATTTCATATGTTTGTGCTTATAATTGTGAAAATGTAACTGCAGTTGCACAGCATGAATTTGTACCAGGACAGGTCTGCATAGTTTTACATCTGCTGCAGAAGTACTCTGCCATCCAGGAGCAAGAGCAGAGGGGTTGAGTATGCGAGTCACGGCAGCTGGGTGGTTATTGCTGTGGGCAGAATGGAAAGTCACTTGGGAGAAAGAGAGTAACCCTAAGGATAGCATTTAAGTACCAACCAGGCAAGCACCAAGGAGAAGGGAAGAAAAGGTCTTAGGGAGTTTCGGGCAATGGTTCCCACTTTTTTAGCAGAAGGGACCAGTTTTGTGGGAGATAATTTTTCCATGAACAAGGAGCTGGAGGATGACTTGGGGATTGTTCAAGCACATTACAATTATTGTTCACTTTATTTCTATTATGATTATTTCAGTTCCACCTCAGATCATCAGGCATTAGAGCCAAGAGGTTGGGGATTCCTGGTTTATTGGATTGAGCCTTGCATCACCTACCTGCCTCAAGTTTAGTGGATGATGGCCACTCAGCTAAATAACTCCTAAGCATAAAGTCTCCAGCTAAGAGCTTTTAATCATTCTCCAGAGGAGCCCACATCTTAAGACTGCTAGGAAACTAGAATGGTTCTTGGAAGCAAAATGCAGGTGAGAAGACAGTGGCAACCTTGCTTTAAGTTAGGTCAATTTAAAAGGACATCTCAACTTCCCATGGGATTAGCTAAGGCCTTTGTGAACTGTATCATAGTTCAATGCCTCCCTCTACCCAGGCCTATTTTTTTACTCATCCACTATGTATTGAAGCTAGTGGTAATCCTCAATATTACTTCTCCTTATAATAATCTTGGGGGCTTCCTTGGTGGCTTAGCTGGTAAAGAATCCGCCTGCAATAAGGGAGACCTGGGTTCAATTCCTGGGTTGGGAAGATCCCTTCGAGAAGGGAATGGTACTCCACTCCAGTATTCTGGCCTGGAGAATTCCATGGACTGTATAGTCCATGGGGTCACAGAGACTGACACAACTCAATGACTTTCATTTTCCCTTTCATAATAATCCTGAATGCATATCTCCATCTCAAAGTCTGTTTTCCAAGGAATGTGAACTAATATATTTGGTGCCAAAAATTATCTGATGAATTAGCCTGTAAGCATATTTTTAAGACTGACCGGAAATTAGGACTTCATCACTGGTAGTAGGTGGATCCCTAGGAACCCTTGGTATGCTATACAGTAAGACTGTTATAACATCAATAAATGTGGAAAATGGATATAGGACAGCAGCAAAACATACTGGTCATCACAATATCTTAGGCCTTTAAAAGGTTTAGGAAATTCTGATTAAAAGGATAATGGAACCAGACAACTATGTTGAGAGCCACTGATGCTTTGGAGAAAGAAAATGAAAGGCTAGAGGGTGATTAAACATCAATTATAGCTGCTTTAGCAATATTGGCTAAAAGTCAAAATGACTCCTTGGCAGCATGTAAAGAGAAACTTATCTCCTGCAGTCAGAGGAAGCACATAGGGGTAACAGAGCTCCAGAGAAAGATGAATTTTCTATTCCAGCCAGTCTACTCTGCCAAGGTCAGTTTGAGAAGTGGGTCACTGACACTTCGACTGAGATATGGACACCTGACTTGGTGTTCTCAGAAACACTGAAAATCCATATCTCCACGAACCTTCTAAATATGCAGTGGTGGTTCTCTCTTTTCTCTCAGAGGCTAGAACTCCTTTACTTGGAGATGATGCAAAGGCTTCAGGACCTAACCCCCTTTCCTTTCGATCACTAGACTGTTAACTATTGTCACACTGCTTGCTTGCTAAATTGCATCAGTAATGTTTAATTCTTTGCGAACCCATAGACTGGCCCACCAGGCTCCTCGGTCCATGGAAATCTCCAGGCAAAAATACTAGAGTAGGTTGCCATGCCTTTCTCCAGGGGATCTTTCCAACCCAGGGATAGAACTCTGGTCTCCTCCCTTGGAGGTGGATTCTTTACCATCTGAGCCACTAGGGAAGCCCATAACAATGCAGTTAGCTAGGGAACTGCTGAGAAAGGAAAGGATCTGTACTCCAAGGAGCTGCAGGACCAAGTCCACATAGTTTGGAAGAAGCTCTAAAAGTATGTATAATACCGGATTTTCCAAAAGCTATAGTAAGGTATGTAGGAAATAAGGATGGAGAAAGGAAAGCTTACTGATTTGGGAGTATTCTTCCAGTATACAGGATTTAACACCATGGGAAGTGATGCTAACACTGCCAGAAGGCCTGTGAGAATCTTGGAGAAATCAATGCACCATAATAATTGCACCACTGGCGACCTTGACAGGCAGTGGGAAATGGAGCCAGGGTGTTTAGACAGACAGACATGTGAGAGTACCCACACTTTGGGAGCCTAGAAAATGTGTCAATGGATTATGCTTCACAGAGGAGCCCGATGATATTCCATTTTGTAAGGTATTTATAAAGCATATGCTGGTGACAGTCACATTGTGGGGATCTTTGTGAAGCTCAATAACAGTTGTCCTCTTGTGGGTCAGACTAATGGTAGGGAAAGATATAAAGGAACTGAGTTTTCCAAAAGCAATGGTGATGATAGAACTCTGATACAGTAGAAGCCAAATAAGGGAGCCGAAGTGTCAGAAAAAGGCAGGACTAATTTTCATAAAGGACAGGAAAGATGCCCTGCCAGCCAGAAGAGCTTGATCTTCAGATTATTAGAATGATAAAGAAAATAATCATCAATAGGGCAAGAAAAATGAGCAGAAAATAAGGATATTATCCAATTCATAAAATCAAAATAAATAAGGATTGGATAATCAGGAAAATGATAAAATGCCCCCAGTAAAAAGCCACAATCCCTAACCCAAATTCTGGATTTAAGCCAGTTGTTAGACTTAAGACCCACTGAAGAAACAAGAGTCTAGATTCCCAGGAGAAGGGACTCTGTAAATTTACAGCAAGTATATACTGTCTAACAGGCACAAAAGCTGAGGACTTCATGTGGCACTCTACCTCAAGTAGATCAATAAGCCACGAGGTAGTGAGTATATTAAACTGGACACCTTCCAACCTTGAAAAGATAACAATTAATCATGAATAGGATTGACATATATTTTGAAAATAGATTCATATTTCTCTTTCCGCCTCAGTCAGCAGCATCACTATCCATGCTGGTATGTAATGCACCAAGATGTGATCTTGCATAACATGTTTTTGAACTAAGGAATCCACCTATAACACAAAGAAGTTTGGCATGAAATCTAATGATCCTCCTGCATAACTTACATTCAGAAGCTGAAAGCCTTACAGAGTGATGGAATGTGCAGCCGAAGTTCCAGTTTAGGTGATAAAGTGTGCAAAACTGAGGAGCTATCCTCCAAGAGGGAGAGAGAGACACGTGTTGTTGTGGTGCAGTTGTTCAGTCACGTCAGACTCTTTCCAACTCCATGAACTGCAGCATGTCAGGCTTCCCGGTCCTTCACCGTCTCCTGGAGCTTGCTCAAACTCATGTCTACTGAGTTGGTGATGGCATCAAACCATCTCATCCTCTGTCATCCCCTTTTCTTGCTTTCAGTCTTTCCCAGCACCAGAGTCTTTACCAATGAGTTGGCTCTACGCATCAGGTGGCCAGAGTATTTGAGCTTCAGCTTCAACACCAGCACTTCCAATGAATATTCAGGGTTTATTTCCTTTAAGATCTACTGGATTGAGCTCCTTGTACGCCAAGGGAATTTCAAGAGTCTTTTCCAACACTACAGTTCAAAGGCATCGATTCTTTGGCACTCAGCCTTCTTTATGGTTGAACTCTCACATCCATACACGACACTGGAAATACCACAACTTTGACTATACAGACCTTTGTTGGCAAAGTAATGTTCCTGGTTTTTAAGATGCTGTCTAGGTTTGTAATAGCTTTTATTCCAAGGAGAAGCGTCTTTTAATTTCATGGCTGCAGTCACCATCTGCAGTGATTTGGGGCCCAAGAAAATAAAGTCTGTCATGGAGAGACATATATTTTTATAAATGTTTGTATTTATAAGTTATATATGTATTTATCAATTACCTCATTGTAATATGTATATTATATCTCATATAAACACACATATTATATATTACTTATATTGGATTGGCCAAAATGTTTGCTTGTGTTTTTTTTTTTAATATCTTAATTTTTGGTCAGCTCAATATAATATAAATCAATGGTAATTACTTAATTTTCACTTTATTTTTATAAAATCTTTAGACTTATTTAGACTTATACTTTAATCAGAAACCATTATTGAAAATAAAAGGAAATAAGTACAAAATTGATTAAGCCATACCTAAAATACATTTTTATCAGACTTCTGATTCAGTATTTGGTACAATCATCACTGCTCACATTTCCTTGCATGTATGCTATTCCAGGCTATCACCAGCCTAGCACTTTTCAGAGGTATGTCCCTCTGCTCTCTCTCAGATTCACTTATAAGCCACTGACACACATGATACAGGTTTTGATGCTAGTGTTTTTACATCTACAATCCATTTCACATTTTAGGAAAGAAATATTTAGTGAAAGTAAGTGACATCTATAATTCCCAAAACATTAAAAAGTAAGTAAAAATTTTGCAAAACCTTTTATACTGTAGGTCATTAGCAGGAACATATGCATACATATAGTTTTATGTCATAAGTTATTTACAGGGAATCACTTTGCTACTGAGTAGAAGATAGTGATGGCAAGAGAAGAAAAAAATGAGAAAGTTTGAATTTTTCTCTTCCCATGATCTTAGGAAATTGGTTATTATCTACTAACCACTCGTATTAAACACAGAAAACGCCTAAAATCTGAATTCTTAAAGAAAACTGAGCAACAAATAATTGATACTTTTGAACTGTGTTGTTGGAGAAGACTCTTAAGAGTCCCTTGGACTGCAAGGAGATAAAACCAATCAATCTTAAAGGAAATCAGTCCTGAATATTCATTGGAAGGACTGATGATGAAGCTGAAGCTCCAATACTTTGATCACCTGATGTGAAGAACTGACTCATTGGAAAAGACCCTGATGCTGGGAAAGACTGAAGGCAGGAGGAAAAGGGGATGACAGAGGATGAGATGGTTGGATGGCATCACTGACTCAATGGACATGAGTTTGCGCAAGCTCTGGGGGTTGACAGTGAACTGGGAGGCCTGGCGTGCTGCAGTCCATTGGGTCACAAAGAATCAGACAGGACTGAGAATTGAAATGAATTGAACTGAAGGAATGCTCTGTTCCATGAAGAACACCTAAGTTCCTTCACTTAAGTTAGAGATATTTTGTCTGTTTCTTTCTACACATACTTAACTGTTTGTTATGATTATGGGGAGTTTTAGTCCGGGTATGGCAACCCACTCCAGTACTCTTGACTGGAAAATACCATGGACAGAGGAGCCTGATAGGCGACATACAGTCCATGGGGTCGCAAAGAGTTGGACATGACTGAGCAATTTCACTTTCACTTTTTAGTCCGGATAAGGACTTGGTTGAGGCAAGTCCAAACTAGATAAGGACTTGGTTTAGAATCCACGGACATTTATTGAGGATGGAGACTAGACTGAAAATATTGCATGTGAAGTCAGTTAAAAATACAACCAATTATTACGATTACATAAAGAAAAAGGAGAAATAGAAATAGTTCAATGCATAGCACCAAGGAAGAGATAAGAGAAAGGATTCCAAAGATGGGATTCCAGGAGCTGAACAGTGTTCAAATAGCCAAAGAAGCCTAGATACTGGTCCGACACCCTTTCTGGTCCGACACCCTTTCTGGTCCGACACCCGGTACTGTTTCTCTGGGCAGCTCTCTCAGTGCCTATTCTTTCAGTGAGATATTGGAGGCTTCTGACAAGGGAGATTGATAGGGATTGTACTATTAATGCTTAGAGTGTTAACGGTACTTCAGCTTAAGCAATAAGCAACCATGGCAACTAGGAAACATAACTCCAGATGCCTTCAGAGCTCAGAGAGCTTTGCTGGATGAGAGAATGTCTTCTTCAGAGGGATTCACACTCTCTTATTTTTTTCATTTGTTAAATATTGATTGAACGCCTATAATTTGCCACATACTTTCTAGATGCTTACAATAAGAATTAATAAAATAGACTTTTGTCTAGAGCCATACTGGTATAGCTTTAAGGATTCACAGAAAACAACAACTCTACATACATTTATTAAATGTTGTGCATGAATGGTCATTTAATTCTGTAAATTATACAGGACATTAATCATTACCCAATTCCTAGTATGTGTTTAGATTTGTTTTGCAGTGTTCACTAATTGTTTCATGTTTATCTATATTCTTCTCCAGTAATTTTACAAGTTATTTGAGAACAAGGCCTCTAACTCATTCTTTTATCTTTGTCTCTCACTGAATAAGGAGAAGAAATTAAAAATGCCTCAGGAAACTAAAACAGGAGCTTGGGTTTGTATCAAACTAGAGGGGTGGGATGGGGAGGAAGAAGGGAGGGAGGTTCAAAAGGGAGGGGATGTATGTATACCTATGGCCGATTCATGTTGAGGTTTGACAGAAAACAACAAAATTCTGTAAAGCAATTATCCTTCAATTAAAAAATAAATAAAAATTTTTAAATGTAACAACAAGTATTTGATTATAAAGAAATAAAAGCAAACAAATTTCTATAAATGTTAAGTGATGGAATATTTCTAATGATAATCTTCAATGAAGAACTGAGGAAGCAGATATCTGATAATCACTTTCTTTTCTAGTGGTTCAGTACATAATGTTCTCATTTTAAATATGTAGACCATTATTACACATGACTCATTTATATGCAACAGTTTTGTGTGTTCTGCAGCTGATCCATTCATATGGATTACACTGTAATTTAATCAAGACTGGAAAACCAGATGGTCTGAAATTTATTTCATTAATAATCCATTTCAAGCTGTTGACTCATATGTACATAATATTTTCCTATTTTTGTTTGTTCTAGTTAATGTTATAATTAGACACATGTATTTATTTAATTAGATTTTAGGAGAATAGAGAAAAATATATCACTGTTATTTTTAAACCGAATTTCACAAAAAGTCTTCTTCAGGTCTTTTGATTATTTCTTGCACAATAAGGTAAAAACATGATGCCAAAGACTGTGTCTTCAAATCTATCTTCAAATCTAAGCTTGTAAGTTTCTTTTCCTAGGAGGGTTTTTCCTAGGGCCTTGTTATCAAGGGCTTCTGGTTAAAATCAATTTCCTAGAGGGACAAAAACATACCAGCACTCCTCTTTTATTTTCTTAGTACCCAGAGCAATATTATGCTATGGTTCACAACTTAATCAGATTTATTTTTAATAATCTAGAAATATTGAGATTTGAGGGAGTAATATGACTGCCTTTAATGATTATTATCAGAAGTTTTCTTAAGGAGTACAGAACCAATTATGGAGAGCAAGAAGAAAAACAGATTGCCTGCATGTACCCATTATGAAGATCTTTGTATAAAGGGTATATTATTTCAAAATTCATGGCTTCTACAAATGCTCCCCCAATATGATTTATTTGGCTATAAAAAAATAGAGAAACTGCTAGTAAATATAAAAAAATGCTGAACTTGGTTATTTCACTTTTAAGACATTATTTTTTCAATGTTTTCCCAACGCATGGTTTAGTATTAATTTTTGAGAAGCTACAGACTTTTTAAATGATATAGTCTGTGAGTGCTAAGTGAGTATTAGTGTTTAGAAATGCATTTAGATTTTACTTTTCAGGAGAGCAGTGACTGTCATATTCTGGTTGACTTATTCAACATCTTTTTGTTCTATTTTTGTTCTAACTTTGCACTTTAAGTTGTTTTGTAAATGATTTTCTTTATTTAAATGGCTCAAGTTCTCTGAAATGGATTCTAATATTGTAGAGTCTGGAAGATCGTCACTTGAAGTATCTGGCATCTGTAAGTGGAAATATATTGATCAGACAACATCTCGTACATAATCATAATGCTCTCAGGAAAAGGCCTTTCCTTGGCAGGTATGGAGATGGATGAGGAAGTATGCCCTCCTGGAGTTCTTTAAATGCTTATCCTTGAGGAGAGCTTTAATAACTAAGGGACCAGTAAGACTGTATGGGTACTAAAAGCTACCTTTATAGAAATGCAATTGATTGCAACAAAATAACTAAAGATGTTCCCTATCAACATGTCACTAAATTTGTTTCACTTCCTTAAACCAGAAAGCACTCTGGTTTTCCTAAAAGAAGTTTACTTACTTTTAGACAGACCTTCCCACTGTATGATGTGCATTTCTGGGTATCTACATAAAGTAGATGGCACATTAAAATTAGGAATATTACTATCATGTTTCAAAAGGAGCTGTTTAGGGAAGTGTGGTTTGGGTGTAAAAGAAACAAAGGAAATAGTACTGCAATCTTGCATGGAACACCAAAGCAGTGGTTTCTAGAAACTCAAAGGTAAGTGTCCTGTAGAGAAAAGAGTCTTGAGAGGAGCACTTACCTTCAGGGAGAGCTAGCCAGCCCTCCTCTCAGTGTGGGAACTAGTGCAACAACTAATTAACCTGATCTCACCATGTCCTCGGGGCTGCTAAAGTGGCACTAGTGGTAAAGAACCCACCTGCCAATGCAGGAGATGTAAGGGTTGCAGGTTCAATCTCTGGGTGGGGAAGATTCCCCTGGAGGAGGGCATAGCAACCCATTCCAGTATTCCTGCCTAGAGAATTTCCATAGACAGAGAAGCCTGGTGGGCTACAGTCCATGCGATCGCAAAAAGTCAGACATGACTGTAGCGACTTAGCACACACACCCATGTTCTCTCCTTCCATTTCTGCCTGGGCTCACCACTCGCCTATCCTCACCTGAAGTCAGAATGCAAGTACTTGTTCACACAATCCTGGAAAGTCATTACCCCAGGGCACACAGCACAATAGAGAAAAGTGGAGAGTGGTTGTAAGAAATACCTAGAGCAAATAGTAACAAATGAAGGCAAAATGGGACCCTTTATAACAGCTTTAAATTAAATTCCTACATAATTAATCCTTGGAGTTAAAAATGGCAACCCATTCCACTCTTCCTGCCTGGAAAATCCCATGGACAGAGGAACCTGGCAGGCTACAGTTAATGGGATCACAAAGAGTCGGACATGACTGAGTGACTGAGCACAATCCTTGGTTTGATTTTGTGGCATCAGACACCAGGTGAGCTTAATGACACTTCTTCAGTCAATAGAGTATACTCTTGGGAAATTATGGGGGTGAAAGAGGAATACTCCTAGGTACCCAGCAGAACATATTTCTATTTTCTTAATAGAGAAATAGGAAACATAAGAATATAACTGTGTACAACGTGCCATAGTGGACATTACACTGTGCATGTAGATGACACTGTTCAAAATCAAATGGAATATCAGGATAAAACTTGATTTTATAGTATATAGTATAAATTATAGTAGCAAACTAAAAGCCATTATCTTTAAAAAAGGTGAAATAGAAAAAAAATAGGTGTTATTATATTGAATCTGAAAAAACAAGTTTGGCCTCAAATTCCTATTACTTCATAAATAGAATCACTAGTTTACTTTTATTCTCAGTTTTCTTGTGTGTATGTTAATATATTTAGGCTTTCCTACAGAGACAGTTGTCTTCAACGGTAAAGCAGGCAGACAAATGGGATGTGCATGTGTGTGTGCTAAGTGGCTTCAGTCTGTGAGACCCTATGGACTGTAGCCTGCCAGGCTCCTATGTCCATGGAATCATCCAAGCAAGAATACTGGAGTGGGATGCCATACCCTCCTCCAGGGGATCTTCCTAACCTAGGGATAAAACCCGCATCTCTTACATCTACCTGCACTGGCAAGCAGGTTCTTTAACACAAATGCCACCTGGGAAGCCCTAGATGGGCTGTACCATATGCAAATTCCCAACTCTGATTTCTTGCACTGAATAACATCAGAACCTGACTTCATTAATCACATGAGTCCTGATCACATTTCAGATACCAGAAACTCAAGTTGTGGCCTTTCACAAAGAGATGCAATATATTTTATCAAAAACAAACACGGAGAAGCAAGGCCATTGCTTTTAAGGGAATAAACCATAAAAATAGGTGCTGCATGCTAAGTAGCTTCAGTCGTGTCTGACTCTGTGCGACCCTTTAGATTACAGCCTGCCAGGTTCCTATGTTCATGGGATTTTCCAGGCAAGAATACTGGGCTGCCATTCCCTCCTCCAGGGCATCTTCCTGATCCAGGGATGGAACCTGCATCTTGTCTCCTATGTCTCCTGCATTGGAGGTAGGTGAGTTCTTTACCAGTAGAGCCACCTGGGAAGTAGATGTAGAAAAATAAGTGAATAAAATGAGCACAATTAAAGTTGAAGAGGACAAATTTTAAGGACCTTTACCAGAACATTGGTCTGTATGCCTTATTTTAAAAATGCTCCAAAAACATATGTGAAATGAATCACCAGCCCAGGTTTGATGTATGATACAGGGGGCTCAGGGCTGGTGCACCGGGATGACCCAGAGGGATGGAATTGGGAGGGAGGTGGGAGGGGGGTTCTGGAAGGGGAACACATGTATACCCATGGCGGATTCATGTCAATGTATGGCAAAACCAACACGATAATGTAAAGAAAAAAGTAAATAAATAAATTATTTTTAAAAACATATATACTTACAAGCACAGGAGTACTAGAAGAATTAAAACAAACTGAAGAAATGTAGGATGATAAAACATGAGGCAAAAAAATGATTTCTTAAAGATAATGTGTTATTGAAATAAATGAGTAAAATCTCTGGTTTCTAATTCATCTTAAACTATTAGGAAAAGAGAGATATTATTATTGCTACTAGAACAGAAAGGGAAAACAGAATGTAATGACACCTAATAAAAATATGCTTTAGATATCAGAGAACTGGTTTATAAACTAACATCATAGGGAACCAGTTTCTTGGTGGGAGGGAAGAAGTATTTTCTTAAAACTTCAGATAAAGTGTCCATGGTAATACTACATGGGAACCAATCCTTAAGAATCAAGACAGATAGAACAAATAGTTTCACAAGTTGGACTTATTTTGAGACAAACAATTCAGAAAGATTGATGTAAAATAGTCAGAGTAACTGAGTGAGTTTCAAGGAGGAATAGTTACTGACCAGTAACTATTCCCTGGGGGCTCAATGGTAAGAAATTCACCCATCAATGCAGGAGATGTGAGTTCGAACCCTGGGTCTGGAAGATCACTTGGAGAAGTAAATGGAAACCCACTCCAGTATTCTTTCCTGGAGAATTCCATGGACAGAGGAGCCTGGTGTGCTGTATAGTCCATGGGATTGCAAAAAAGTCTGTTATGGTTTAGGACTAAACAACAACAATGTAAGTTTGTTCTTCAGGAATTGCACATAAAATTTGTAGAACTTAAGACTAACACATAAGAATACAAACATTAGCAAGGAACCAAGAAGGACTTTTCTAGAAATGTGTAACTTCCACACTTATAATTAGTCATAAGGCTGGCTTGAAAACCCTAGCGAAATAATGCTACAAATCAGAGGAATTTACACTAAGAAAATTAACCCCTACTAAGAAAATCTAACAAACAAATTAACAGACTGTGATGTTAAATTTTATAGTGTCTTGTATGAATTTATTTATATTTTCTCTAATCAGTGATTTTAAGTGAATTAAATATATAACACATGATAAATTTCAGAGGGTCAGATACTAGAATATATATTAGTGAAGAAGAAGGATACAAAAAATAAAATGTTGGTAATTACAAGCAAGGACATAGATAAAATCCAACTCTTTATCAAGGTTAAGACAAAATCACAAACATGAAACTTTGGGAAATAACTTGTAAACTCATAAAATTTGTGTTATGAAAGACATTGCTCTGGCAATTATGAACATAATAAACTCATTGGTTATTCATTGTACTTCTTAAATTTTTTAATACAACTTGCAATAGTTAATGAGTATTCACAATAACATGACTCTTCTATTTGTTTTCCAATTATATAAAAGTGATAACTGCCTTGCTTGTATCTTGCCCTACCACCAGGAATGGATGCTTCTAAGCTGATCTCACATAATATATTTTGTAGCTTATTTCTTCTATAATTGATTTTCTGAATACTTGCCATTTCTATGACTATGATTCTTTCCATGCAAAGATGCTAAATGTTTTTAGATACATTCCTTTTTTGTCGTCTTGTGTTTTGAACTTGATTAAGTGACTATGATACTGTGTCAAGTTTTCTATTAAATGACAGTAAGGAATTCTTGCTCACTATTCTATTTCTAAAAAGAAAAAATAATAAGGAAATATTGAAACAAAACTTTTTTTTTTCTTCTATTCCTTCTTTAGAAGACAGTTTCTGAATTTAAGTATTGTTGCAAAGCTAAATCATTCTTATGAAAGAGCACATCGTTTCACAGTGCCTCCTTCCAGATCTCCCTCTGTAATCGTGTGTCCTGATAAAAAACAAAACAAAACATCTTTTTATTTTGTAAGCCACTTTTTACCCCAGTCTCACAAATCCAGTCAACTTGGAAAATATTCCTAGCATTAACAACTAAACCTCAACTGGTTACGCTGTAAATCTCTTTTATTTTTCAATGTATTACAATAATCTTCTTTCTTAGTCTCTTTATAGATAAAACATCTTTTATATTCAAGGATATACCTTAAATCAATCTTAACTGGAAATACGTATGCCTGAGGTTTACCTGCGGCTGTCACACATAAAAAGTTTCTCCTAATGAACTTCATATTAGCATCAGTACAGAAAATAATCCTTGATATTATGAAAGATTTTTTGAAATTATCTCTAGTTTGTTAAGCTAAAATTCATGATAGAAGCATTACTGAAAGCACTATCAAATTTAAGACCTTGCGATATATGTACTAGATTATTTTTCCATTGCTGTGCAGTAAACATCCACAGATTTAGCAGCTTGAAACAGCTTACATGTATTATCCTGTGGTTACCATGGAATAGACATCAGAGAAAAGCTTAGTGGTGTCTTCTGCTTAGGATCGACATGACTGCAACCAAGGTGTTACCAGGTCTCATCTGCAGTCCAGGGTCCTTTCCCCAGCTTTCATCATTCTAAGCAGAATCAGTTTTCTCAGAGCTGTATATCTCCTGACACCTTTCTTCAAGGTTAGTAGGGTAGCTTCCTCTCCTGCTTTAGGTTTTTATAAGGAGCTCAACTGATTAGGTCAGGCCTGCTAGGGATAATTTCCTTTTGATTAAAGTTAGCCTTCCCTGTAGGTCAGTTGGTAAAGAATCTGCCTACAATGCAGGAGATCTGGGTTCGATTCCCAGGTCAGGAAGATCCCATGGAGAAGGAAATGGCAACCCACTCCAGTATTCTTGCCTGGAGAATCCCATGGACAGGGGAGCCTAGCAGGCTACAGTCTATGGGGTTGCAAGAGTCAGACACGAATTAGCAACCAAACTGCCACCACTACCAAATTCCTTCACATCAACAGTGTAACCTATCATAGGAGGGGGGCTTCCCTAGTGGCTCAGACAGTAAAGAATCTGCCTACAATGTGGGAGACCCAGGCTCAATCCCTGGGTTGGGAAGATCCCCTGGAGAAGGAAATGGTTATCTACTCCAATATTCTTGCCTGGATAATTCCATGTACAGAGGAATCTGGTGGGCTTTAGTCCATGGGGTCACAAAGAGTTGGAAAGGATGGAGCAACTAACACTTTGACTTTTCACTTTTGATCATTGGAGTGGCACCTACTAAATTTACAGTTTACTTCCACACTCCAGGGGAGGGATTTCCAATCATCCCTCAATGCCCTTGGGAACTTGGTTCCAGAAATCACCAAGGATATTAAATTACAAGATGTTCAAGTCCCATGGCCAGCCTTTCCTATTCTTAAATTCTACATTATTGGAGTCAACCAGCCCAGAACCGTGTATTAAATTTTCTATCTGTGGTTGGTTGAATTCTCAGTTGCAGAACATGCAGATATAGAGGATTAGCTATATACTGATCAAAAAATATCTCTATCTAGGTAGGATCACACAGTTGAAACCCAGTATTTTCTGAGGATCAATTGGAGAATGTGTAACAGAGGGTAGAGACTTTGGGACCCATCTTGGCAATCTGCCTATCACATGTATCTTGCCTACAATGGACAAAGTAACTACAATAAATGTTTTTCAGAGTTGCAGTAAGAATTCATATCTATATACATATATAGAGTAGGTTTGCGCCCACCCCCAATTTGAGAAATTTAGCAAAACAAGTATGCAAAATTTCTGTTAGGCATATATAAGCCCCAAAATACTGAATCTTTGCTTGTATATCTAGTGAAAAGATATTTTTATTTTAAACCAGTGAGAAATATAGGGATGAATTATGCAAGCATCTGGATCCCCTTTTTCTCACACTAGGCAGTTATAAACAACAAGATGTTCCCTTAAATTAACTCCTTGTTTGTCTAGTCAACTCAAACCACCTGTATTTCAAAGATTTGTATGTTTCAATAAAGGAAAAATATAAGAGTTAAGTAATAAATTATGCTGACAAAGTGATTTAAGTTTTTCCTTTTAATTTTATCTTCAATTGATTATAGAGAATATAGTAACATAAAAAGTGAACTAATGAGGGAAATAATTTTGAAGACAGAGCCAGTGGAAGATATACTCAAAATTTATCTTATGTTGTCATAAATTGAATTCAGTGTATAATTATTTAACACCTGGCATGTTAGTGATAATATCACTTTTCATTCATCTGTTTTTTCAGGCTTACAGACTTTTTAAAAAACAGTAAATTATTTTTCACAGAATAAATTAGGAATTAACTTTATTAAGACAGAAAGTTTTAAATGACCAACATTCTTTATTTTTTAAAACTTCTTACAAAAATGAAATTAGAATAATATTTTCAAGGCTTGCTTGGTTCAAGCAATATTGTCTTTTCACTATGAGTATGTTTCTGAATTTGAAATGAATATTTCTGATAGTTAGAATTCTTAGAATCAACAAAAATTGGTCCCAGAAAACTGCTTGGTTATTTTTAATTCATGATACCCCAGACAAAATGATCATTGTGCACTGTGCAAATCAAAATGCTGCTTAAATATATATGTCTAACTTAATGAGCTGATCCAATACCTCCTCCTATCTCCACAAATTTTTATCTTATTTGTTAAAATTTTTCAGTGAATCAAATATGTTCTAACCTGTGGAAGATAAAAAAAAATCTTATTATTTGGAAGAAAAATTAGTTTCTTTAAATTCTGCTTATCCTGGTGTATTGAAAGATCACAGGTTCTGTTGTCAAATGGACTTTGGTGTGAATCACAATTTTACCATATTCTTATAGCCTTTCAAAAATTATTTAAGTTTTCAAAGATTCAATTTATTTTTATACAGACTGAAAGATAGCAAAACCTATCTTGTTTGTCATGAGCATTATAAATACCAGTGCATGTGAAAAGTCCAGCATATTATCTCGTCCCTAGTATGTGCTTGTAAAACAACCTTCATCTCTTATTTCCTTTTCTTCCTCCTTTCATTGTTACTTTCTTCCCATTTTTAATAGCTTTATTAAGATGTCAGAAACTCATGTCAGAAAATACACCTGTTCAAAGTGTGCAATTAAACAATATGTTCGTATAACTGCAAAACTTGGCAAACATCACAGCTATTTAAATTTTAAACCAATTTTTTACCTCCCCAAAGTAACTCTGATAATCATTAGCAGTTATTCCTCATTGCCCCTCCCCAAAGCAGGTACTAACTTCCTTTTGGTCTCTGTAGATCTGCCTTTTCTGGATGCTTCATATAAATGAAATCATACAATATGTGATCTTTTGTGATTGGTATCTTTCACATAGAATAATGTTTTCAAGGTCCATTCATATTGTAAAATGTATCAGCATTTCATTACTTTTTACGGTTGAATAGTATTCAGTTTTTTGGTTAAAGCACTTTTTTTTTAAATCCACTCATCAGGTGACGAACATTTGGGTTCTACATTTGGGCTATTATGAAAACTGCTGCTAGGCAAAGTCATGTACAAGTGTTTGTGTGGATATATGTTCTCATTTTTCTTCTGTCTATAACAAGGAGTAAAATTCCTGGATCACATGGTAACTGTATGTTTAATTTTTGTAGAAACTGTCAAACTTTTTTCCAAGTGGCTAAACCTTTTATATTCCAACCAGCAATGAATGAGAAGGTTAGTTTCCAACATCCTCACCAACACTAGCTATTATCTGTCTTTTTGATTGCAGCTTTCCAAGTAGGTGTCAAGGTAATATTTCATAGTGCTTTGATTTCCATCTCCTATTTTTAATCAAGTTGTCTTTTTATACTGCATTGTAGTTGTCTTTTTATACTGCATTGTAAATGCCTTTTTTTTGTATTTTGGTTATCAATGTTTTTTCTATTATATAAGTTGCATTTTCACCTTTTTTTGAGGTATCATTTGTAACAAAAGCATTTTTAAATTTTTGAAATCCAATATATCTATGTTTCTCTGTCACTGCTTATATTTTACTTTGGTTATTATATCTAAATAATCCCCATCTAATCTAAAGTCATGAAAGCGTACTGCAATACATTCTTCTAAAATTTTTATCATTTAACTCTTATATTTAGGGATACAATATGACTTGAGTTCATTTTTGCACATGGTGTGAATTTGGTCCAAATTCATTTATTTGTATAGGGATATCTAGTTGTATCAATACTGTTTATTAAAAATATATTATCTCCCCATTGAAAGTGAAAGTATAGTTGTTCAGTCATATCTGACTCTGTTATCCCATGGACTGTAGCCTGCCAGGCTCCTTTGTCCATGGAATTCTCCAGGCAAGAACACTGGAGTGGGTAGCCATATCCTTCTCCAGGGGATCTTCCTAATCCAGGGGTTGAACTCAGGTCCCCTGCATTGCAGGCAGACTCTTTACCATCTGAGTCACCAGGGAAGCTCTATTTCCCCATTATATATACTTATATATACTGGTATACTTAGAAATCAGTTAACCACAAATACATGGGTTTATTTCTAATCCATTGACATATATGTTGGTCATGTCAGTGTCAACCAGTTTTATATTGCCATTTCTTTATAGTGGATTGTGAAATCAGAACTCCCTGACCCTCCAATTTTGTTTTTCTTTCTCAATGGATTCTTGGCTATACAAAATAAGTCTTTAACATGTTCATTTGAATTTTAAGATCAGAACACCAATTTCTGCCAAGAAGCCAACTGGAATTTTGATAGGGATTGCAGTGAATCTGTAGATTTATTTGGGAAGAACGGATTTCTTAATATATTTTCAGTACAGAAATCTTACACTTCTGTGTTAAAGTTATCCCTTAATATTTTATTATTTTTGATGCTATAAAATGTTATTTTAATTTCATTAATTTTCACATTATTCATTGCAACACACACAGTACAAATAATTTTTACACATTTATCTTATATATTATACTCAATGATGGATTTTTAAAATTTCCTTTTCTTTTTTCATTTTTTGCAGATTCTCTGATTTTCTGTATGCAGGGCCATGTTATCTGCAAATAAGTATAGTTTTAATTTTCTTTTTTTCTAATCCGTATTCCTTTTATTTCTTTCTTATCTAAGCACCCTGACTAAAATTCCTTCTTTCTTTTCATTTTCTAACAAAACCTAAGTATTTGTTACATGTTACAAACTGATATAATTTCTAACCATATGAAAAATAAATGATTTTGATTACCTTGATGAAGTGCTGGAACTGTAGACCACCATGAAAGTGAGAAAATTCAAGGGGTGGCAGTTTTAAGGAGACTGCCACACCTCTGAGTTTTTTCACTTCCAGGAATCCAACAAGGTTCTCATGGTGAAGAATCATTTAGGGCTCCTCCATGTCAGGACTCCTGTTTCATGGGAGAGAAAACTAATAGAGAATTCTCCATAACAAAGTCTTACTCTTTAGTTCAGTTCAGTCCCTCAGTGGTGTCTGACTCTTTGCAAACCCATTGAATGCAGCACACCAGGCTGCCCTGTTCATAACCAACTCAATTCATATTTACTCAAACTCATGTCCATCGAGTTAGTGATATCATCCAACCATCTCATCCTGTGTGTCTCTTCTCCTGCCACCTTCAATCTTTCCCAGTATCAAGGTCTTTTCCAATGAGATAGGTTTTCACATCAGGTGGCCAAAGTATTGGACTTTCAGTTTCAGCATCAGTCCTTCCAATGAATATTTAGGACTGATTTCCTTTAGGATGGATTGGTTGGATCTCCTTGCAGTGCAAGGGACTCTCAAGAGTCTTCTCCAACACCACAGTTCAAACTGTCAATTCTTCAGTGCTCAGCTTTCTTTATAGTCCAACTTTCACATCCATACGTGACTACTGGATAAACCATAGCTTTGACTAGATAGACCTTTGTTGGCAAAAAAATGTCTCTGCTTTATAAAATGCTGTCTAGTTTGGTCAAAACGTTTCTTCTGAGGAGTAAGTATCTTTTAATTTTATGTCTGCAATAAAATTTAATTTTATGTCTGCTCATCATCTGCAATGATTATGGAGCCCCCCAGAATAAAGTTTGTCACTATTTCCACTGTTTGCCCATCTATTTGCCAGGAAGTGATGGGACTAGATGCATCTCAGTTTTCTGAATGTTGAGCTTTAAGCCAATTTTTTGACTCTCCTCTTTCACTTTCATCAAGAGGCTCTTTAATTTTTCTTTGCTTTTTGCAATAAGGGTGGTGTCATCTGCATATGTGAGGTTATTGATATTTATCCTGGCAATCTTGATTCCAGCTGTGCTTCATCCAGCCCAGAATTTCTCATGATGTACTCTGCATATAAGTTAAATAAACAGGATGACAATATACAACCTTGACATACTCCTTTCCCTGTTTGGAACCAGTCTGCTGTTCCATGTCCAGTTCTAACTGGTATTTCCATTTCTTTCAGAATTTTCCACAGTTTGTTGTGATCCACACAGTCAAAGACTTTGGCATAGTTAATAAAGCAGAAGTAAATGTTTTTCTGGAACTCTCTTACTTTTGTTGATGATCCAATGGATGTTGGCAATTTGATCTCTGGTTTCTCTGTCTTTTCTAAATCCAGCTTGAACATCTGGAAGTTCTCGGTTCACATACTGTTGAAGCCTGGCTTAGAAAATTTTGATCATTACTTTACTAGCCTGTGAGATGAGTGCAATAGGGTGGTAGTTTAGCATCACCTTTCTTTGGGATTGGAATGAAAACTGAACTTTTCCAGTCTTGTGGCCACTGCTGAGTTTTCCAAATTTGCTGGTTTACTGAGTGCAGCACTTTCACAGCATCATCTTTTTAGGATTTGAAATAGCGCAACTGGAATTCCATCACCCCCACTAGCTTTTTTTGTAGTGATGATTTCTAAGGCCCACTTGATTTCTCATTCCAGGATATCTGGCTCTAGAATTTACCAGAACCTTCTCCAAACTGGTGAAAGTACATTTCTACTACCCCACCCTCTCTGTCCTCCTTTTCTCACCTACAGATGCGAGAAACCTAAATACTTACGGAAGTCTGTAAGAAGTACTTGTGAAAGTTTCAGCCCAAGGACACAGGCTAATCAAAAGACTAAGATTTAACCATTATTATTCTTTTCCTACCCAATACCCTACCACCAACCAGTAGGTCTCCACTAAAATAACATTGGAATACAAATGTAAGATCTGCAAGACACACTGTCTGAGGAAGCATACTCAGGGAAGCTCAAGGTCAAAAAGGAAGACAAACTCAAGGATATAAGAGAAAGCTATGGTATTTACAGTAGTCACCTATGGATGTGAGAGTCGGCCTCTAAAGAAAGCTTAGTGCCAAAGAATTGATGGTTTTGAACTGTGGTGTTGGAGAAGACTCTTGAGAATCCCTTGGACTGCAAGGAAATCCAACCAGCCCATCCTAAAGGAAATCAGTCCTAAATATTCAGTGGAAGGACTGATGCTGAAGCTGAAACTCCAATACTTTGGCCACCTGATGCGAAAACCTGCCTCATTGGAGAAGACTCTGATCCTGGGAAAGATTGAAGGTGGCAATAGAAGGGGATGACAGAGGATGAAAAGGTTCGATTGCATCACTGACTCAATGGACATGAGTTTGAGTAAGCTACAGGAGTTGGTGATGGACATGGAAGCCTGGCATAATAGAGATCATGGAGTCACAAAGAATCTGAGCAAATGAGCTGAATTGAAGAGAAATCTGAATTTACAGTCACTTTTATCCCAGACTCCAAGACAGAGTAACATAAATCCTCAAACTAGGCCTTTTTACCTAAGATCTTTTACCTGATAGAACATTTTCTACACAGCATTTTTTATTAGAAAAATATACCTGTCAAAACATAAGAAAAATCATGGTCTTAAGAGATACAACAAGCATCAGAATGACATAAGGTAGTACATGAATGTTGGAGTTGTCATAGAGGAAATTTAAAATAACTATGATTCATAGGTTAAGAACTTTGATGGGAAAAGTAGGCAACATGTAAAAACAAATCATAATATAAGCAGAGAGTTTGAAACTCTAATGAAGAGTCAAAAGAAATGTTAGAAACCAAAAACACTGCAACTTGAGTAGACTTCAGTGGTTAAGAATCCACCTGTCAATACAAGAGACACAAGAGACATGGATTTGATGCCTGGGTCAGGAAGATCCCCTGAAGGAGGGCATGGCAACCCACTTCAGTATTCTTGTCTGGAGAATACCATGGAAAGAGGAGCCTGGTGAACTACAGACCAAGGGGTCACAGAGTCAGACACAACTGAGTGACTAAGCACATACGCATGTATCCTGTAGACCGAACACAGAAGAGGAAAGAATCAGTGAGTCTGTCAAGAGAAATTTCACAAATGGAAACGCAAAGAGAAAAACAAAACACTAAGAACTAAGAATAGAGGTATTGAAAGAGACACAGAAACCAACTGAAAAATCTCCCAAAGGCTAAAGCTGGAATATTTCAAACAATAAGTGATTGACCACATGTGTTAAGTCTCTTCAGCTGTGTCTGACTCCCTGTGATCCCATGGACTGTAGCTGTCTATGCTCTTCTGTCCATGGGATTCTCCAGGCAATACTACAGGAGTGGGTTGCCATGTCCTTCTCTAGGGGATCTTCCTGACCCAGGGATCCAACCTGGGTCTCCTTCATTGCAGGTAGATTCTTAGCCATCTGAGCCATGAGGGAAGCCCGAATTGACCACATACAGGATCGGTACCCAAATTATAAAATCAATGCTTCCATATTTATGGATTGAAATAAACAAATGGTTGAAAAAAATCTTCAAGTAAAGGGTGGATCATAAGCGTTCACTCTTTAAATGTGTATTCTGCAAAGTGACTTCCTTCCAAAGAGAAAAATATGCAAAGTGAGATTAAAAGAGATTAATTTAAAGAGATTAAAAGATTTAGTGAGGAAACCTGATAAAAACTGCCTTGGTCATGTGATCAAAGTTTATTTGTTTTTGACTGCTCCATACCAAGTTAACACAAATTTAGCAATTAAATTAAACCACATACACTTATTTTATCTCAGTTTTCCTGAGTCAAGCATCTGGGGATGATTTATCTAGGCTTTTAGGACTTAGCTTCTTATTAGGTCTCATCAGGGAACAGAAATTTTATACAACTTTCTTGGAATTTTGTCTACTGCAGACATTAAAAAAAAAAAAAGCAAACAAAAATCCCAAGCATATTCTTTATATCCTTTGGGGCTCTACTCACACTGTATTTACTCCATGGGTTCTTATATTAAGCATCACATCATTTATGTGGCTCTCAGGCCTTAGCAGATCAGAAGTATCAAATTCACAAAAGGGAGAAATAGAATATGAAAATCTTACGAGGTGATGAATGTAGCACGGGAGAATGAAGTAAAATCATTTTCAGGAATCCAAAAAGGTAGCTACTCTGGGCATTTAGTGATGTGTATCAACAGCATTTGGGATTAAATCTGCTCATTAGGGCTTCCCTGGTGGCTCAGATGGTAAAGAATCCTCATGCAATGCAGGAGACCTGGGTTCAATCCCTGGATCAGGAAGATCCTTTAGAGAAGGGAATGGCAACTCACTCCAGTATTGATACATGGAGAGTCCGATGGACAGAGGAGACTGGAAGGATACAGTCCATCAGGTCACAAAAAGTTGGACATGACTGAGAAACTAAGCACATTTTAGGACAGGTCGAAAATTAGGTAGAGACTTCTAAGCGGGCTTCAATGGTCTGGTATGGCAGGTTATGGGGTAATGGAACTTGATTGGTTGATACACAGATATTAATTAATGCATGTGATGAATTGTAATAATTGGAAATTGATGGAAAATTATAAAATAAAGGCTAAGCTGTTTCTGTTACAACGTCTTAAAATGTAACTACTCTTAACATTTACTTACTAAATTCTTGCTATGTAGCAGCAAATAAAATACTCATTAGCCACAAAAGAACATCCTGAGGTAGATTTCCTTATTCATACTTTAAATGTAAGGCTATTGAGTTTTAGAATATTTACTCCACCCATTCAAGCTCACATAGCTAGTCACCTGGGTACCCTGTCTCAATACAAGCCATCTCTTTCCTACAACAGAGCCATCTCTGTTTGAGGGGGCATAATGTTACACAATGGAAATTTCAGTGCACAAAAGCATCATATGTGTCTCCTATTACAGACAAAAAAGAGCAGCTAGGCAATGTTGATAGCAAACGCAGACTGATTATAGCTAATTATGAAGCTGACACTTGTTCTTTTGCATGCCTTAACTAACTGCTTTTAGTTTTCTAATTGAAGTGTGAAGGGGCCATGTGCATTCATTCTTAACACTAGCTCTTTTTCACCCTGTTAGTCATAGCTTTGAAATTTTTTGCTGTATAAGAGGCTTGGTTTTGATTTCATGTATTTGTTTTTTGTTTTTAAATAATTCCAAATCTCTAAAATAGGATTAGATGGTGATATTTTTAGGGTGGCAAACTAGTATAAAATATTGAGAGTTGACAAAACTAATTCTAAATGTAATACAGATGGTAGACATACATATTGAATTTCCCCAAATATCTTACATTTATTAAGGTAGACTCTTAAGAGAATTTAGTTGACAAAGGATATAAATGGAAGACAGAGTAAGATTTAAAATTTATGCATTAGTGTTAATCTTTTTGCATTTATTGCAATGATAGAAAGTACTTATATCCTGGCATGATAACAATGCATAATTGGTTGCAAATCACTCCACCACTGCTTTTTTGTTTCAAGGTGCATGGGGAGTAAAGACTGGACTACCTTATTTCCTTCAGTTCCCTAAGGAGTACTTAAGGACATGGTCTGTGTTTTCAAAGTTGGAGTCTAGTCTCAGCTCCACCCTCTGTAGCTCTATCACCTTGAGGTAACCTTGGGAATCTTCTTTTTTAACCTCCAACTCCAAAGAGCTTCAGTTTCCTCATCTGTAAAATCTGAATACCAGTAATGATTAATAAATCTGTGGCAAAGAGTTATAAAACAAAAGTCCGTATAAATTCCACAATACAGATCAAACTGGAAGACATGGTTTTGTTTTGGTTTTTTTTGCTTATTATGTTTCAGAAAATGGAGAAGAAAGAATAAGAAAAGGGGGGAAGATGAAGAGGTCTATCAGTCCTAGTTTTGAGTCCAAAGACTGGCAAATGACCATTAGTACTAATATTTTCCTGTGTATATGCAGATATACTGTGCTTAGTCACGTCTGACTCTTTGCAACCCTGTGGATGACAGGCCCTCTGTCCATGGGGATTCTCCAGGTAAGAATAATGGAGTGGGTTGCCATGCCCTCCTCCAGAGGAATCTTCCCAACGTGGGGATCAAACCCAGGTCTCCCACACTGTAGGCAGATTCTTTACCAACTGAGCCACCTGGGGAGCCCCTAAATACTGGAGTGGGTCTCCTGCATTGTAGGCGGATTCTTCACCAGCTGAGCTACCAGGGAAGACTCTATATGCAGATGCGGTGCCTTAAAACACTCACTCACTCTTCTCAAGTATGATATGTTATATTCAGAATGGAATTACAGGACTATCCAAGAATTAGTTGTTCATGGGGAAGCTCCCAAGTACCTCATGCCTAATCAAAATGATTTGACTATTCAGATCCTATCTCTCCACTGAGCTTTGTTTCTGTCCTTTCACAGCTGAAGGGCTTTAAATTTCTCTTCCCAAGGCTTTCAGAATGAGGTGATTTGATTATTTTAGCTTAATGGAGCTGAAACAACTAAGTAACTAAGAGGGTTAATTAATTTGCTTGGAATCCAAGTTTTAGTTTTGAATTGAGTATAAGGAAAATAAGCAGAAGGATAAACTGCTTGATCAGCATAGGACAATTTTAAGAGTGCTATGATTTAGATTATAAGCCTGTTATGACTGTGTTAGTTTGTAGCACTCTCTAAACCCAGTTGTATAGTAACAAGCCTTAATTGTATGTCTGAATGAATAATCTGTAGTCAGTGATTGACTAGAAATGTGTTGTCAGCTATGTGCATTCTCATTTTTTATCATAGGAAATTTTGGTCATTTACTTGTTGAATCTATATTTTATAACTTATGGTTTTAAAATTCCTCCATCAGTCTCTGTAAGTCTTATCAAAATTTTCCAAACATTTCTATAAGAAGTAATCTCAGTTAGTTGGATGTTTATGTCAAGTACAAATGGTCATTTGCCATGGGCACTTGCCATCTGCCTCTACAAGGATTAAATCATGTGCTGCTGACTTTCAACACTCCCTGAAGGGAGTTCAGGGTGGAGGTTAGGAATGAGGTACTCTGCTCTGAGAATAAGCAGAACTGGCAGAACAAGTCTTGAGATAGATAGTTTCAGGAGCTGATTTTATGAACCCAATCCTTGTATCTTCATGTGTCTAGAAAAGAACTCAAACCCTTCATGGTGACACAAACTTCTTACAAGTAACAGAAAACTTGCAAAGATAGGCACTTGATTGCATGAACTCCCCTTTCACCAAAGTCACATACATTGACTTTCCCCATCTACCTCTTTGTGTCAGTTTTGCAGAGCTCTCTGAGGTGATACCTCCTAGGCTACAGTCCTCATTTTGTCCCAATAAAACTTAATTTGTGCTCTCACACTGCACAATTTTTGTAAGTCAACATTTAAAATAGACTTGCAATGGAAAATAAGAAAGCTAAGCAAAATTTATTCAGTAAATATTCAAGAAGTCCATTAAATTATTTTAAGTTGTATACTTTATCCTAATGTTCTACCTCCTCTGAGATATGCTGTGAAAACTGGAACAGTTCTTTGCCCACTGATCTATATTGAGATTAATAATAGTAGCACAATTAGACATTAAATGAAAATATACTGCAGAGTAAAGATACAACATCACCTATGACATATTCTTGACAAAACATTTAACTTGAATCTAACCAGCTTGTTAGATCTAACTTCCAACTGATGTTAAATACAAGGGAATAAGAACACTTTAAAGACATGAGGTAACAATGAGACAAATTCAGAAGGTGGGGCTCTCAACAGGAAAAATTGATTTCTTTCTTCATTAAGCTTAATCATAAAAAAATTAGGTACTGTTTATATCAAAGGGGTTTCAGTGACATAATAGTCAAATGCAATGTATAGATTTAGTCAGGTATTGATTTGAACAAGTAACCTAAGAAAGATATTTTAAGAAGATCTGGAGGAATAAGAATATACACTGGGAGTTAGATGATACCAAAGAATTATTAATTTCTTAAATGTCATTCTGATTAATTTATATAGGAGAATGTCTTTGGTTTTTAATATTCTTACTAAAGTATTTTGGAGTAGATAACATAAGATTATTTTTAAATGTTAGAGTAAGAAACATTTAACATTTACCACTAGCACTTCCCAGGTGACGCTAGTGGTAAAGAACCCACCTACTAATGCAAGAGACATAAAAGTCACAGGTTCAAGCCCTGGGTCAGGAAGATCCCCTGGAGGAGGGCATAGCAACCCACTCCAGTATTCTTGCCTAGAGAATCCCATAGACAGAGAAGCCTGGCAGGCTATAGTCTGTGGGTTTGCAGAGTCAGACACAACTGAAGTGACTTGGCACACAAAGTAAAAAAGATGAAATGAATATAAAATATAGTGACAAATTGTTAGATTGGTGATGGGAATTCAGTGTCCAATACAATTCCCTTCTATATTTTCATATATTTGAAGTATTAAAAAGTAATATGAAGGTAGAGTATACCCAATAATAAGTTATATATGAAAAAATAGTTTAACCAACAACTATTCATTAACTATCCATATACCATGTGTTGGGTTCCATGTTAACCATGGGGGTTGTACAGTGAACAGGTATGATTCAGTACTTGCTGTCATGGGACTTAGTGTATAAAGGGGATGATAGACACTGCCCAAATAATTATAAAGGGTCTGAATAAAATGTCAGCTACTGTAAATGAGTGTAACAGTTAAATCTGCCTTATCCAGAGGGAAATTAAAAATTCCAGGAGGAGGAGTCTATAGGAAGAACTTGCAAGAGCAGATAAAAGAGCAGTGGGTGGTGGACAGACTTAATGCTTCTAGGAAAACCCCTTGTTTAAAAAAGTATATATTTAAAAGCATGTTTCATTAAATAATACATAGACATATGGTATGGTGGAAAAAACAAGGGAGAGAAAGAGAGAAATGAGACAAGATTAAAACATTAAACAACAGCTGAGATACTTATAAGTTAGTTTAAGGGTCTGGGTGTTTCATTCGGAGAAAAGCAGGAAATTGAAGGGCTTTAAAAATAAAGTAGAAATGAATGATTATGTCAGAGATCTCATTCTTGCTGAAATGAAGAGAATGGAATAAGAGTTGGCAGATGTGACTTTGCCAGGAGAGTCAGAAAAACACTGTAGGCCTCAAGAGATGATGGTGTTTCATGAAGTGAAAAGGTTTAGAAGTGGTTCCAGGGTTCACACTTCTTGGGCCTGAACTTGGAGTGCTTTCCTTATAATGTTCTTCACAAGTCTCCCTCTGATGCTAGGATTGTCCAGGATGGCAGTTCCATTCAAGAAGGGCACCCCGAGTTTAGATCATGAGCTACTATGAGCCCTGGGACTCACAGCGCCTTCAGGACTCCTTCAAATCTTGATTCTCTACACAAAAAGGGTGGACAATAGGTGGTGCTGGGAAAACTGGAGAGCTCCCAGTGAAAGAATGAAATTAGACCACTCCCTAATACTACACACAACATACACTCAAAATGGACTAAAGACCTAAGTGTAAGACTCGAAACTCTAAAACTCTTAGAGTAAAACAGGCAGAATATTGTTTGACATAAATTGCAGCAAGATCTCTTTGGACCTACCTTTTAGAATAATGAACATAAAAACAAAGATAAACAAATGGGACCTAATGAAATTTAAAAACTTTTGCACAGAAAGAAAACCAGGAACAATATAGAAGACAACTTTCAGTGTGGGAGAAAATATCTACAAACAAAGCAACTGACAAGAGATTAATCTACAAAATATACAAACAGCTCATGGAGCTCAATATCAATCAATCAATCAATCAATAAAAAGCAATCTTCCCTACCCAGGGATCAAACTCAGGTCTCCTGCATTGTAGGCAGATCCTTCACCATATGAGCTGCCAGGAAAGTATGAAAGATGTTTAACGTCACTGATTATTAGAGAAGTGCAAATCAAAACTGCAGTGAAGTATGACTCACAGCAGTCATAATGGCCATTACCAAAAACTCTACAAACAATAAATGCTGGAGAGGGTATGGAGAAAACGAACCCTTTTACACTGTTGGTGGGATTATAGATTGATACAAGTCACTATAGAGAACAGTATGGAGGTTCCTTAAAAAACTAAAAATAGAATTCCCATATGAGCTAGCACTCCCACTTTTGGGCATTCTAAATTGCTTCAGTCAAGTCTGACTTTATGCACCCCTATGGACTATAATTCACCAGGCTCCTCTGTCTATGGAATTCTTAAAGCAAGAATACTGGAATGGGTTGCCAAGTCCTCCTCCAGAAGATCTTCCCCACCCAGAGATCAAACCTGCATCTCTTACATCTCCTCTCCTGCATTGGCAGATGGGTTCTTTACCATTTGGTGCCACCTGGGAAGCTCTTGGACATATACCCTGATAAAACCACAATTCAAAAAAATATATATATATATATGCAATGCCAATGTCCATTGCAGCACTATTTACAATAGCCAGGACACAGAGGCAAACTGTATGTCTGTCCACAGGGGAATGGATGCATGTATAGAATGGAATGTTACTCAGCCATAAAAAGGAATGAATTAGTGTCATTTGCAGAGATTTGTGTGTACCTAGAAAGATTGTCATAGAGAGTGAAGTAAGTCAGAAAGAGAAAAACAAATATTGTATAATATTGCTCATATATGGAATCCAGAAAAATGATACCAATGAACTTTTTTACAAAGTAGAAACTGAGACACATATATCTGGAAAACAAACATATGGATACCAAAGGAGGAAGTGGGGGTGGGATGAATTGGGAGAATGGGACTGACATATACACACGATTATGAATAGAATACATAACTAATGAGAACCTACTGTATAATACAGGGAACTCTATTCAATGCTCTCTGTGGTACCTAAATGGGAATGAAATCCAGAAAAGAGGGGATATATGTATATGTATAGTTAATTCACTTTGTGATATAGTAGAAACTAACAGAACTTTGTTAAGTACCTATACACCAATAAAAATTAATTACAAATAATTTTTAAGGGTTGCATATATTTAAAACTTTCCAGACTTAGAAGAAATATCATGACAAGTGTTTTAAAGATTCACAGTCAGGAATGTACCTTACAGCAAGGTCCTGCTATTCCCAGATGTCTCCTTTAGAATTCTTTAACTTTTATTTATTCATTTTTTAAAATTTATTTTCTTTACATTATCACATTGGTTTTGCCATACATTGATTTAACATTGCTAACATTTTGCTGCTTTGACTGAGACAAGATGAAGAAATAATAAAACTCAATGGAAGTAAATTTAAAAAGAGCAGTTGTAACAATGAACTTGTTAGTTATTCCTTACAGGGAGAGATATGACATCGGCCAAGAAATACACATTTGGCAATAAAGAAAGAACGTGAAGAGATGGTTCTTGGACCTGAATGGGAAGCTATGGTACCTCACTATAAATAATTTTCACATGAGCTGATTAGAAAATTACTAAAAATGTAAACACGTCTTCTCATAACCTTTCAAAATCCTCACTGATAAACCATTATTCTTGTCATGAATGATGAATAATTTTTAAATCAAATGCTTACATAAATAGAGACCTCACAATAAGTATGTATTGACCCTGCGTGCCCAAGAGTCAGCTTGGTGTAAAACTGTGGACAGAAAAGATATTTTGAAGTATAATCTAGTTGATTTTTGGTGATTGATCAGCTATAGGAAGAGAATTAAATGGTTTCCAAAGTTTCTGACTTGAATACTTAGAAGATAAAAAACTATAATGTTTCTCCACAATGTTGTGATTGTATTTTAAGTACTATCTAATTTATAATTTAAAATTTTTAGCTTGACTGAGGTATCCGTGTGTGTGTGCACGCACAGTTGCTTCAGTCATGTCTGACTGTGTGCGACACTATGGACTGTAGTCCACCAGGCTCCTCTGTGCATGGGATTCCCTAGGCAAGAATACTGGAGTGGGTTGCCATGCCCTCCTCCAGGGTATCGTCCCAACCCAAAGATCAAACTGTGGCATCTCCTGTGTCTTTTACACTGCAGGCAAATTCTTTACCTCTGAGCATCCCAAGAAGCCCTTACTGAGGTATATTTGACACCTAATTCATAATTTTGTTTCAAGAAGTGTGTTTTCTCAATTAAAAAAAGAACTGATGCCATTATAACAGAAATTTGTTTTTAAACTAAAGTTTAATCTTTATCCAAATTGATATCCACACTGAAAAAGATTAAATACAATTAAACACAATTTAAATGGAAATTTTTCTTTCTTCTATTCCTTTAAATATAAACCTAATCTTTTTTTATGAATAAAAGTGGATCATATAAATACTCTAATAAAATATCTTAAATCAGAAAGCCTTCAGTTTTTTCAAATGTACTGAATCAATGTAGAGCAACCCAGACAACTGCAATAGAAAAGAAGGGAAAGAATACACCACCTTAGCTTTTAGTAGTACAGTGCACTGATCAATATTTGAGAAATGTAAATTTAGTGCTTACCCTCCTGAGAGGATAAGAAATGGCCTCATAGTCAATAACATCCATTTCTACATAACTAGGCTATTTTGTCAACTTGATTCTCAAAAGGTGCATTTTGATTTAAGTTTGATGTAAATATGAGAGCGATCCTATATTTAAATGACATGCAGTGTTATTTTAAACATTATTTTGAGTTGTCTATCAAGTTTTTAGATATAATTTAAAAATTCATAATCAGTTGAACATAATAGCATCAAAAGTACCCTACATTACCACCTCAGGGAACCATCAAAAATATCCTACAGCATCACCTCATGTTCTATTATTAAAGTCACTCTATGTGTATTTGAATAGAAGGGAAAATGACTAAAGTTCACCTTCTTTCCTTTTAATACCTGCTAGTGACTAACGCAATGCTCTGGATTCTTTTCTTTCTGTGATTTTCCAGTTGGTGACTAGTCTGAGCTTTGGGAGGAAAGCATATCATTGCCTTCTACTCCCCACTGCCATCCTAGATCTCTTTCATTTTTGTTACTTGTAAGAACAAGTATCCACCTGCCAATGCAGAGGATGTGAGTTTGAGACCTGTGTTGGGAAGATTCCCTGGAGAAGGAAATGGCAACCCACTGCAGTATTCTTGCCTGGGAAATCCCATGAACAAAATAGCCTGATAGGTTACAGTCCATGGAGTGGCAAAGAGTGGAACACGACTGAGGACTAAACAATGACAAAATCAAGAATGATGTAATGAGAACTTATCATGTGCAAAGTTCTATGTTAAGCATATGGCAAACATTTTTTTCCTTTAATTTCACAAATATGCTGTGAGGTAGGACACTATAGATGACACTAGTTTATGGATGAAAAAATATGTTTATCAAGATGATGTAATAAGACCCAGGTCACATGGCTAGTAGGAAAATGCTCAAAACATCATATTTATGCCCCTCTGCTACTAAGTGACCATGCTCTCTATTATCCCCAGATTCTTTGTATGAGTGTTAGCTTTATCAGAAATTGAGGGGAAAATAAACAGTTATTTGGAAGGATTATATATTTTTATCAGCTTTGTGAAGATTGACACTAACATTGTCAGTGTCAACATAAATTCTCAGAAAGTGGTGAGGTACATTCCAAGGGATACATTCAGTTCAGTTCAGTTCAATTCAGTCACTCAGTTGTGTTCAAATCCTTGTAACCCCATGGACTGCAAAACATCAGGCTTCCCTATCCATCACCAACTCTTAGAGTTTACTCAAACTCATGGCCCTTGAGTCAGTGATACCATCCAACCATCTAATCCTCTGTCTTCTCCTCCCGCATTCAATCTTTCCCAGCATCAATGTATTTTCAAATGAGTCAGCTCTTCACATCAGGTGGCCAAAGTATTGGAGTTTCAGCTTCAGCATCAGTCCTTCCAATGAATATTCAGACTGATTTCTTTAGGATGGACTGGTTGGATCTCCTTGCAGTCCAATGGACTCTCAAGAGTCTTCTCCAACTCCACAGTTCAAAAGATCAATTCTTCAGTGCTCAGCTTTCTTTATAGTCCAACTCTCACATCCATACATGACTACTGGAAAAAACATAGCTTTGACTAGATGGATCTTTGTTGGCAAAGTAATATCTCTGCTTTCAATATGCTGTCTAGGTTGGTCATGACTGGAGAAGAAATACCAGTAATCTCAGATATGCAGATGACACCACCCTTACGGCAGAAAGCAAAGAAGAACTAATGAACCTGTTGATGAAAGTGAAAGAGGAGAGTGAAGAAGTTGGCTTAAAACTCAACATTCAAAAAACTACTATCATGGCATCTGCTCCCATCACTTCATGGCAAATAGATAGGGAAACAGTGGAAACAGAGAAAGACTTTATTTGGGGGTAGGGGGGAGACTCCAAAATCACTGCAGATGGTGACTACAGCCATGAAATTAAAAGATGTTTTCTCCTCGGAAGAAAATTTATGATCAACCTAGACAACATATTAAAAAATAGAGACATTACTTTGCCAACAAAGATCCATCTAGTCAAAGCTACTTTGGCCACCTGATGTGAAGAACTGACTCATTTGTATGAGTCAGTTGTATGATGCTGGGAAAGATTGAAGGTGGGAGGAGAAGGGGACAACAGAGGATGAGATGGTTGGATGGCATCACCGACTCAATGGACATGAGTTTGAATAAACTCCAGAACTTGGTGATGGACAGGTAGGCCTGGCAGGCTTCAGTCCAAGGAGTGCTAAAGAGTCAGACCCAACTGAGCAATTGAAATGAACTGAGGTTGGTCAAATATGTATTCCAAGGAATAAGGATATTTTAATTTCATGGCTGCAGTTACCATCTGAAGTGATTTTGGAGCCCCCAAAATTAAAGTCTGTCACTGTTTTCATCGTTTCCCTATCTATTTGCCATGAAGTGATGGGACCATATTCCATGATCTTAGTTTTCCGAAAGGTGAGTTTAAAGCCAATTTTTTGACTCAATCAAGAGGCTCTTTAGTTCTTCTTTGCTTTCTGCCATAGGGTGGTGTCATCTGCATATCTGAGGTTACTGATATTTCTCCTGGCAATCTTGATTCCAGCTTGTGCTTGTTCCGGCCCAGCATTTCTCATGATGTACTCTGCATATGAGTTAAATAAGCAGGGTGACAATATACAGCCTTGACGTACTTCTTTTCCTATTTGGAACCTGTCTGTTGCTCTATGTCCAGTTCTAACTGTTGCTTGCTGACCTGCACACAGGTTTCTTAAGAGGCAGGTCAGGTGGTCTGGTATTCCCATCTCTTTCAGAATTTTTCACAGTGTGTTGTGATTCACACAGTCAAAAGCTTTGGCATAGTCAGTAAAGAAGAAGTAGATGTTTTTCTAGAAGTCTCATTCTTTTTTGATGATCCAGTGGATGTTGGCAATTTGATCTCTGGTTCCTCTGACTATTCTAAATCTAACTTGAACATCTGGAAGTTGATGTATAGTTAAAGCCTGACTTGGAGAATTTTGATCATTCTTTTGCTAGCATGTGAGGTGAGTGCAATTTTGTGGTACTTTGAGAGTTCTTTGGTGTTGCCTTCTTTGGGATTGGAATGAAAATTCACCTTTCCAGTCCTGTGGCCACTGCTGAGCCTTCCATATTTGGTGGTATATTGAGTGCAGCACTTTCACAGCATTATCTTTTAGGTTTTGAAGGAGCTCAACTGGAATTCCATGACCTCCACTAACTTTGTTCATAGTGATGCTTCCTAAGACCCACTTAACTACAGACGCTAGGATGTCTGGCTCTAGGTGAATTATCACACCATTGTGGTTATCTGAATCATGAAGATCTTTTTTGTATAGCTCTTCTCTGTATCCTTGCCATCTCTCTTACGATCTTCTGCTTCTATTAGATCCATAACATTTCTGCCCTTTATTGTGCTCATCTTTGCATGATATGTTCCTTTGGTATCTCTAATTTTCTTGAAGAGACCTTTAGTCTTTCCCATTCTATTGTTTTTCTCTCTTTCTTTGCTTTGATCACTGAGGAAGACTTTCTTGTCTCTCACTATTCTTTTGAACTCTGCATTGAAATGGGTATATCTTTCCTTTTCTCCTTTGCTTTTCACTGTTCTTCTTTTCATAGATATTTGTAAGGCCTCTTCAGACAACAAATTTGCTTTTCTGCATTTCTTTTTCTTGGGGTTGTTCTTGATCACTGCTTCCTATACAATGTCACAAACCTTCGTCCATAGGTCTGCAGGCACTCTATCAGTTCTAATTCCTTGAATATATTTGTCACTTCCACTGTATAATTGT
Organism: Antilocapra americana; assembly: GCA_007570785.1. Classification (NCBI taxonomy): domain Eukaryota; kingdom Metazoa; phylum Chordata; class Mammalia; order Artiodactyla; family Antilocapridae; genus Antilocapra; species Antilocapra americana. The sequence goes on from ML661915.1 coordinate 8,210,251, forward strand.
AAGGGATTTGATTTAGGTCATACCTGAATGGTCTAGAGGTTTTCCCTATTTTCTTCAATTTAATTCTGAATTTGGCAATAAGTAGTTCATGTTTTAGCCACTGTTAGCTCCTGTTTGTTTTTTTTTGTTGTTGTTGTTTGGGTTTTTTTTGTTGTTGTTGACTGTCTAGAGCTTCTTCATCATTGGCTGCAAATAATATAATCAGTCTGATTTTGGTGTTGACCATCTGGTGATGTCCATGTGTAGAGTCTTCTTTTGTGTTGTTGGAAGAGGCTGTTTGCTATGACAAGTGTGTTCTCCTGGCAAAATTCTATTAGCCTTTGCCCTGCTTCAGTCTGTACTACAAGGCCAATGGTGCTTGTTACCACAGGTATTTCTTAACTTCCTACTTTTGCATTCCAGTCCCCTATAATGAAAAGGATATCTTTTTTGGGTGTTAGTTCTAGAAGGTCTTATAGGTCATCATGGAACCATTCAACTTCAGCTTCTTCAGCATTACTGGTCAAGGCATAGACTTGGATTATTGTTATATTGATTGGTTTGCCTTGGAAATGAACAGAGATCATTCTTTTATTTTTGAGATTGCATCCAAGTACTACATTTTGAAATATTTTGTTGACTATGATAGCTACTCCATTTCTTCAAATGATTCTTGTCTACAGTAGTATATATAATAGTCATCTGAGTTAAATTCACCCATTGAAGTCCATTTTAGTTCGCTGATTCCTAAAATGTCAATGTTCATTCTTGCCATCTCCCGTTGACCACTTCCAATTTGCCTTGATTCATGGACCTAACATTTCAGGTTCCTATGCAATATTGCTGTTTACAGCTTTGGACTTTACTTCCACCACCAGTCACATCGACAACTGGGTGCTGTTTTTATTTTGGCTCTGTCACTTCATTCTTCCTGGAGTTATTTCTCCACTGATCTCCAGTAGCATATTTGGCATCTACCAGCCTGGGGAGTTCATCTTTCAGTCTCCTATTTTTTGCCTTTTCATACTGTTCATTGGGTTCTCAAGGCAATAATACTGAGTGGTTTGCCATTCCTTTCTCTAGGGGACCTCATTTTGTGTACTAAAGTTTATCTAGTTTATTTAGATAGTATAGTTTATGACTAACTAATGATAAATCCAGTTTAACATTGAAAGGGATAGTAATAAAGAGATTAGAAGAAGAGAATGACATATAGCTTAATATTTTTGTTTGCCACTTTTGTACTGTATTCCATGAAAACATAATTAGAAAGTATTGAATTCATCCAAACTACTGTAAACTGTTACAGACAAGGGAAAAAATGTTATCTATATTATAGTGTATAACCAATATTTTAACTCGTTACTTATGCAGTAATTACCCAAGTGCTATAAATGATAGCATTATTTGACTAAATGTGATATTTTCTTCATAATGAAATGTATTTCTTTGAAGACCTTTTCTTAAATCAGATTATTTTGTAACACTCATTTTCTACAATACAGCCACTTCAGAAATTTTTTCCAACTTTCTTATTTGGGGGAAAAACCTTTTAAAAAATATTCTAGCTGTTAAAATGATATTTCAAAGGAAGATATGCATATTGCATCTAAAATTATTTTCTGAACAGATGTAGAATAAGATTTATTCTGGAAGACTGATAGAAGAATGATATCTAGAAAAATAGGTATATGCAATCAGCATTTGTTGTAATAAATGACAAAATTTTATATACCAAAGATATTCATTGACATTTCAATAAAAGGCAGAAAGAAACTACTGTAGAAAACAGTAGACATGACTTGAAGATATGATAGACAGATGGGAATCATAATGAAATATAAATGGAATACAATGTAGCAAAAAATGAAATATTAAAAACATATGTAGTGATTAAAAATAGAAAAGCCTACAATAAAGTAAAAACTTAAAACACTTAAAGTGTGTTTTAAAGAGAGGTTCTGGTAGATTCTAGCCAGATGGAATAGAGATAAATCCATCAGAGAGCATATGGGATTAATGAATCTAATCAGAGTTTAGGATGTGTTTAATTGTATTTGTTGATCATTGTTTTCAGGACTACCAACTTTCTCTGTGTTTTGGGACACAGAATCTGTGCCTATGTAATGAATGTATCAGAGTGTATGGAGACTGCCTAAGAATGCCTAAGACAACTTCATGTAGAAGTATGAAAGGTAACTTTTTGGCCGAAGGCGTATTTCCAGCTAAAGTAAGCACAATTTGAAATACTTGCTTTTGTTGTTGTCACGGTTAGTGTGGCATTTGGTTACTAGAAATTAGTAATGCTATATTAAATATTTGTAATGCTATCTTATAGAGTGTTTTTCTTACACTATCTCTAAAATATTTCCAATCTGTAAAAAATGAGCAGCATATTCAAAAGTTTCTTTCTACCTCCTTTCTTAATAGTAAACCAGTATCTGTCAATTTGTGAACCCAGTTTTTCATAGCCCTTTCAGCAAGGCTTGCCTTTAAGGAACTTTCACTTGGCTACAGAAGTTTTGCTCACTGGGTTTTCAGGATCTGGGGCTCTGGTTAGGAGCTAATATATATGCTTTGAATCCTACTGATCTTTAGAATAATTATACATCCCAGAAGAGCAGAAAAACTCCTCATGTTGAATCAGATTTATTGAAATTATTTTAAACTAGAAAATGTTGTAATGGTATTTCTTTAAACTCTAAGTACTTATATAAATGAAAGGTTTTGTCATTATTAAATATTTTTTCTCTAGAATACAGTATGGTTCCATATCAGCCAAGACGACATCATGAAAACATTTTGTACTATGGAATTGGAATGATTTGAGTTTGGTTCTATGTGAATTTGAGTAAATTATTTACAGTTTATTGCCTTTAATTTTATTTTCTGTACAATGAAGAAAATTCTGAGGGCTTTAAGTATCTGAGAAAAATTGTCAAATGAAAACTAAATTAAAAATACTTTGACATTTAATGTTTTTCACAAACTTTCTTAAAGAATGATTTCCAAATACAAATTCACTTAAATTCCTTTTGTTATTATAAAATAACTATGAGGTAAAGTAGTAATTACACATTACCTTTCATAGCCAAAAAAAGTGGCACTTTCATTGTTGTCAAGGCATGGTAAGATCACCTGAAATGTTATTTCAAATAATGCTTACAATTCCCAAATGCTATTCCATAGCATTTCCTTAAAATTATTTTTTTATTAATTAGTTTGAGGAATTTCAACTTGCTAAATAATAGTTAATTATGTGCAAATCCTGCTTTAATAATTTCAAGATAGAATCATATTAGTAAGGAGGTATATTTCACTGCTTATATAGTAACTATTCACATACTTTTTAATTCCAAAACTAATGAGCAACTTTTAAGTATAGAACTGAAACATCTGCTCACCCCATTTTAGGGTCAACTTTAGACATTGTTTTGGTAAAATAAACCTGCTCAAGTAAAGTAAATACATAACTGCAAAAGATACATATCAAAGAAGTTTATTACAAATATAAAGGATATGTCATTGAAAACAATGGCAGAAACTTTATTTGGTGAATTCAAGGCCCAAAAGAAACTAGACACTGAAAGTGAAATAGTCAAGAACCCAAATAGCTATCCATGTCATTGATCTCTTTTTCTCTGAACTGCTATGGTTTCTTTATCTCTTCATTCTCCATATGCTTACTTAGAATACTGACTGGCATATAGCAAGTGCAACATGTGTGTTTGCTAAAATAAAAATATATATTCCATAAATATGACATTTTTAAGTACATAAGGATTCACATAATACAAGTTTCTTTTTGAGAGATTAAAAGATAGTAACTTGACTTATATCTATGAATCCAAATTTCCAAGGGAAAGAATTAGATTGGCCTAGAATGAGTTCTGGGTTCACACCTGGTTAAACACACTATGATTGGGAGCAGAATCAAGAAATATATACATAGACACACAAAGCAATGAGAAATATACGTACTCTGGGCTAGAAAGTCAAGAGATGCTTACTCTGGAATGTTGGTGACCTCCTGTCTATATCCTACATTAGTACCCATGAGCCATGCAAAAGAGAACACATTTAATGAGAAGAAAAAGAAAAACTGCAGCAGGCTCTTCCTTCCTTCTTTCAAGGTGGCCTTTAGCTCACCTCCTCTCTCAAGAAAACCAAAATTACAACTAACTGCTGTATAACTATCGATAAATAATATTGGGACCTACCAAAAAAAGAGATATTCTGCATCCAAAGACAGACTTCCCTGGTGGCTCAGAGAATCTGCCTGCCAATGCATTTCGTTCTGGCAACCCACTCCACTATTTTTGCCTAGGAAATCCCATGGACAGAAGGGCCTGGTGGGCCATAGTTCATGGAGTACCGCAAAAGAGTCAGACACAAATAATGACTAAACAACAACAATAACAGCATCCAAAGACATGAAGAAGAAACCTAATGAGATGATTGTTGTTGTTTAGTTGCTAAATCATGTCTGACTATTGTGACCCTATGGACTATAGCCTGTCAGGTTCCTCTGTCCATGGGCTTTTCCAGGCAAGAATAATGGAGTGGGTTGCCTTCTCCAGGGGATATCCTGACCCAGGGATAGAACTTGTGTCTCCTGCATTGGCAGGCTGGTTGTTTACCAATGAACCATCAGGGAAGCCCTCAAAAAGATGATAGGAGCCCATAATCAAATCCCAAGAGAGAACTGTGTTGTTGTTGTTGTTGTTGACATCTTTTGTTTTTTTAGGAGAAATATCTGAGCAATTTTTCTACAATAATATTTGACTTTTATCAAACTGTTTGGTTTGGCTGTATTTCTCTCCCATTAAACAATCTGCCTCTTAAATCTCCTCTACATATTATCTGCACATAATTTTTTCCTGTAAGTTTTGTTTTCTCATATCAATGTGATTTATGGTGAACACTTTAATTCCACCTGTTTGTGATTTGTGACTCTGTGTCATGTCTGGAGACAAGAGTGAGGCTAGATAATAGCTAGCTGCCACCTCCCCTGGCATCACCTACCAGTGGCACCCAACCTTTTTGACACCTAGGACTAGTTTTGTGGAAGACAATTTTTCCATGAACCAAGAAGATGGGTGGTTTAGGGATGTTTCAAGCACATTACATTTATTGTACACTCCATTTCTATTATTGTATCAGCTCCACCTCAGATCACCAGGCATTAGATCCTGGACGTTGGGGACCCATGACCTAAGGGAGATGGCAAGGCAGAAGAAAAAACTCAGGGATAAGGCTTTATATTAATAAATTACCTCTAGAAAATTATACATCTATTTATAATCCCATTGGCTATGGATAAGGATACCTCATTTCTTGATCCTTGGACAACTGTGGTTAGTTTCTGCCTTAAAATGTGTCATTTCATAAGAAGGAAACTAGCAACTCATTTAATGTCTTGATCATTTCTGTAATGGAATACATCTTATAAGTTTACTCATTTGTTCATTTCCTTTTTTGTGTTTTTCCTCGATGATTTACTTCTTGTAATAGTTGTCTTCGTTCTTACTACTTTTAATATTTACATTTGAGCTGGAGTCACCATTGAGAAGCTGGCTTCAAACTGAGAGTTGAGACCACTGTATATCTTTGGTGTTTCTAATCTGACTTACTGGTTTCTCTTACTGCATGTCCTTTCATATCAGAGCCTGCAGAGATAAAGACATGAAAAGGTCCCTGCACTATATGTTTAGATACTGAGCTGAGGCTGGTACGGAGTAACATTGCCAATTAACACCTGGGACCACAGCTCAGAGCTGACACAGGGCACCACTGAATCTTCTGGGCAGAAAGTTAAAAACAGATTATTTCATTCTCAAAATTACACTGGGCTTCAAATAAATTGAAACACTATGAGGGGTATAATGCTTTGCTTTCTTCAGGGATTCACAATCTAGTGTTTACTTCTGGATATCCATTAGATGAATGCTTAGATTGCATTTTTTACTTAAAATGGAGTTCAAGTTACACCACTTGGTGTGGCACAGGGTTTCATCTGAAGTGGTGAAAACTTTCTCTATGTATCAGTTACCTGAAAGAGAAGCAGGGTTTTTAGAGGGAGGATCTAGTCAGGCTGCATCCAGGTAAACTCACTCTTGGATGTGTGTCATAAATCCATCAAGGAAGAGGGCAAAGAGATGTGACAGAACCTAGGCAAAAGAAACCTTGAAAGACACTTAGGAGGCTATGACAGCTCACTGAGGCACCAACAAAGTTCCTGTGACCAATAAGAAATGGAACATAACCTTTCAGCCTTGAGACAAGATCTCTGTGGTGGTACAGTCATTACACTTGTATTTTTAAGCCAGTCTATATTTTTATACTCTCCTTGATTTCTGTCTTGCTTTCTTAATATTTATTAAAGCATGGATTTGTTTATTTATTTACCTTTATAGGCTACTTATGCTGAGCTAAATCTGAACTAAGTAGAATTGGGGTACAAATTTATAAGGTAAAATTATAAAACTATAGAGTGAAAATGAAAATGGGATACCTTAATGTTGTAGTACAGGATATCAAAGTATAAGAACTCCAATGAGAGATAATTCACTCTGAGAAGTACCACATTAATTAATGATAGGTCCCTTCTCCCCTAGAGATTCATATTCTGTGTTTAAGGCACAAAATGCTGTCTTGCTGTAAAAACAGAGGCAAGTGTCCTTACACACATATACATGTATAAAAACAGAACAAGAAAATTTGCAGTAATTGCTGTAATCTGAATTACATTTTAGTGAAATACACTTACAACTTCTAATCAATTAATACCCAGTGGATTTGACACATGTTTCATTCCATTTCTTTGCAAAAAAATGATTAAGATGAATTTTATTCATTCTCTAATAATGATTAAACTAGGCAAAGTTATCCATTTGTTATGAGTTTGATAATTTCAAGATCTATCCCTAAGGGTAATATTGGCCAGTCCGATTTAGTTCTTGAAATGCATACTTAAATTGCATTGATATGCCGTTGATCCATGCTATATATTGATTCCAGGCATTTATGCATAAATACTGCAGGTGATAGAAATAAGACAGCAAAAAATCTCAGTGGGGTAGGTATAGAGTATATATATATATATACTCTCTCTATATATAGATGACAGGCCAAGGGAAGTTGATGCAAAGAGCTAGGTCTTCTAGAGATAATTGTTGGGTAAAGTCTGGGTTCTCTGAGTATCAGATACCAAACTGAGATTAAAGCTGCAAAGATTTTGATTGGGTAGCTGTGAAAAATATGGGGAATCCGAGAGATAAATCAGACTACATTGCAAGTCTGACCCTGAGGGAAGAAGAAAGGGAGAAAAAGTTGGAAGAAGAATGGTAGACTGCCATGCAGCCTAAGGAAGGTTTGGTAAGGGCTTCAGAAGCCTTCAAGCCAAGGTTAGCTTTTAAGAGTCATATGTCTCCCAGGAAGGCCTCACCTTAGTGACCTGCCAACACTCAGTCCATGCTTTCAGTGCTAACAGGGCTGTGATTTCAGGACACAATAGCTGGGGCCCTTGGTTATGATCCTCGCTATAGTTGGAGGGCTGTAAGGCACATTTTTGGAACTTGATAATAGAGTGGTACTCACTAGTATCCAAGTTAAATTGTAGTTAAATGAAAACCATCTATGTTGAATAGACTACAAAATTTTGAGGACATTCCTGAAATGTGCAAAGTATTGAAATGTTTCTGGATGATGAGACCAACAGTTTTCTGTGGTCATCTCTTATTTTCAATGTTATTACCTCTCTCTTTCTCACACGCACACACACCCAATCTCTAAAAACATTTAAAAGTTTAATAGCTGAAAGAACTGCTAGAGTATTAGTTTACCCAAGGAAAAACGTGTTTCAGGTAGAGTTTCCATTGAAAAGGTGATAATAACACAAAAAATATGCCTCAAACACATTTTTAGAGGTAGAGATATTCTTTCTAATTTATAGACTGATATTGAATAGATTATAATAAAAATAGGACATTTGCATATTACTTTTCTTAAAGTATTACCAATATAAGACAATCCTTTAACTTTCACAACCTCTATTTTGGTCTACTTGATGCATTTAAAACATCAGAAATAAATGATAATCTAATTTTTTCATGATTCAAGTTTATAAAATTCAACAATCCTTTAACTAGACATTGAATGGCTGAGTTGTGAATAATTGTAGACAGATTAAAACACATTACCTGTAACCTTTTAAAGTGTAGAGTTATTCAAACTAAAGAAGAATAAATATGCAACCAATAAAAATGAATTAACAGTCAGAGTTGCAATGGCTAATTCTTAGAAAACCTAAGAGCCAGGAAGAAGCTGTGTAGGGTACAATGATTAAAGTGTACCAGCTTGCACAAGTTTAAGCTCTGACTCATACCTTCATGTACCTGTATAATGCTTTTAAATGCTCTATACCTTGGTTTAATCAACTGTGAAACTGAAATAATAATACTTCATGAAATTTATAAGATGATTAACTTAGCATTTAAAATGGTGCATAGCACATAGAGACAATCAATGAATATTAATAAAAATAATTATTAGCAATGTAATTTAACAAAAATGAGAGAGTTAATATTCAAAACTAATAGTCAAAACAAGAGACTAGTCAATGAATAATGACTTTTAAAAGTCTAAAATGATAATATTTTATGGAGTATTTCTTAACAAGATTATCTTTTCTGAAGAGAGCTAGCAATAGTAAGTAATGTAATTGGTAACACGAAAGTAGGTCTCTCAATCTCATAATTTGAATATTTAATGGGTCTTTCTATACATTTTGGTGTATCATTTATACCAAGATATATGAGGACCCCCACCACTGGCTTTCAAAAAACATATTTAAAAAAAGGAACGGGAAAACCTATACTCATTGTTGAAAAAAGTGTGTGCATGAGTTTGTGCTAAGTCACTTCAGTCATGTCTGACTCTTTGCAACTCCATGAACTATAGTCTACCAGGCTCCTTTGTCCATGGGATTCTCCAGGCACTAATACTGCAGTGAGTTGTCATTTCCTCCCCCAGGGGATCTTCCTGATCCAGGGATGGAACCCACATCTCTGGTGGCTCCTGCATTGCAGGTGGATTATATTGCCAAGCCCCTTGGAAAGCCCTTACAAAATGTATCATTAATGATTTATTCATAGAATATTCACTTCTGGGCTTAAGAAGCCAAGTTATTCATCAATGTAATGAGTAAAGGCAAATGCTAATTATTATTGAATAGATGGCTGTTTTTAAGATCTTGTCAATGGACTCCAGGAAAAGGATAACTAGATATACATCTGTAATCAAACAAAGTTGAGTTTATCACTTGCTTAAATGAGGAGACCATAAACTATGAGAAACCATGTTTATTGTTCAGGGCAGTTTCTCAGTTTCAGGGCATTACAAAAATTGTTACAGATTGGCATTATGACAAGTAATTATGATAGGTCATTTGAATATGAGCTCTTTGAATGTTAGGCAACAGGGAAAATTTCATGTCTTAAACTGTATCTCCTGTAAGACACTGCTGCTGCTGCTGCTAAGTCGCTTCAGCCGTGTCTGACTCTGTGCGACCCCATAGACAGCAGCCCACCAGGTGCTCCTGTCCCTGGGATTCTCCAGGCAAGAACACTGGAGTGGGTTGCCATTTCCTTCTCCAATGCATGAAACTGAAAAGTGAAAGTGAAATCTCTCAGTCGTGTCAGACTCTTAGTGACCCCATGGACTGCAGCCCATCAGGCTCCTCCGTCCATGGGGTTTTTCAGGCAAGAGTACTGGAGTGGGGTGCCATTGCCTTCTCCGTCTATAAGACAGGGGAATATTAAAAGCTAAGTTTACAATTAGTAAATAAGCAGTACTCACTCCTTGTATCCAGATAGGCATAGTTTGGTACTTTAGCACTTTATATGATGACTTTGCTTTTTTTTGTACTTAGACAAAACTACAGACTGACCTTGTTTTTCAATTAATTTCATTGTTGTTTTTTTTTAAATACAGTGTATTTTAAATTTTTTTCTTGCTCTATGAGTTTGTTCAGGTACAAAAGGAGAACACTACAGCCCATCTGTGGGTGCCATGCCAACTTCTAACAAAACCAAGGCACAGATATTGTATCACATCATTTTCCTGGTATAAGAGGAAGCCTTCTTTCTTTCTCAAACCAAACAGAAAAATCACAACAGCATATATCTAAGTGATCCATCTGTATTAGTTACCTAGTGCTCTGGAACAGGAACCCTGGAATTTAGCATCTTAAAAAAAAAGAAAATTTTAATCTCCAATTCTGTGGGTTGAGAATTTAAAATGTTATAGGTAGATGGTTAGGGCTCAGGGTCTTTTATGCTACAGTCAAGATATGGGTTGAGGCCAAAGTAATGGGAAGATTTGACTGGGGTTAGAAGATCTGCTTTCAAATACATGGCCTTTCAACAGACTGTCTCAGTTTCTTATCACATGGGTTTGTCCATGAGATTGCTTTGATGTCCTAATAACAATGGCAGTTTGCTTCTCAAAATACAAGAAAGAAGCTGCCGCATCTTTTTTGACCTACCTTCAGAAGTCACACTCAGAGTTCCTGCAATGAATGTCTTAATGGTTATTACTGTGGACTGTATGGTGGTAGTGATTTAGTCGCTGAGTCGTGTCCAGCTGAATACGTCGCTCAAAAATGTGTATGTTGAAGTTCTAATCCCAATATGATAGCATTTGAATGTAGAACCTTTGGGAGGTAATTAGGATTAGATGAAGACTTGAGAGGGCTTCGTTGGTGACACAGTCAGTAAAGAATCTGCCTGCAATGCAGGAGACCCAGGTTTGGGTCCTGAGACAAGAAGATCTCCTGCAGAAGGAAATGGAAGTTCACTCCAGTATTCTTGCCTGGAAAATTCCATGGACAGAGAAGCCTGGCAGACTATAAACCATGGGGTCGCAAAGAGTCAGACATGACTTAGCGACTAAGCCGCCACCACCAAAGCCATGAGATTAGTGTTCTTAAAAGTAAAGAAAATGATAGAACTCTCCTTCTCTGACATGTGAGAATCCAGCAAGAGTTGGCCACCTGCAAAGCAGGAAAAGAGCTCTCCCTAGAGTTCTGTCAGCACTTTGATCTTGAACCATCCAGCCTCTGAAATTGTGAGAAAACAAATGCTTGTGGTCTAAGCTACTCAGTCTATGCTATTTTAACATCCTAAACTAAGACAGCTGTGAGTATCAGGCCAACTCATTGTGAGGTGGAACTACATAAGCATATGAATATTGAGGGGCAAAGGGATTGGTTATTTCAGTGTGGTTACTACACACATTCCAAAGTAAATACTAGAAGAAATTTACACTGTATGATTTGTGGCATAGAGAAATACATAGATGCTTCTCCTTAATAAAATGACTAAACAGAAATCACAAACCACTGGTTTGATGCCTTGGCACCAAGCACGGTAGAGAAACATTTGAACAAGCAATACCAAAAGGATGAATCTATAGTAAAGTTGAAGTAGCATTAAAGATTCAAAATGTACAGAATGATGATATTTTCTATGTGCTAAAATGAAAACTAGGACAGACAATAAAGGAGGCTATGCAGGGATATTGCCTTTACTACTGAATTTATTTTGCCAATAATAAGCAAAGCAAAACAACTTACTTTGTATGAGAAATTGAAAGCTACCAAAGTACTTATCCAACTAACTTGAAGAAATACAAAGTTTTCTGATGACATTAACCATTCTGTCACCAGTGCCAGAGGCATGTGAATAGTATGAATATTCCGCATCAAATTCAGGCAAAGGAATACTGGGCAACTTCCTACTACCCAACAAAACTGAAATTGTTGTGCAAATGGTGCAATTTACCTGCCCAGAAGCAAAGAAATATTTTAAAAGAGAGTATAGTTGAATAGAGAGCTTATCTGAAATAACAATGAGAAATCTAATTTTTCAATTAAATGGGGAAGGTACTTTCCTAGTAAACATTAACTCAGACCAATATTGTTCAAACTTGAATAATAGAAAATTTCTGAGTACTGATTTAGATTATTTTTAATATAGTTCTATTTAAATATGTAAAGCCACAAACTTTGGTATCAATCCATAGCTAATATAAAGCAATAAAAATAAACACATATTTTTATAACTAACATGAAAAAGCACTCAAAATAACCTTTAAATTAAGAGATGATGTTCATAAGTGAAATTTCTTATGAAATAAATATTATATGGTATGCCATAGCATTTTTTTAAATTCAGCACATCTGTAGAACTATGTGCCTCAGGATAACTCATGTCTATCACTTATCTAAACTTAAGCTATTGGAGAGCACTTATTGTAGTCATGGCATCATATGACCTTAAGTTGATATGGATATTAAGTCATAAAATATTGAGTCTGTCTCTTATTTTGACAATAGATTTGGTGTTATTATTACAGTAAAGATAACTGTAAACAAAATGCAAAGAAGATACTATAGTAAAATGATTTTAATTGCAAAATGTTGATGCAGACAATCCAACACACACAAACACACACATCCTAGTATGAAATGTATATGTATTTATGTGCATATTTAAATTAGTATGAAATTAAATATAAAATTGGGAAAATAAACAAATAATCTTTTATAATTCTTAACTATGAATTTTGGAGAAAAAGGGAAAAAAGTGGATGAAAAACATTTTCTGCCGTTTGAATGGAAGTGAAGGGAGGTGTAATTGAAAGATTTAAAATCTAGTTGAGGCACCAGCTACTATTAGGAAATTATAATGGTCAGAGTTAGAAAGAAATATATGCTAAATAAAGTACTGTACACAAAAAAATTCTATGAATTTCTATGGCACCTGGGCCATATAAATATAAGTATTTATAGGATTTTGGACTAAGGACTAAGATGCTTGGTCCTTGGAAGTAAAGCTATGACAAACCTAGATAGAGTATTAAAGAACAGCGACATCACTTTGCCAACAAAGTTCCATATCAAAGCTAATGTTTTTCCAGTAGCCATATATGGATGTGAGAGGTGAACCATAAAGAAGGCTGAGTGTCAAAGAACTGATGCTTTTGAGTTGCAGTGCTGGAGATGACATTTGAGAGTCTTTTGCACAGGAAGGAGATCAACCCAGTCAACCCTAAAGGAAATCAATGCTGAATATTCATTGGAAGGTCTGATGCTAAAGCTGAAGCTCCAATATTTTGGCGACTTGATACACAGAGCCAACTCACTGGAAAAAATCCTAATGCTGGAAAAGATTGAAGGCAGGAAGAGAAGAGAGTGATAGAGGATGAGATGGTTGCATTGTACCACCAACTCAATGGACATGAGTTTGAGTAAACTCTGAGAGACAGTGGAAAACAGGGAAGCCTGGTACGCTGCAGTTCATGGGATTGCAAAGAGTTGGACAAGACTTAACGACTGAACTAAAACAACATAGTTCCAGTACCAGAGCCTAGTTTCTGTGTGTTTCTTTGGTGGGAATTGAACTAGTTGGGGAAAGAATTCTGCAAAATTCATATACACTGTTATCCGTTAAAAAATTTACATTGAAAGTTAAGTGTATAATCTGCAAATAGGGATTGCCTGAAATTAGGTTTATTGTTAAAAAAAATTCCATTTAACACTGCTAGATACTGTAGATACAGAACAACACTATTATATCTTCTTTTTGAGAAGCTGTTAATTTCTGGCATTCTAGAATGTATTATGGTTTTTTGTTTCCATTTTAAACAAAAATATTTTATAATCTCTACACTTTCTTTTTATCTGCAGTGTCTTGCTAACAAAACACTTTCTCACTATTCCACATAAAAATCTGGTTATAAAAACTGAGGAGAATTCAAAGGCTAGAACACCTATCAGAATAATATCAAACCAGCATCCTGCTCACTTACAGTGGGCAAAGAACAAGAAAATCAAGAGCAAGTCTTTCCCTCTAACTATGGCAATTGCACTTGTCCAGTACTGTGAAAGAATGTGAAAACTGTTAAAACTTACCATGAATAGTAAATATTTAAGTAAATATACAAGTATAAATATATTATATATAAATAAATATATAAGTATAATAATAAATATGCTATTTGCTTATAAGTTTTCTGATCCTGAAAGTCTAATTTGCATTCAACCAAATGGCTGTGACTATCTAAAGAGAAGAATTTAAAAGGGAAGAAAAGCCAAGCAGATGCAATTATTTTCATTGGCAAGCAGACACTGAAATCTGAAATATAAGTTAATGTGATTGTTCTCATATTTAAATTTAAATCTCTCCATTGCTGAATAACATAAGAGTTGTGATTTAGGCAATCTTTTAGCCTTACCTGTTAGGATGAATTCTTGCAAAACGTATATTTTTAAGAGTGCACAAAGCAAATGATTCTACATGTCAAAGAAATAAATTTTTGTATCAGATAAAGTTCTCTAATCAATTTTCATTTTAAGAAATTGAAAAAAAGCACTTTAAATTGTATAAATGTATGGATGTCTGAAAAGAGATATTATACTTTAGCAAACATTTTAATTGCTGGAGAAGACTCTTGAGAGTCCAAGGGACTGCAAGGAGATCAAACCAGTCAATTCTAAAGGAAATCAACCCTGAATATTCACTGGAAGGACTGATGCTGAAGCTCTAATACTTTGGCCACCCGAAGTGAAGAGCTGACTCATTGGAAAATAACCTGATGCTAGGAAAGATTGAGGACAGGAAGAGAAGGGGACGACAGAGGATGAGATGGCTGATGGCATCACCAACTCAATAGACACATGAGTTTGAGCAAATTCTGATAGATAGTGAAGGACAGGGAAGCCTGGAGCATTGCAGTCCATGAGGTTGCAAAGAGTCAGACATGACTTAGAGACTGAATGAGAAGCATATTATAAAATGTAATAACATTTTTAAGTGGATAATATGTACACTCATTTGTGTAATTCCTTACTTCTATGCCAATTTCATTTAAAAGATTAATAGTTTTCTATATTCACATAATGTGCACTTAGTACAGATTTAAAACTAAATTCAAGTATTCAATTCACCATTATTCACGGGTCAGAAAATCATTTTATACTCTTATTAACCAAATCAAATTTCATTGTAAATCAAGGAGTCAGTTTTAAAAAGACACACTGAAATCTCTGAAACTCTCTTCAAATATTATTAAATCAATAATAAATATAATAATCATTCTTTGCCTTCTATGGTTCCTTCTGCTGCTGCTGCTGCTAAGTTGCTTCAGTCATGTCCAACTCTGTGCAACCCCATAGACAGCAGCCCACAGGGCTCTCCCATCCCTGGGATTCTCCAGGCAAGAACACTGGAGTGGGTTGCCATTTCCTTCTCCAATGCATGAAATTGAAAAGTGAAAGTGAAGTCACTCAGTCATGTCTGACTCTTAGCGACCCCATGGACTGCAGCCTACTAGGCTCCTCCATCCATGGGATTTTCCAGGCAAGAGTACTGGAGTGGGCTGCCATTGCCTTCTCCATCTATGGTTCCTTAGATCATACTTAATTCTAAGTTTTCTGATACTTTAGAAAGTATACATCTTCTTAAGAGCACTTAATATCAATAGGGAGAGACTCATAATCAGAAATCTGAATTAAATATTATACACATTTTCCCATGAATTATGCTATTGGTGTTTATTGAATTAAGATAGTTACTGATGATTATGTCTGAAACTAAAAAGTACAATTGCACCTCATTAATACAAAATTACCTGGAAAAATTTTAAAGAAATAAAATCTTAAAATTTTAAGCAACAAACTTTTTTAAAAAGTTAATTATGTTTATAAAATGTACATCTAGAAGCTTCTATAGTCTCTTAGTCTAAATAAAATGAATTCCAAGTAATACTTTATAAGAATAAAAGATTATTAGACCACATGCCATCATCAAGAGCTATTATCTTTGGAAAGGACTATAACATTCCTGGATCATATTTTCTTCACGTGTAAACTACAATGGCTTCTATAAGTTTTGTGCCTCTAAAATTATATATGATTTAAGTGACCTTCAGAGAAGTACTGAGAAGGTTCATTTTCTGGAAAAAGTCAAAAGTAATATTGCTGTAGTGAAAATATTCCAGAATACTATATTATTGATAATAATGTTTGTTGAGATTTTATTTGTGCCAGGGACTTTCCATATATTAATTTGATTAATTTACACATCACTAGGAAGTAGGTGCTATTATTACTTCTAGTATACAGATGAGAAAATTGAGGTCTACAGAGTTTAGGAAACATGCCTGAACTCACACAATTAATAAAGGGAGGAACAAACTCACTTCAGAGCTATTTTATATAACTTCATTATAGAAAAATAAAGACATGTCTCTAATTGATTTCTAATTATTTGTAGACAGTGATGGGAGATATAATGACCAAAAACTATCTTTAATCTTCAAATAGCACATGCGTTGAGTTATGCAAATACTAAACTTGTGAAAAGAGATCTGTACTAAAAAGTAGATGATCTTTCTATGCTGGTTCTGATACTTGTTGTTTTAGTCACTAAGCTGTGTGTCCAACTCTTCTGCAACCCCAGTGACTCGCCTGCCAGACTCCTCTGTCTATGGGATTTTCCAGGCAGGAATATTGAAGTGGGCTGTCGTTTCCTTATCCAGGGAATCTTCCTGACCCAGGAATCAAACCTATACCTCCTCATCAGTGCTCAGTGTGTCCTAACATTCAGATATTTACACTTCGTCACTTACCTAAAAACATGCTCTAACATCCACAATTTCTACTTAATTCCTATTACTGTACACTATAGAAACATTGACCTACTTGTAATCTTTCTTTCACACCACAGTCTTCATCCCTCATGCTACAATAGTACAGAAAAATTTGTACTGTACAGTCTAATAGTCACCATAGAAACAAAAACACTGATTACATAGAAAAATTGAGCAGATCAGATTGCATTAAAAAATAATTGTTGGTTCCTATCACAATGATAAGAAATCATACATTTTACATATTTCTTTACTCACATAATAGTCAAGTAATATAGCCTATGACTTTGCCACAGATTCTCAGTGTTGGTTCATGGAAAATAACCTTATTAAATTTAGGGTATAGCTATTTGTATACAAGGGGCTTCTCTGGGCTCAGTGGTAGAGAATCTGCCTGCAGTGCAGGAGGTGTGGGTTAGATCTCTGGGTCAGAAAGATCTCCTGGAAGAAGAAACGGCAACCCATTCCAGTATTCTTGCTGGAAGAATCTCATGGACAGAGCAGCTTAGTGGGCTACAGTCCATTGGGTCACAAAAGAGTTGGATACAACTGAGCAACTGAGCACAGCACAGTGTTTGTATATGACTCTTAAGGAAGATGAAAGCATTCACATAGCCCAAAGCCAAAATGTCAGCCAGATTTTAGATATGGACTCATTTGAAGAAGTGGCTATGTCATGATGAGGAAAGACTTTTCAACACCAAAAAAAGTATATATTGTGATGATTGTCCCAGTCTTGGGGAAAATAAGTTATTTTAGGATTATTGCATGTAAGGACTGAATTAACATTGGAACTAAGAGACTATATTTCCACATGAGATTCTCTACTTAAACATAAAAAGTATGTTACATTTTTAAAAACAAATTGTAACAAGAGATGAAAAGTGGAGACCGTACACTAATGGTGTACTCAGACAAATGGAAAGCAGCACTCAACAAAAACTATCTGGAATTAGTTGACAGAAAGCACATAATCTTCTATCAGGATAATGCAAGATCCCATGTTTCCTTGAGACCTGTTAAAAACTGTTACAGCCAGGCTGGGAAGTCCTGATTCATCCATCATGTTCACTAGACATTGTACCTTTGGATGTCCACTTATTTTGGACTACAAAATTCTCTTAATAGAAAAATTTTCAATTCCCTGGGGGACTGTAAAAGGCATCTGGAACAGTTCTTTGGTCAAAAAGATAAAAAGTAGGGGAAGATGGAATTATGAAGTTTCCTAAAAAATGGCAGAAAGCAGTGGACAAAGAAGTGAATATGTTATTCAATAAAGTTCTCAGTGAAAATGAAAACTGTCTTTTATTTTTACTTAAAAACTGAAGGAAGTTTTTGGCAAACCCAATACATAATACTTTTACTCTTTTTTAACCTCTGAAATTTTATAATGATGTTTATCCTTCTTCATTATTTCTATTTGCTTCTTGGCTTCCTCTTCTCTTCCGAGCTCCCCAGAGGTCTTCTTTTGCTTATTTCATTTTGCCTACTTTAAACATATTTGTCCTGACTGATGATTTAGAAAGAGCCTCTTAATTTCATTTTTTTCTGCACTTTGCTGCCTTGTATGTAATTCAGGGTTCTAATGTTGAGGAAATTTAAGATAATATCAAGTAACACAACACAAAAAAAGTTTATCCACTATATGTTTTTAAGCTATCAATTCTGAGACATTCCAATCAATTAACACACAAAAATTCAGGGATAAATAAATGCACATCTGTACCATGTTTTTCCCTTTATAACATGCTTTCATATAAATCAGATCACCATGTTCCTTTGTATGATAACTGTTCATTTCCTACAACCTCTGTCAAGATGATTAAATAAACGTGAGCATGTGTCTTCACCCAATGCTGAGGATACATTCTTGGCAAATGCTGTCCAACCAAAAGCAGCATTTCTGGCCTTGCTGAAAATATCTGAAACTAATTTCGAGTTCTTCTTAGCTTCAGAACACTTCAGTAATTCATCTTCGTTTTCATTGGCCACTGCCCTTTATTTGACCCTACATAAAAAACTACATTTTCTATCTTCTTTCTGCTGAAAAAACAGCTCAAAAGACAAACATCAAAGTATTTCCAAAGTGCTTGTTATTTGTACTGTTGTATGAGACAATATCATCTCTTTCTCCTTCACCCAGAGGAAATATGTTTAGGTCAAGCCACATCACAGTATCTAGTTCAGTTATGCTTCAAAATCTGAATCAATATCACTTACAAGAAAATAGTCCTAGAGGTCTGAGAAGCACCAGATACATTTTAAGGCAGCCTATTATTTAATAGATAGCATATCAAAATAATGTGGCATTTTCTAAATTCCTATTTGAAATCTTCAAGCAGAATTTCCCAATTAAAATCTTAATGGTGGTGGTAAACCATGTCCTTCTAAATAAATTCAGTTTACTCTTGAATTTCACCTAAAATCAATTTTCTCTATGTCATACTGAAGTTTTGATCTGAAACACCCAACTTCGTTGTGAGAGAGCTATTCAGCAACACTTCTGGTTCTTCACTTTCTAGGCACACAATAGGAAATCTATCGGTTAAAAATGGCCAGTGAAATATGAGCTTCCACGTGGAGTTTCTAAAAGCTGGTGATACACAGTTCATGCCAGTCGCTCCTTTTCTGTGCCAGGCCGTATTCTCAAGAATAAAGGCTTATTCAGCACAGTCCCTATTTCAGAACACTGTGATGGATATGATCATGAGAAAAAAAACCCCAAATTTGCTGTTTTGAGACCCCAATATGTTAGGTTTTGTTTTGCTGCTGTTTGCTACAGTATAATAATCTAATTTATCTTGGTGATTGTGCTGGGTTCGTGCTCATTTGTGTCTAGCTCTATGACCCCATGGACTATAGCCTGCCAGGTTCCTCTGTTCATGGAATTTTCCAGGCAAGAATACTGGAATGAATTGCCATTTCCTTCTCCAGGGGATCTTCCTGACCCAGGGATGAAACGCTTGTCTCCTGCAATTCCTGCATTGCAGGCAGATTGTTTACCACTGAGCCACTGGGGAAACCCTATCTCAGATGCTGCAATGGTAAAGAGTCTGCCTACCAATGCAAGAGATGCAGGTTTGATCCATGGGTCTGGGAAATCACCTGGAGAAGGAAATGACAACCCACTCCAGTATTTTTGCTTGGAAAATTCTATGAACAGAGGAACACGGTGGACTATAGTCCATGGGGTCCCAAAGAGTTGGACGTGACCTAGAGACTGAGTGTTCACATGCATGGCCAAACACACACACACACACACACACACACACACACACACACACACACCCCACCTATTAGGGGCTTCTCAGGTGTCTCAGAGCTTCCCAGGTGGCACTGGTGGTAAAGAACCTGCCCGCCAGTGCAGGAGACTTAAGAGATGCGGGTTTTAATCGTAAATCGGGAAAATCTACTAGAGAAGGGCATGTCAACTCACTCCGGTATTCTCGCTTAGAGAATCCCATGGACATAGGAGCCTGGCAGGCTACAGTCCACAGGGTCACAAAGAGTTGGACATGACTGGAGCGAGTTAGCACGATGGTGGCTCAGTTGTAAAGAATCTGCCTGCAGTGCAAGAGACTTGGGTTCTCGAACACCAGTGAGAAGATTCCCTGGAGAAAGAAATGGCAACCCACTCCATTATTCTTGCTGAAGAAATCTCATGGACAGAAGAAGCCTGGCGGGCTACAGTCCATAGGTCACAAAGAGTTGGACATGACTTAGCGACTAAACAGCAGCAGCATCGGCAGTGGCAGCAACTGCATCCACTGCCCACTCTCCCTTTTTCATGTGGCACAGAGCCTTTCCATCATTTACACTGTCTTCTTTGTTTTAAATATTCAGAAGTATCATTGTGATGCTTTTAAGTAATATCCATATGTCTTTACTCTCATACTTTAGTTTTATTTGCTTCCTTGTTTATACCATTCCTCCTCACACCCAAATTTTCCTTTCCTAAGATAATAGGAATTGTTTTGAGAAAATAGCAAAAGACCTAGATGGGAAGAAGAAAGCAGTTTTCCAGCCCCATTTCCATTGTTTATTAGTGCTTTGTCTTAGGTCTGAATTTCTTCATCTGTAACATCCAGCACTTGCCCTCTATATTTCCCAGGATTGACAGTATAATAGATAAAAAGATATATGTTAACACAATTTATAAATACCTTTATAAATCAAGGGAATTAACTTTATTACTTTGGGTCTCTGTTTTGCTGTACCATCAAAAATGGGTTCTAATAGATTAACTAGTTAGTAATTCCTTTCTACAAATTCTGATATGCCTGAACCAATTATATATATATATATATATATATACACACACACACATACATACACACACATATGTATTAAAATAAAATTTAAAAAATGATTAAACAGGCAGATATTTTTGCTCAGGTACAACATCAAGGGGCCCTCCAAATTGTATAGTGCACCTTTACTGTTTACTCATGATTCATTACTTTTTCTCTTTCCTTTTAATAGGAAACAGAAATTTATGTCTGAATTTATCTTCAGTACTAACTTTGCCCTTTCTGTATTCACATATTTTAATGGTATGAAGGAAAGTACTTTAAAATTATTATATTAAAGTAATAATTATAAATAATTATAAATTATTATATCTGTGGTTTTGTATGTCCTTCCTCAATCTTAAAGCCAGGTCCCACTGAAATATCTATCGTACCTGTCCCTTTCCTTCAAATTTTACTGACATCTGGCAGATGAGAATACTGCAGTAATTTCACAGAAAGGCTGCCAAATATGACTTGAGAAAAAGAACAAAGCATATATCCTTTCTTCCTACAAAAAGTCTAAGGCCTAATGACATCTCTAAATGCCTGGAGAAAGCAAGTGAAAACATGACTGCCAATAGTGATGTTGGCAGGTGTTAGCTGGAATGGACTAAAGATGTCAAGAGGAGAAACCTCCCTCCTGAGCAGGGCACACTATTTTACTTATACACTCATAAACACACCAGCTATTTTATATAATAATTACAACAGCAATCTCAGATGACACATCTTCAGTATTACAAATAAATCACACTTAAATCACAGGAATGCCATTTACTCACTGACTGACTAAAACAATAAAAAAATAAAATTCCTTGCAATTTCTTTTCATGAAAGTAAAATACTACTTTGTACTAAGTTAGTGAGACTTTGTCCTTTTTCCTGAATTCTGTTATCTATTCCTTTCTGATTATGATAGGACGATTAATACCTCATTTCTCCCCAAAAAGGTCCAAGTCATAATTCCTAGAACCTAAAATTATGTTACCATACATGTCAAGAAGGACACTGCAAATGTGATTAAGGGCCTTGAGATGGGAAGATTACCCTGTATTATTTGGGTGGGCCCTATCTAAGCACATAAATTCTTAATGGAAAGAACCTTTTCTGGCTGTGTGGAGAGGGACTTGTAACTGTGGGAAGACTGTAAGACGGATGAAACCTTGCTGGCTTTGAAGAAGGAAGAAGAGGGTTACTGGTCAAGGAATGTGAAAACCTCTAGAAACTGGAAAAGGCAAGGAAACAGACACTCTCCCAGAGCTTCCACAGAGTAATGCAACCTTGCCAAGATCTTGCCGATAGCCCAGTGAGACTAGTGTTGGGCTTCTGACCTACAGAACTACAGGTAAATAAATTTGCATTGTTTTACACCATTGGATTTATAATAAATTGTTATACCAGCAATAGAAAATTAATACAGCTAGAGAAAAGATGCATATCTACAAGCAAGTGCTCAGTCTCTAAGTCATGTCCACCTCTCTGCAACCATATGAACTGTAGCCCCCCAGGCTCCTCTGTCCATGATATATATCTATATATCTATATCTATATATAGAAAGTAAAAATATATATTAGGAAGATGTTTGCAGTGGATGGTAAAGCCTATTAGAAAGCATACACCATAATGAGGCACTAGAAAACCGCATGGACAAAATGACTGGACCAGGTGATGTTAGTCAAGCTTCCCTGTCTTTTGTTTTCACCTTCATTTTTTTCCCCTGTTTTCAACATCATCAATATCTATTGTCTATATCACTGGTCCCCAAATTTTTGACACAAGGGACCAATTTCATGGCAGATGATTTTGCTTTCCCGATGATTCAAGCACATTACCTTTGTGGTGCACTTTTATTTCTATTTATTATTACATCAGCTCCACCTCAGAAAACAAGGCATTAAATCTTGGAGGTTGGGAATCCTTGATCTATTGGATACATTTTTTTTCTTCAATTCTTCGACACTCAGCTTTCTTTATAGTCTAATTCTCACATCGATACATGAGTACTGGAAAAACCATAGCCTTGACTAGATGGAACTTTATTGACAAAGTAATGTCTTTGTTTTTTAATACGCTGTCTAGGTTGGTCATAACTATCCTTCCAAGCAGTAAGTGCCTTTTAATTTCATGGCTTCAATCACCATTTGCAGTGATCTTGGAGCCCAAAATTATAAAGTCTCCCACTGTTTCCACTGTTGCCCCATCTAATTGCCATGGAATGATGGGACCAGATGCCACGATCTTAGTTTTCTGAATGTTGAGCTTTAAGCCAACTTTTTCACTCTCCTCATGCAAAGACATGACTGAGCTACTGAACTGAACTATCATTTCAATCATTTCATTTAATCTGCAGTCACATATGTAGATATGTGTTATATATATGTATATATATATGTATATATATATGTGTGTGTGTGTGTGTGTGTGTGTGTGTGTGTCTGTGTGTGTGTGTGTATTCCACATGGTTACTGCTTATCACTTCACTATTAGAAACATCTATCACCTTCTCAATTCACTCAAGATGATTATTCACTGTTCTTTGTCTCCATCTTACTTTTATGCTCTTATTTCTAATGGGGAGGTAGTTCTTCAGTATTAAGTCAGTCTTGGACTTCACTTTTTTCTCTGTGAGTAAAATAGACTCTAAGTTAAAGAATTTATATGACTAGAGTTTAGTAATCTTGGAGGCTGGTAAAGAAAAAAACACCTAGGAAAATAAACACATTTTGTACAAACATTTTACTTCCAGCTAAATGAAAGATTCCTCAGCTAGGAGTCTTTGTAAAACAGTCTCTAACATTTTGATCTATTCCTTTTTTCCAGGACAATAATTTTTTGTTTGTTCACTTTAGCTTTTCCAATTATATCCAATTAAATTTTAACTCTTAATTTTTTGTCATTCATCTTATACTCTCTCAGTTTTTCCTATCAGCATTTTTCGTGATTGGCTGGAGCATCACCCTCACTTTGATATTACCTTGCTATTGTATCTTTCTCTCATAATCTACTACATGATAAATCCTGTGAGGAAGCCATATTCAATGTAAATATACAGTATACCATATTCCTTCTAGGAGGGAACTTTTTATTTGCTTCTTTTTTTTTTGGATAATGAAGTAAACAAATTTCTTACAAAGAAGAGATTCTTTTATTTAATAGCCTGCACTGTGATTCAATAACAATTGTGATTCAAATAACTGAATATGTTAACAATATAAATTTAAATCAATTCAAAAAATTGTTCTCATTGTGGTACATAACTTTAAGACTGTGCTTCTGAATTCAGCTACAACAGGTAATTTACATGCATTATCTATCTTTTTATTTGCAGATTACACTATTCTATAAAAAGCTTCATATTTAGTTACATAAACCAGCATGCTTGGCAAACTTCATTTGTTCTTGTACTCACTGCAATCAAAGGATGGTGTATAATTGTATTTCCATTGGAAGAAAACTCTGAATATCATTGATATTTGGGTTTCAAAAAAGTGGTAATGAATGCATGGATAAATCTTATGGCAAATTCTGAAGAGTTTGGTGAATTAGTCAGCTTGCTCTATAACCATAACTTTGCTTTTCCATATACTGCAATTTAAACATAGTATCATACATATAACTGTCCTTGAAGTTTAGCATTTCTAATTACAACACTTATAGATGAAGTATATATTCTTCAACAGGGAATATTCATCTATTGTTGCTTATATATTGTAGATGATCATTTATACACAATAATTGTAAATGGCAGATTTTAATCTGGAGTTTATTTCTAAAATAATTTTCCTTATTAGTTGAGGTATGCTTACCTATTATAAATGGCACTGTAACCTACTTTATAGAAATATAACTAATATAATGCAGGTAATTTCAATCTAGAATTTTTATAGAGGTTTAATATTTTTTAGGTTTCTATAGTATGTATTAAATATTTGATTTGTTAACCTGATATTTCTTCAAATATGTTTCAGTAATTTCATATGAGTAAGAAACTTGTACTGTTCTTCTTATATAATTAATGTTTTTAACTTTTGAAGAAGAAACAGCAATAACAATAAACTAGAGATAAACAACAACAAAATCTCTAGATTTTAGTACACAGATAATCAATTAATATTTGTATGTTTTACTTTTTTTTAAATTCTAGCAAGGAACAGAGCATCACCCTATGGGGTCTGCCCAGGACAGACCTCCCCCACACACATCCTCTGCCTGACTCTTGTTTGCAGAAGAGCTGTACTTTCCCAGACCTCCCTTGAGGCACAAAGGCCTCACTCAAGAATTAATGAATGAAAGGATGCGAACATGTAGTAACAAAAGTAGCAGCTGGGTCAGGAGAACTGGTAATAAACAGTATATCAATCATATGGCAGTCACAGAATCTTTAGTTTCTCCCTGAAATACCTAGATAACAGTATTGATGCACATTTCCTGAGTTGTGTTATAGATGTTAAAACATTCTCACCAAATAGAAGACATCAACTACATGATGAACATGAGCATGTAGCTCCCAGACTGACTGGAAGCTGAGATTGATAATGTTAAACTTCATGACACCATTCTGTTATCTCACCATTAACCATTCAGAGAATTGTGCATGAGCCCATCACATACCATGTGACTTCCCTACCCCACCATGCCTTTCCAAATGCTTCCCTGAAACCCCTTCAGGAGTCTGGATTTCTTTTTGGGGGGGGTTGGGGGGCATTAGCTGTCCTGGATTCCTTGTCTGGCACCTTGCAACAAATGATTCATTTTCCTTCACCACCACTCTGGGTCAGTAGATTGGCTTTACTGTGTAATGAACAAAAGATATAAAATGCATCACTTCCTGGAAATGAACTTTCTGAAAGAGAGGACAATAAATAAAAATAAACGTTTTTAAAAGTTAATGTATGTTAGAAGGAAAAAATAAAACAGTACTAAAGTGATCTGAATAGTGTGGTTTGGAGCTATCTCATAATTTAAACAAGGCATTCAGGTTGGAGCTCATTCAGAAGATAATATTTAAGCAAAACTGTGAAAGAGGTGAGGGAGTTAACCAAGCACGTATTTAAGGAGATGATGTCTAGAAGGAGAGAGGAGACAAAGCAATTCTGTAAGGTAGAAACATTCAAGAGGCCAGTGTGATGGGAAGTAAGTAAGGGCAAGCCAATACAGAATGAGGACAATGAGGGAACAACAAATGATGCAGGAGAATAAATAGAGGTAAAATAGATGTTTAAAATATTTAAAGATCCAAATTGTATGCAGAGAGAAAGCAAGATAACCCTATGTAGGTTTCCTTGGAATATATGAAAATAAATTTAAATTTCTAACCTTTAGTATATTTAAAACATGGAATATATATGGTCAAAACCAATACTTTTACTTTTGAATATGACTGGAAAGAAGGTCAAGAGCACGGGAAAATGAGGATCAAGTTCACCAATATTCTCAGTGCTAGTATTCTATGATTTTCTTAAAGAAAATATTTACTATTGCTAGCTATCAGGACAGTAATAGATTAACAATTATATCCAAATCTACCTTTTCTGAGTAGCACAATAAAAATTATAGAACAAAAATATTAAGCTAGACAAAGTAGGAGACAATAGAACATTTATATTTTATAATATAACCTGAATTATTTATGGTATTTCTTTAGTGGAAGTATGTATCTCTTTATTTCTGTTTGGTAACACTTGATGACATAAATATGACTTCAGCTGAGTCAGATAAATTGACAATTGAATAGAAGGGCTAAAATGTGCTTTTGTTTAATTTTTACTTTTCATTGTTGCTTCTTTTTAAAGACTGGGATATGCCTGAGGGTAAATTTTGCTGTTCTATGCCCATTACTTGATACCAGACTTAAAATTAGTAGACAGTCAACAATGTTTTATTATTAAAATAAAATATTAATCAAAGGCTCTCCAACTTCAGTATACATCAGAATGACAGGTACATCACTCATTATCAGAGAAATGCAAATCAAAACCACAATGAGGTACCACTTTACACCAGTCAGAATGGCTGCCATCCAAAAGTCTACAAGCAATAAATGCTGGAGAGGATGTGGAGAAAAGGGAACCCTCTTAC
>ML661917.1:0-20155 GCA_007570785.1 Antilocapra americana
GTTCTATACATCTGAGCTTCTTTTGCTGTCTCGCATACAGGGTTCTCGCTACCATCTTTCTTTCTTTACCAGCATCAGGGTCTTTTCAAATGAGTCAGCTCTTCCCATCAGGTAGCCAAAGCATTGGAGTTTCAGTTTCAACATTAGTCCTTCCAATGAACACTCATGACTGGTCTCCTTTAGGATGAACTGGTTGGATCTCCTTGCATACACATGCATTAATATACAATGTTTGTCTGTCTCTTTTTGACTTACTTGATTCTGTATGATAGGCTCTAGTTTCATCTACCTCATTGGGACTGACTCAAATGCATTCTTTTTTTAATAGCTGAGTAATATTCCATTGTATATATGCTATATCTGTTCCTTTCTCAATGGACATCTAGGTTGCTTCCATGTCCTAGCTACTGTAAAAAGTGCTGCAATGAACAATGTGTCTCTTTCAGTTATGGTTTTCTCAGGTTATATGCCCAGTAGTGGGATTTGGAGGTCATATGGTAGTTCTATTCCTAGTTTTTTAAGTAATCACTGTACTGTTCTCCAAAGTGGCTGTCAATTTACACTGCCACCAGCAGTGAAAGAGGGTTCCCTTTTCTCCATATCCTCTACAGTATTTGTTGTTTATAGATTTGTTAATGATGGCCATCCTGTCCAGTGTGAGGTGATACCTCATTGTAGTTTTAACTTGCATTTCTTTAATTGTGAGTGATGTTGAGCATCTTTTCATGTGTTTGTTGGCCATCTTTATGTCTCCACTGGAGAGATATCTATTTAGGTCTGCTTATTTTTTGATTGAGTTATTTTTCTGGTATTTAGTTGAATGAGCTGCTTGTATGTTTTGAAGATGAATCCTTAGTCAGTTATGTTGTTGCAATTATTTTCTCCCAACAATTTATTAGAACTACTTTCTTTAACTGGAAAGGGAGTATCTGGGGGAGAATGGATACACATATATGTATGGCTGAATCCTTTCACTCTTCACCTGAAAGTATCACAATATTGTTTGTTAACTGGCTATACCCCAAAACAAAAAAAAAGTTAAAAATTATATTAAAAAAAACACACTACTTTCTTTAAGATCATTGATTATTTCCCCCAAATCACATGAAACATTTTTGAGTTTTACTGTTTGCCTATGTTTTCTTATCATTGTGTTAAGTAACAGTTCATTTTGATAATCTGTATTCCCAATGTTGTGTCTATATGATTAAGTCTATCTCTCCCCCTGTAACTATGGTTATCCTCATCTCTCATTGTATCACTCTTTTTTATCTCCTCTCCTTCCTCTCCTAAGTCTATATAACGTCCACCAAGGTTATGGTCATAATACTCTACATTTTATTTAACAAATTATTCCTCTTTCATATTGTATAACAGTCAATAGCTTCACTCATCACATCTATGCCAAAGACTAGAGTCCCTGATGCTGTAAACAGTATCAGAGTGATTCAGTGTAGAAAAGACTGCTGCATTGTTGCTCTTAAGAAAGTAAATTGAAGATATGAATGACTTTTAAAATCTTGATGTAAATCATCTTCTCCTCCTCTCCTTTATTTTCTTCAGGAGGAATATCAGTCAATAAAAATAGCAAAATATTAACTATTATCACATTTGTATACAAATTCAAATTAAAATACATATATCTGCCTTATTCTCTCCTGCTATTGATTTAAGCCCGCAGTCACTTTTAGGTCTTTTCTTTTTCTGTCGTAGTCAACAATCATCTAGGCAACTGAAATTCAATTTATTCTAAATGCATACGTTATATTAGAGAGATTTAATTATTACTGTTATGAGTTGTATTGTGTCCCCAGGAAAAAAAAATATGATAATGTTTTAACCTCTAATACTTTAGAATATGGCCTTTGGAAACTGAATCTTTGTAGATATAGTTCATTAAGATGAGGTCATAATTAAGTAGGATGAGCCCTAATCTATTACAACTAGTGTCCTTAAAAGAGGAAAGACAAACACAGAGGGATAATGTCATGTGATGACAGAGCAGAGACTGAAATGATGTAGCTGCAAGCCCAGGAAAGCCAGGGATTGAGGACCACCATTAGAAACCAGGAAGAGATAAAGATTCTCCGTCAGAGACTTCAGAGACCATGACCCTGACAACACCTTGGCTCTATAATCTCCAGAACCATGAAATAATGAATTTCTCTTCCTTTAAGCCATCCATTTGTGGCCCTCTATTGTGGCAGCCTAGGAAATTAATATATAGTTGCCCTTCTCATTTATTAATCATAAAATAGTTCTGAGTTCACATGGTATTCTGTACATTCCACTAAAATTACACTCAATTTCTGACTATAAATGTGATTTTGTCTATTGTTCTTTGTAGTATTAGCAAATTTTGGTGCATGTGCGTTGATGCTCTAATATTATATGCACACATGTTCAAGATTATTAGGTCTTCTTGGTGAATTGACTTCATTATTGTTATGAAATGATCCATTTAGGCTCTTGTAATATTCTTTTCTCTAGAATAAATTAACTATTCAGTTTTATTTTGATTAGTGTGAGCATGGTATATTTTCTCCCTTATTTTAATCTATTTGTATTTGTATATATATAAAGTGAATATCTTACAGGCAACACATGGTGAATGGTGTCTTGCATTTTTTATCCCAGCTGACAATTCCCATCTTTTAATTGGGATGCTTAAAGCAGTTAAATTATTATAACATATTTAAAATAAATAGTCTTGCTATTTGTTTTCTATTTATCCCATCTGTTCTTTATATACATTTTCCTCTTTTTCTGCCAAATCCTACCTACCAACAGACTGTTTTTGTATAGCCTCAAAACAATAAAAAAAATTGTTTTTGCCCATTTAAAAGGTTATAAGAAAAACAAAACAAAATATACGCAACAGAGATTAAATGTATTCCTCAAGGACTAAGCTATTTACTCTCTGCCCCCTTACAGAAGCATTATAGTATATACCTGTGACATTTAAACAGCAAATTTAACTTTTAAAGAGACTTACATTTTTAATGTCTTTTATATCTACACCATTTAACCACTATTTTTGCTTCTTACTCCTTTGGAAAGATCAAGATTTCCATTCAGTATTCATTTTTATTCTACTTAATTTATACACACACACACACACACACACACACACACATATATATGTATGTATATAATATTCTTTCCAGGCAAGAATATTGGATTGGGTTGCCATTTCATCCTTCAGGGGATCTTCATGACCCAAGTCAAAAACTTGCATCTTCTGCATCTCCTGTATTGTCAGGCAGGCAGATTCTTTACCACTGAGGTAGTACCATCTGTCTGTTAGTTGCTCAATTGTGTCCAACTCTTTGTGACCCCAAGGACTATAGCCCTCCAGGCTCTTTTGTTCATGGGATTTTCCAGGCAAGAATACTGGAGCTGGTTGCCATATATATTAGTATATATATATATATATATATGATATAGCTGCTAATATACCTATCCTACATCTCAGCTATACTCTCTATTTTTCATGTGTGTTCATTTTCCAGTCATTATTTTCTGTTCCCCTTTCATTTTTATTACCTTATGTTCCTGTTCACTAATATTTTCTGCTGTAATAACCAAGCATCCATTATTAGTCCTCTTTAGTGTAGTTTTCATCTCAGTCATTGTGATTTTCACCTTTAGATGTTTGATTTTGATCCTTTTTTGCATTTTTCAAGTCTCTTTGTGTTTAATGTTCCCTCTAGGATTGTGAACTTATGGAAAAGAGCTATAACTGTTTTTAAGGTTAGAAAGAAAAAAGAAAGTGAAGTCATTCAGTTGTGTCCGACTCTTTGCAACCCCATGGACTGTAGCCTACCGAGCTCCTCCATCCAAGGAATTTTCCAGGCAAGAGTACTGGAGTGGATTGTCATTTCCTTCTCCAGGGGATCTTTCTGACATAGCACTGGAACCTGGGTCTCTCTCATTGCAGGCAGAAGCTTTTCTATCTGAGCCACCAGGGAAGCCCTTATTAGTCATTTGTATCAGTTTTGATTGACCAATTTTATCCTCATAATAGTGGTACTGTTCTGCTGATTTCCACACCTGGCAATTTTTGACTGGATGACAAACACTGTTGAAATTTACCTTGTTGGTTGCTGGATTTTTGTATTTACACAAAATATCTTCAGTATTGTTCTGAGATGCATTTGACTTACTTAGAAACAGTTGATTCTTTTGTAATTTTTTTGTATCTTTGTTAGTTGAGATAAGAGTAAGATTTACTCTATGTCGAATTTTTCTGTACTTAAGAGGCAAGACCCTTCTGAGTAAGGCACTTGATGCATTCTACATTTTATAGGTTTAGCTTCTGCCTGGTAGGAAGAGGAAATATGCCCAGCCTATAAGAGGTTCAGATATTGCTCCTGCTAACCCTCTTGGTTGATTTTTTGTCTAATCTTGGATCATCTCCTGACACCCACAGGCTGATTAGTACTCAATGATTACTCAAAGAATATTATTTAAAGATCTCCAGAGCTATTTCTTTGAGAAATTCTCTCTTCTTGGATACTTGAGTCTGTTAACTGTAGTTTCACCAACCTCTCCAGACTCCCAGATTCATTTCCTCCTGTGAGAAAGCTTCTCAGGTACATCTGGGTTTCTCCACTCTGCAAGTAAGTTGAAATAGTTATTGGACTCATCCTATTTAATGTTTCTCATATCCCAGGCAGGTACCATCGTTCTTCACTGCCTGATTCCAATGTCTTGAGAACTATTTTCTTTGACATTTTTTCCCCCTGTTTTTAGTTGCTTCTATTGGTCCAGTGTCAATTATTCCATCTTGACTTAATATGAAATTCCCTTTAACTCAATTGTGAGCTTAATTTACAGTATGCTATTAGTGTAGCCATGAAAAATACTATGTTATTTTCAAATTTATGCAAAATATACAGTCATATGCATTTCATTAAAAGTATATTAACACTCCTGGAACACTGAAGTAAGTACTGATCAGCACATATATATGAAGAAGACATCAAAAGCCAAGGAAATTAAGGCGCTATTTAAGCATACTGCATAAAAGAGCAAATATAGTATCTTAACAAAGGATAAATACATTAGTCAATAAACAAGTGCAATTACGCACTGAACAGAACCAATGGTTAATGAAACTAAAATTGTTCATCACCGAGAAGGTGGAATGCACCACTGAAACTGAAGACACTTTATTTAAAAAAAAAAAATTTGAAACAGATATTCCTGTGCATTTTGGTACTTTTGCACAATCAAAATGAAGATGAAAATATAGTTTATTTATTAAGAACCACAGGGCTAGTGGTAAAGAACTGCCCTGCCAATGCATAAGACGTAAGAGACACAGGTCCAATCCCTGGCTTGGGAAGATCCCCTGAAGAAGGGAATGGTAACCCACTTCAGCATTCTTACCTGGAGAATCCCATGGACAGAAGGGCTAAAGTCCATAGGATCATAAACAATTGGCCACAACTGAAGCAACTTAATACAGCACGTTAAGAACCACAAGTCTATATGACTGTCATTTCTGCATAAATTGTCAAAAATTCATTGAAACCTTGTTTTAAAATGGTTAAAGATCAGGAATATCTATGCAGTCAATATTAAACAGCTAAGAACACAGGTTAGTTTTTTTTTTTTTTTAAGATGTTACTATATATACATTATGCATTATTGATAAAAAAGGCAAAAGAAGTAACATAATTACATCTAATAAGCATATGCTTTTTATCAAGATTTTTTTAGAATTATGTTTGAAGATCTTCTCTACCAGTGTTACTTACTCTTTGAATTTATTTAGTTTTTTTCCCCCTAAAAGTGATAGAACTAAACTATTAAAGTGTTTTTAGCATTTCCTTTTTCTAACTTAAATCTTTCTTCCAGCCTACACCTTTCCAGCAATGTCCATGCTAAGTCGCTTCAATTGTGTCCAACTCTTTGCGACCCAGTGGACTGTAGCCCACCAGGCTCCTCTGTCTTTGGGATTCTCCAGGCAAGAATAGGGGAATGGGTTGCCTTGCTCTCCTCCAAGGGGGCTTCCCCACCCAGTGATCAAACCTGCATCTCATTCTGTTTCCCATATAAGCAGGCAGATTCTTTACCACTAGCACCACCTTGGAAGCAATATCACTTGCATAATGTCCAATGATGTGAAATAAGAGCCATAATGAACAGTTTAATATTAAACTGAGAAAAGAACTCATGTTTATTTTGTCAAATCCAATGTCATTTTATTTTTATTTATATTTGCTCCAGGCTGTCATCATATTCTCTGATTTCAGTTCTGAGTCCTAAAAGAATGAGACTAAGCCACATTAGGATTCTAAGAATTGCTAACTCCATAAATTTTTACTACTAGATACTTACCATATCACAATTAGCCCTCCACATTCAGAATCATAGATCACATTATTTGACTTTAAGTAATTAAATTTAATCCAAAAACTATCTCTGATTTTGATAAATGGTTTATTACATGTACAACATTCTCTCCTTTTATCCATCTATTTATTCCATAAATATCTTTTGAGTATCTCTTTTCCTAGGAATACCATTGGTGCTAGAGCTCCCAAAATGTCTTTGAACATTTTTTTTTTAATTCACCAATCTTATTTCCAGTGAAGATGAAAGTTGTTGGTATGTGGAAAGGATAAATCAGGAGTTTAGGATTGATATAAACGCACTACTATATATAAAGTAAATAAAAAGAACCTACTATATAGTACAGAGAACACTACTCAATACTCTGTAATGACCTAAATGGGAAAAGACTCTAAAAAAGAGTGAATATTTGTATATACATAATTTATTCACTTTACTGCACAGCAGAAACTAACATGACATTGAAAACAAACTACGCCCCAATAAAATTTAATTTTATAAAGGTATTAAGCAATTTTAATGAAGTATGAAAACATTATTTTAGGATTATATAGGATACCACTGGAATGGATACCAGGGTGCCTAATCTTCTCTGTGGTGTTAGTTAATGTCTTTTTGAGGAAGTGATAGTTTTATCCATAATAGAAAAACCATTTCCCCTCATTATATAGAAAAAAGTTATTGATAAGATTTCAAAAATTACTTAGTATATAAGGCAGCTTTAAACAATGTACTCAAGATAATCATCATAAATATTTTGATGACGATCTTTTCCTGCACCTACTTCCCTTTCCTTTATCAGATTCCATGTAGCAATAAATCAATTAATATTCTCAAACAACTGGAGGAGTTCATTTCTACACTTAATGTAGATATACACAAAAATAGATGGAAAGAATTGTGTTTAAACTTAGAAAATCAAATGGAAGAAATCAGACCACATTTATTATGTATTTCTTTAATATCCTTCCATACTCTTACTTCTCTGCTGCTCAACTGCCATCATCTTAGTTCACAGCATCCTCATCTCTCCCTGTATCATTGCAATACCTTCCTATCTGCTTTCCGTGGCTCCATTTCTTCACTAATCCAATTTATTCTACACTTCATGGTAGAGTAATATATGTGTCTAAAATGCAAAGCAAAAATGTATTTCCTACCACTGCTAAATAACCCTCCCTGAGTCTTTGTAATCTACAAGATAACAGCCAAACTTCCTAAGATGAAATACAATGTTCTTAGTCATTTACTCATGTCTGATTTTTTGTGACCATTTGGATTATGGCTCGCCAGGATACCTTGACCATGGGATTTTTCTGGCAAGACTACTGGAGTGGGTTGCCATTTCCTCCTCCAGGGGATTTTCCAGACCTGTGGATTGAACCTGCATCTTCTATCTTCTGCATTGCATATTTAACCACTGAGCCATCAGGGAAGCCCAAGATGATGCAAAAGACTCATCAAAAGCTGAATCACAAGTAAATGGATAAAAAAGTAAGTTAACATACTTACTTTTATATTTGCAAATGTTGGAACAGTGACTATACCATAACAGGTATTCAAAATTACATATATTTAATGGATAAGGAATTTTCCTGGTAGAAATTTTAACAAATTGTTTGAGTAAGGAACAATAGCAGGCATTATTGTTATTTCAGAAGGCAAATGGAGCAGGAGATCATTGAGCCAAGCACATGGCCTCATGGAATATGCCAAGTAGTTTGTACCTCATTAATATTTATTGAGTAACTGATTCTCAAGAAATTTTCACCCATTCAGGTATATGGATGGTGAATAAGTATAATGAAACAATAGTTTGATAATTTACAATACTTTAGATCTTAGGGAGTGTATCAAAGCAAGTATTTCAGGTATAGGTAAGAGGGCAGAAATATGAAAGAATTCAATATAGACAGATCGGTAAAGTTGCCACACATTAGAGAGAGACATATCTCTCTCCAAAGATATATTTTGGACTAACTCTTCAGTGACCGGCATTTTAATCAGTAAATATAGTTACATTTCATGAGAGGGATAACATGTTTAGCAGCTAATATATTAACAAACCATCATTATGGTCTATTACTACCACTAGAGGTTCCAGGCAATTGCACAAAAAGCTAGGTGAATGTTACAGCAAGTATTGGGAGAGGATGTGAAAAATTCTTAAAGAGATGGGAATATTAGATCACCTTACCTGCCTCCAGAGAAATCTGTATGCAGGTCAAGACGCAACAGTTAGAAACAGACATGGACAATGGACTAGTTCCAAACTGGGAAAGGAATATGACAAGGCTGTATATTGTCACTTTGCTTATTTAACTTATATGCAGTGTACATCATGTGAAATGCTGGACTGGATGGAGCGCAGGCTGGAATCAAGATTGCAGGGAGAAATATCAATAACTTCAGATATACAGATGACACCACCCTTATGGCAGAAAGTGAAGAGGAACTAAAGAGCCTCTTGATGAAAGTGAAAGAGGAGGGTGAAAAAGCTGGCTTAAAACTCAACATTCAGAAAACTAAGATCATGACATCCATTCCCATCACGTCATGGCAAATAGATGGGGAAACAGTGACAGACTTTATTTTCTTGGCTCCAAAATCACTGCAGATGGTGACCGCAGCCATGTTTGGAAGAAAAGTTATAACCAGCCTTGATAGCATATTAAAAAGCAGAAACATTACTTTGCTGACAAAGGTCTGTACATTCAAAGCTATGGTTTTTCCTGTAGTCATGTATGCATGTGAGAGTTAGACCATAAAGAAAGCTAAGCACCTAAGATGCTTTTGAACTGTGGTGTTGGGGAGAAGATTCTTGAGAGTCCCTTGGACTGCAAGGAGATCAAACCAGTCAATCTTAAAGGAAGTCAGTCTTGAATATTCATTGGAAGGACTGATGCTGAAGCTGAAGCTTTGGCAACCTGATGTGAAGAGCTGACCCTTAGAAAAGATCCTGGTACTAGAAGAGACGGAAGGCAGGAGGAGAAGGGAACAAAATAATTGCTGAATGAATAAATGAACGAATGAAGTTTTCAGAGCTCACCTCTGTTTTTTATTAAATTCTGTCACTATTAGAGCTAGGAAAACATACTAAGCCCAATTTAGGAGTTAAGAAAAATGAAATCAAAATTAAAAGAAAATTGAGGTAGAAGTGAACAGAAATTTGCTGAGGCTTGAGATCAGTATTTTGGATATATGAGAACCCCTAAAACTCTTTCATAAATGGGGTTCAGGTCCTAACAAGAAGTGTTCTTATTCATCTGAAAGAAGCAAAGCTTCATCCATGAAATTTTGTATCAGACTAAAGATGGACATGAATTTGGGTTAACTCTAGGAGCTGGTGATGGACAGGGGGTTCTGGCGTGCTGCAATTCATGGGGTCACAAAGAGTTGGACACATCTGAGCGACTGAACTAAACTAAAAGTTCATTAGAATACTGCTTACTTTTTGACATGGATACTGTTATGTGTACAAAAGCTTCTACTCTGACATTAGGTATACCCTAAACCTGGTGAGTCTACTGGATCACAAGTATGGGGCACTTGTCTATTTTATAACTTATGCAATCACTAAAATTGGGCTTCCCTGGTGGCTCGGTGATAAAGAATCCACCTGCCAATGCAGGGGACATGGGTTGGATCACTGGGTCAGGAAGATCCCCTGGAGAAGGAAATGAGAACTCATTTCATTATTCTTGCCTGGAAAATCCCATGGACAGAGGAATCTGGCAGGCTATAGTCAATCAGGTCGCAAAACAGTTGGACCGGACTAAACAATAACAAGACAACAATTACTAAAATTATGAGTTCACAAGCACATTTAGACCGCAGTAATATATCTACATGCTTGATCTCTTTTCTTCCCAACAGCTTTCTATGCTGGAAATATGTACATTAAAGAAGAAACAAATCATATGGTGAGTCTATCTACAGTAACCTTGGTACTGTACTTTCATTATTAAATACAAAGAGCAAACATGAAATGGTGAGAAGTACTCATATTCATTGATTATTATACTGCTTTAAAACTGCCTTCAGTAGCAAAAACATTTTTAAAATTGTTTTCATATAGATGATCTCAGTCTTTGTTTTTGATATTTGATGTCTGTCTTTACATATGTAAAACCTAAGAAAAAAGCCACCTGTATATTTTACTCATTCATTTGCCAAAGGATAAGATTTAATATAGCAAGGTTCTGAACACTATAGTATACATTTTTGCCTTGTGAATAGAAAATAAACTGATTTATAATTATTCACTGAAGAGCTGGCAGTAATTATCATTCTGACCGATTTTTTTATATAAATTGGGAATCTTTGAAAACATATCTTTTAGCATTTCTTTCAAATAGGCTATATTGGTTGCGTTATTCAATTAAATCACTACCTAAGCAAAAAAGATACCATTTGAATTAACATACAGTTTTTAAGCATTTTTCTCCTTCATCACATTATTTACTGTATTAACTAAAGTGAATGTATTTGCCTTCTCACAATCTGCAAAGGA
Source organism: Antilocapra americana (assembly GCA_007570785.1). Taxonomy (NCBI): domain Eukaryota; kingdom Metazoa; phylum Chordata; class Mammalia; order Artiodactyla; family Antilocapridae; genus Antilocapra; species Antilocapra americana. The sequence continues at coordinate 10,877 of ML661917.1, forward strand.
TATGTTCATGGTCATCTCCTGCAATTAAAAAAAGGAAGTCACTTTTATGATAGTTTTTTTTGTTTGTTTTAATTTGGCTGCACTGGGTCTTAGTTGCAGCATGTGGGATATGACCCAGTTTCCTGACCAGGAATAGAACCTGGGCCTCCTGCTTTGGGAATGTAGAGTCTTAGCCATTGGACCACCAAGAAAGTCTCTATTTTCATGGTAGATTTTTATGTCAGTTGCAAAGTATCTCCCAATTGTCAAATATATTTAAAATTATGTATACTTTAATTTCCTATCCAGAATATAAATAAACTCTTTCAATTAATGAATTAATGCACAATTATTGTAGGCAGTTCAGAAAGTTAAATTCTATTACACTCTCTAAGTGTTAATCAATTATCCATTTTCATTAGCTATAAGTCATAATACTGGAGTTCCCCCAAAGAATGAATTCTTTTAAAAAATTAAAATAATTTTATAATTCAATTTAATGAAATGTGTCATATCTGTGGCTAATTTTACCTTTTCCTTTTCAATCTCACTCAAATCCTCTACACTTGCCCTTTGGGCATGCACAGAAGCCCACCTCTGCATATCCACACATGACATTCGATTATGCATATTCCTAACTGCTGGCATGAGCTGTATACTAAATATTGTACCTATCAAGCTTTACATGTTTTCATTTTAAAATTCCCATTTAAATGCAAATTCTGCCATTTAAATAGAGTCCTCGTGTGCTTTATTACACTATAATTACTATTTCCCATCTCCCTGGAACCAACTGCAAGAAAGGCCATAGGTCACTTTACCAGCCCTCTAAAAGTGCAATTGAAATCAGGAAGTCATCATCTACAGCATTTGTGAATGACACCCATTTGTTAAGGGAGACCTGAGGGACTGATTCAAACAGTGCCCTGAAACCTGTCTTGTCCTGTGATTTACAGGAACAAGAACAAACAAAGCCCACAGCTATAATCTCTTCAGGTCCATGTGAATTAAACAGGTTAGCCAGAATCTGGCACAAATAAATAGCAATTGAAATTCTGCCCTCATTTTGAAAGGAGACACATGCCAAATGATACAAGCTAATTCCAATGTCAAGGGACAAGAAAGAAACACAAATGTATTTAGTTATTGTCTACTCTTATTGAATGAAACTCAAAGTCATGGGTTTAACTTAGTATAGATGATAGAACTAACATTTTCTATAGGATTCTTTATTAATAACATTGGATAAATATAAAAGATATTTATAAATGTATATTTGGAAGTCTTTAGGATACATTAACATATGTTAATAATATTAGTAATACATGATTTTATATTTGCAAAATATCTATAAAACTCATTCATTACAGCATTCTTAATATTTAATTCTTTGCTGTTCAGTCACTGAGTCGGTTCAGCTCTTTGCAACCCCATGGAATCTAGCACATCAGGCTTCTCTGTACTCCACTATCCACCCAAGTTTGCTCAAATTCCCATCCATTGAGTTGGTGATGCTATCTAACCATCTCATCTTCTGCCTCCCCCTTCTCCCTTTGCTGTTGATCTTTCCAAACATCACGGTCTTTTCCAATGAGTCAGCTTTTCCCATCAGGTGGTCAAAGTATTGGCGCTTCAGTCACAGTCCTTCCAATGAATTCATGGTTGATTTTCTTTAGGATTGACTGGTTTGATCTCCTTGCTGTCCAAGGGACTCTCGAGTCTTCTCCAGTGCCACAATTTGAAAGCATCAATTCTTTAGCACTCAGCCTTCTTTATGGTTCTTAGCATTTAACAAAACATTTAATAGAAAAATTTAATAAAATCTTGACATTATATATTTTATATGTGGGTTCTGTGGTGTGGTGTGCATGTGTATTTGGGGTAGTGTGCATGTGTTTTTGGGGTGGTGGATTGTGAGTGGCAACCAGTAAAAATAAAAAGAGAAAAGAAAAAAAAATGGCTTCTATAGGCAGTTTATCTCCAAAATGCTTGTTAAATTTATTTGAACCTCTGCCCTGAGAAGTGAAAAGAACATGGACATCTGAATCAGACAAACTTAGGGTCAAACAAGATTAACAAGTGGCCAAATTGGTATCCCTAGGCAAGATATTTCATCTCTCTCTTTGAAATTGGAAACTGAGAGTATAAAATGTCTTAGAAGCCAATACATCACAGGCATAGACATAGATATAGAATACAGATAACTTTAGATAATAACATCATTGAACACAGAACATATAACTCCCTCAGACATTCAACACCCCCGTGCATTTAGTTCCACACTGATTATAGACATGTATTATTTAAATACAGGACAGAGAGACACCACTTTTCTCATAATCCTCTGTGCTGTGCTTAGTTGCCCAATTGTGTCCAACTCTTTGTGACCCCATGGACTAAAGCCCACCCGGCCATTCTGTCTATTGGCATTCTCCAGGCAAGAATACCGGAGTGGGTTGCCATGCCCTGCTCCAGGGGATCTTTCCAACCCAGGGATCGAAACCAGGCTTCCCACATTGCAGGTGAATTCTTTACTGTCTGAGTCACCAGGGAAGCCCAAGAATACTGGAGTGGGTACCCTATACCTTCTCCAGGGGATCTTCCCAACCCAGAAATTGAACTGGGGTCTCCTACATTACAGGCAGATTCTTTACCAGCTCAGCTACACCAGGGAAGCCCCAAGTCCCTCTAATGATAATGTATTTTCAGCTGAGATTATTGAGTTACAAATCCTAGGGCCCTGAGTACTGAAGGAGCCAATCATTTATATACAGGATAGGTTCAATTTGAGCCCTGTCATCCTTGACAGTATTCCTTTAAAGTGAATTAAATCACCACCTAGAAATACATTCTTTGTTCTACTGTTTGTTCTCACCTTGACTTCTTATGATCTTGTCTCTAAAACAAAGGTAAATCAAGTTTCATTTTCTAAGTTTAGTTTTAATATCATACTTGATGTAATTAAAATTAGGATGCCAACTCAAACATTACATTACTCATGTGGTTCTGATCTTGGTAGTCAATGGTCCATGCTGAACTTCTTGAAGTACACCATGTCAAATTTGTTCTTTCTGTCAAATATATGATTTATTCTTGTCATCTGGAATTATTCCTCATATCAATATTGAGATACTTGGTTCCAAAATGTTCTAATGATTTCTCTGGCTTTTATATAGGTTTTGTTTGAGCTAATTTATTAAAATTTGGAATGCCCTTATGAAAATATAAATGCATTCTAAAACTTATAGCATTCTTCAGAATATGAACTTAAAAATTCAGTTCTCATAGCATAGAACAAAAGATTTAATCTCTGAGGCTCTGTATTTTTAACCAACTGGCTATACTTACATAGCTCGTAAAGCTTGAACTACCAGAGCCCTTGGGGGAAGGTTTTGGCAAATAAGGCCATAGTTTTCAGTATTCTACTTAATGTACAGGCTTTGATTGTACTCAATTACAAGTACCAGTTTTAGATTTAAATGCTATTTTAAATACTGTTTGCAATGAGTGAACCTACATGTTTCAATTTTCCTTCCCAAACTATTCACTAAAACTTCTCATAGGATCATGTTCTGGAAGAATTTTTCCTCCCCACATTCATTTTTTTTTTTTTTTAGAAACTAATGGGATAGCTCAGAAAATAAATATTCTTTACGTTTATGCTGTGGGTTTATCTTTACCCTTATTCTATTTTCTATACTATATTTGAACTAGGTAAATTGTTTCAGAATGTCAGCGGAACTCAATTGCTTTTGTCAAGATATTAACAGTATCAATAATTGAATCTCCCCTTTCATTTATGGTTCTGGCTGCATTATGACATCCCCAGTTCCTGGCAGTTCACCAGATCAGTGCTTAACTTATTTAAACTCCAAAAACTGGGGCACTTGTGAAATACTCTAATTTCACCCTCCTGTGTTTTATTTAGTTATTCTTTCGCTCAGCACCAATATGTCTTGATTGCTCACTTTATGCATGTGTGTGCTAAGCTGCTTCAGTCATGTCCAACTCTGCGACCCTCTGTACCATAACCTGCCAGCTCCTCTGTCCATGGGATTCTTCAGGCAAGAATACTGGAGTGGGTTGCCATGCCCTCTTCCAAGGGATCTTCCTGACCTAGGTGTTGAACCCGAGTCTCTCACATCTTCTGCATTGGCAGGCAGGTTCTTTACCACTAGCATCATCAGTCTAATTCGGGCACTGGTGTAAAAGTATCAGCCTGTCAGATAATTTTGCTGCTTTCATAAGTCTTAACTTTAGTAGGAGGAAGAAATGCAAAAATAAATGTATATTTGAATAAATATATTTCATAATGTCAGCTGTTAAGTGCTATAAGGAAAATAAAGAGGAGTGAAGTGAAATGAAAAAGAGACACATATGGGGGCAGAAAAATCATTATAAAGATGGAGTGTCCAGACCATTCTTTATTATCTGACTTGTGAGAGAAACCTGAATGAGATAAGTGAGATCTTAGCAAAACTGGGGAGAAAAACTATTGTAGAAAATAGCAGGGAGAGACCCTGAAAGGGTGAGCATGTGTTATGTTCAATGTTAAAAAATGCTGGCTAATTGGAGATGAGTGAGTGAAGAAAGAGAGTGATTATAAATGAGGTCGGGGGTTGCCAACTGCTGCATCATATGGGGCCTTTGAAATTCAAAGCAAAGACTGAAATTTGGTCTCTGCTATAAAAAAGTATTTTGTTTCCAATGAGATCACTTGAGCTACTATCTGAAGAATTGATTTGTCAGTGAAAGAGTGGAAAGATTTATGCAGTCTGAGGCTGTTTTAATGGTTCTGGAAAGATGGCAATTACATGCACAAGGGTGGCAGCGGTGGGCATGGCAGCAATAGAGGGAAAAATAACTACTATATACTACACACACACACACAAACACACACACACAAGAGCTTGCTTGTAGGACATACTAGCCCTTTTGTTTCACAGGATAAGACCTGATCACTGAATCCTTCTCTCTCTCTTCCCACAAATGATTCATCAGCAAACTATATTGCTTCAAGTTTTAAAATATAATCAGAGTCCAACTGCCTCACGTGCTTCTTTGCTATAAACATGGGCCAAGTCTGCAGTGTCTCTTGCTCAGATGAATGCCTCCTCGCTGGTCATCACATTTATATCTTTCCCTTATGTTATCTGATATCTAATATTGTTGTGACAACACAGCAACAGCCAAGATACTGCTAATCTGTAGGAAAGAGAAATTTACTTTTCTGTTCAAACCTTTGAAGTGGCTTTACCTGATCTGGTTCACAGATACACCTTCAATTTAGTTCTTTCTATACGCCCCCAGCACACCCCCTCCAGTAACACTGGCTCCTTTGCTGCTTCAGGAACATACAACGAAGATCTCTACCTTCAGGCCATTGTGTTTTCTCTGCCCTCTCTCTAGAATTCTCTTCCTCATAGGTGACTCCCTGTGTCACCTCTCAACGTACTTCACGTCTTCATTTACTGTCCACACCTATTACACCTTCCCTGATTTACCCTTTTTAAATTGAACACCCTAAATCTAAACATTTTATTCAGCTTTCCTGTTTGGTTGCTCAATCACTCAGTCATGTCCAACTCTTTGTGACCCCATGGACTGTAGCCTACCCCCCAACCTCTGTCCAGGCTCCTGTCCATAGGATTTTCCAAGCTATAATACTGGAGTAGGATGCCATTTCCTTCTCCAGGGAGTCTTCCTGACCCAGGGATCAAACCCGAGTCTCCTGCACTGCAGGCGGGTTCTTTACCTACAGGTTCTTTACCACTAAGTCACCTGGTGAAGGACTAAATCTAAACTTTTTATTTAGCTTTCTTGTCTTATTTGACTTTATAACATCCTTATAATCTATATAAGATTATAGTCAAAGGTCTGGTCAAAGCTATGGTTTTTCCAGTAGTCATGAATGGATGTAAGAGTTGGGCCATAAAAAAAGCTGAGAACCGAAGAATTGATGATTTTGAACTGAGGTGTTGGGGAGAAGATTCTTGAGAGTCCCTTGAATTGCAAGAAGATCCAACTAGTCAATCCTAAAGGAAATCAGTCCTGAATATTCATTAGAAGGACTGATGCTGAAACTGAAGCTCCAATACTTTGGCCACCTGATGCAAAGAGCTGACTCATTTAAAAAGACCCTGATGCTGGATAAGATTGAGGGCAGGAGGATAAGGGAACGACAGAGGATGAGATGATTGGATGGCATCACCAACTCAATGGACATGAGTTGGAGTAAGCCACAGGTGTTGGTGATGGACAGGGAAGCTGGGTATGCTACAGTCCATTGGGTCACAAAGAGTTGGACACAACTAAGCAACTGAACTGAACATATATATATATGTTACTTGATTTCTTATCATATGCCAATATCCATGTTGCTCACAAAATATTTTGAGTTCTCCAACTCCTAGGTATGTGGGCGGATTACACTTTCTGGCCCTTTAGCGTTTGAGTGGGATCATGTGACTAGGTCTAATAAAGTGTGAGCAATACTACTGTGTATCATTTCTGTTTTGGAGCATTTACTCATTGGTATGAGATTCTTCTTAGTACTCTGCTTTTTTTCCCTCTGTAACTGGCACAGCTTTAGCTATATAATGAGTCTTGATTTCAGAGAACATAAAGAGCAGATCCCTTAGCCAATTTGTATTAAACATTCAGCTTATATATGTTAAGCTTTTATTGCTTTAAACTTCTAAGTGTTTGGAGTTATTTAATAGAGCAGCATTATCTAGGTCTACGTGGGCAGGGAATTTTTTTTTGCTTTGCTCATTGTTGCATCCTTGGCAACTATAAGAGTACCTTGCATATAGTTACTTCTCAAAAAATAAGTTTGCTGAATGAATAAATTAAGCATCCAGTGACTACTAACTATCAGGTTATAATTATTTCTTTGTCATAGTTAAGAACCACTTCTCACTGAAAACTACCATTAACACTCAAGTTCTTAGTCTTCATGGAAAAAAAGGATTTTTATTGAACTATCTTTGTGATTATGATGCTGCACTTGGAATGTTTATTAGCCTTCAGTGATTTTAAAGAGCCAACCCTTTACTCAGAACTTGATTGGTATGATTGTAGTGTCAACCATGGTGAATATTGATGGAAATGAAGACTGGAGAAAATTAAATGAAATGAGAAATTATGAATGTTTGCCAAGTGCCATACATATTTGTTTTGAGTCATTATCAAGAGAGAATACTTTGTTCAACATTGTAATCCTTTTGGAGGAATGACAGTCCAATAGAACAGAGTACAGAGAAAGTCTATGTCTTGGCCAGAGTAAAAAATATCATCTAGGAGGGCAGCACCCCTGACTGTTATATGGCTTGATCATAATGTTGCTCCGAGGTAATCTGGGGAAAAAATGAAATAAATAAATAAATAAATAAAGTAGTGAACTGTAAATACCATGGCTAGCACTAGAAATAAAGCATAGTTTATGATCTATCACAGCTATGTAAATGTAAATGATTCTAAGCAGCCAGCTCCATGAGCACAAGGCCAGTAAGAATCAGCTGAATACACTGAGACACAGCCATCAGTGATACTAGAAACAACAGAGGAAAATAAGGAAACACTAAGCAGCTTTTGGCAGGTTATTAGTGGAATCAGCAATTTTATTTTTTCTGTCTTTTCAGAGTGCTTCTTAAGTTGCTTTAGTTTCTGATGTTTTGCTAGATTTTAAGCAATTGCTTAAAACCATTGTTAATAATAGCTATTGTGAGTAGCAGAGAGGAAGTTAGACATAGGAAAGTTTTACAGATCTCAGACTTTCAAGCATAAGTAACAGCAAATGACCTCACACATAAATAAATAGTCAAGGTATAGATAAATCATTATTTCCCAAGTAAAATGATATTTTCAAATATCCAGATACTATGAGTAGTAACATGGGCCACATTTGAGACCCCCAAATTGAAATTCATCCTTAGTTTCCAATAATATATAGTAACCTGAAAAGTAAGTATCGTATATTCTTGATCTTAATTATGACATCTACCATCAATTTAAATTATGTCATATATAGTATATCATATATCACACATAATTACAACACAAACATAGACACAGCAGGAGTTGGCTTTTCTTTCACTCGAATTTTCTATATAATTATGTTTGGCCTACAGTTGCTTCCTATAAATATTTTTTACTAATAATTCACAGCCTAATAAACATATATTTAGATGATATCTATAAAAGTGAAGCTATATTAAACAATGATAAAACATAGTCTGTTTAAAGTTTTCTAATTTAAGCGTTGTGAATTTTCCTCCTTTATGGGAAAAAAGACATCCCCAAAACACTCCGAAACATCATCAGTTACCTTTCACAAAAAATGGAGGTGGGGAGGCAGGGCCAAGGTCATGGAATTCTATTTAAGGTCACAGTAATAGCTACAGATTTAATTTAATTTTGCTTTCTTACTTGAGTAAGAGTGTTCATGCCCATTATAGAATATTTTAAGACAGTGGGACTATGGGGGATTTAGGCAAGTGCTGTGACTCACCTGTTTGTTTTCTCTTTTATATTCAGTAATTCTCTTAAAGGTGTGGGAGACCTTGTTTAAATTTAGGTGGATCTCCACACATAACTCTTAATTTGAGTCTCAGTATCAATTAAAACTATGAAGTTTGCCAACCAATGCATTTTGGCCTATAAAATTCAGAATCTATGTTGCAGAGGTGCCAAAACCAATCTTTTATCTTTTTGCTGTGAAAATTTCTTTTAGTAAATGTTAGATTTCTTATTCAGTCAAATTGTAGACTTCTTTGTTTTGTGTTTCTACCCACTTCCAGGTTTTTAATTTGTTTGCATTGTCCTTTTTGTTTATTTTTACTTCTGGATATAATTCAGAGATTGTCCCACACTACTCTGCTCATTTTTATTTTTTTTTATTTTATTTTTTATTTTATTTTTTATTATTGTTTTTGCCATACATTGTCATGATATCACCATGGGTTTACATATGCTTCCCCTCCGGGTCCCCCCTCCCTCCTCCCTCCCCCCCGGGAAATCTCGCTGCACCAGCACCCAGCATCAATCCTGGGCTGGCGATTGATTAGACACATGACGATTAACATGCTTCAATGCCCTTCTCCCATATCATCCCACCCTTACCCTCATCCACAAAGTCCACAAGTCTATTCTATACATCTGCGTTCCTTTTGTTGTCTCCCATGTTGGGTTCTCATTACTGTCTTTCTAAATTCCATATATATGTGTTAATATACTGTATTGTTGTTTTTGTTTCTGGCTTACTTCACTCTGGATAATGGGCTCCAGTTTCGTCCATCT
>ML661917.1:20255-164610 GCA_007570785.1 Antilocapra americana
TACCACAGCTTTCTTATCCATTCGTCAGTTGATGGGCATCTAGGTTGTTTCCATGTCTTAGCTATTGTAAACAATGCAGCGATGAACATTGGGGTGCACGTGGCTCTTTCAATTCTGGTTTCCTCGGTGTATATGCCCAGCAGTGGGATTGCCGGGTCACATGGCAGGTCTATTTGCAGCTTTTTAAGGAACCTCCACACTGTTTTCCATAGTGGCTGTACTAGTTTGCATTCCCACCAACAGTGTAAGAGGGTTCCCTTTTCTCCACATCCTCTCCAGCATTTATTGCTTGTAGACTTTTGGATGGCAGCCATTCTGACTGGTGTAAAGTGGTACCTCATTGTAGTTTTGATTTGCATTTCTCTGATAATGAGTGATGTTGAGCATCTTTTCATGTGTTTGTTAGCCATTTTTATATCTTCCTTGGAGAAATGTCTGTTAAGTTCTTTGGCCCACTTTTTAATTGGGTTGTTTATTTTTCTAGAATGGAGCTGCAGGAGTTGTTTGTAAATTTTTGAGATTAATTGTTTGTCTGTTGCTTCATTGGCTATTATTTTCTCCCATTCTGAAGGCTGTCTTTTCACCTTGCTTATAGTTTCCTTTGTTGTGCAAAAGCTTTTAATTTTAATTAGGTCCCATTTGTTTATTCGTGTTTTTATTTCCAATATTCTGGGAGGTGGGTCATGGAGTATCCCGCTTTGGATTATAGCAGAGAGTGTTTTGCCTATGTTATCCTCTAGGAGTTTTATAGTTTCTGGTCTTATGCTTAGATCTTTGATCCATTTTGCGTTTATCTTTGTGTATGGTGTTAGAAAGTGATCTAGTTTCATTCTTTTACAAGTGGCTGTCCAGTTTTCCCAGCACCACTTGTTAAAGAGGTTGTCTTTTCTCCATTGTATATTCTTGCCTCCTTTGTCAAAGATAAGGTGTCCATAGATGCGTGGATTTATCTCTGGGCTTTCTATTCTGTTCCATTGATCTATGTTTCTGTCTTTGTGCCAGTACCATACTGTCTTAATGACTATGGATTTGTAGTATAGCCTAAAGTCAGGTAGGTTGATTCCTCCAGTTCCATTCTTCTTTCTCAAGATTTTTTTGGCTATACGAGGTTTTTTGTATTTCCATACAAATTGAGAAATTATTTGTTCTAATTCTTTGAAGAAGACCTCTGGTAGCTTGATAGGAATTGCATTGAATCTATAGATTGCTTTAGGTAGTATACTCATTTTCACTATATTGATTCTTCCAATCCATGAGCACGGTACATTTCTCCATCTGTTTGTGTCCTCCTTGATTTCTTTCATCAGTGTTCTATAGTTTTCTATATACAAGTCTTTTGATTCTTTAGGTAGAAATACTCCTAAGTATTTTATTCTTTTTGTTTCGATGGTGAATGGAATTGTTTCCTTAATTTCTCTTTCTGATTTCTCACTGTTAGTGTATAGGAATGCCAGGGATTTCTGTGTGTTGATTTTGTATCCTGAAACTTTGCTATATTCACTGATTAGCTCTAGTAATTTTCTTGTAGAGTCTTTAGGGTTTTCAATATAGAGGATCATGTCATCTGCAAACAGAGAGAGTTTTGCTTCTTCTTTTCCAATCTGTATTCCTTTGATTTCTTTATCTGCTCTGATTGCTGTGGCCAAAACTTCCAAAACTATGTTGAATAGTAGTGGTGAGAGTGGGCACCCTTGTCTTGTCCCTGATTTCAGGGGGAATGCTTCCAGTTTTTCACCATTGAGGATCGTGTTTGCTATGGGTTTGTCATATATAGCTTTTATTATGTTGAGGTATGTTCCTTCTATTCCTGCTTTTTGGAGGGTTTTTATCATAAATGGATGTTGAATTTTGTCAAAGGCTTTCTCTGCATCTATTGAGATAATCATGTGATTTTTATTTTTCAATTTGTTAATGTGGTGTATTACATTGATCGATTTATGAATATTGAAGAATCCTTGCATCCCTGGGATAAAGCCTACTTGATCATGATGTATGATCTTTTTGATGTGTTGTTGGATTCTATTTGCTAGAATTTTGTTGAGGATTTTTGCATCTAAGTTCATCAGTGATATTGGCCTGTAGTTTTCTTTTTTTGTGGCATCTTTGCCGGGTTTTGGAATTAGGGTGATGGAGGCCTCATAGAATGAGTTTGGAAGTTTACCTTCGTCTGCAATTTTCTGGAAGAGTTTGAGTAGAATAGGTGTTAGCTCTTCTCTAAATTTTTGGTAGAATTCAGCTGTGAAGCCATCTGGTCCTGGGCTTTTGTTTTTTGGAAGATTTCTGATTACGGTTTCAATTTCCGTGCTTGTGATGGGTCTATTAATATTATCTATCTCTTCCTGGTTTAGTCTTGGAAAGTTGTACTTTTCTAGGAATTTGTCCATTTCATCCAAATTGTCCAGTTTATTTGCATATAGTTGCTGATAATAGTCTCTTATGATCCTTTGTATTTCTGTGTTTTCTGTTGTGATCTCTCCGTTTTCATTTCTAATTCTGTTGATTTGGTTCTTCTCCCTTTGTTTCTTGATGAGTCTGGCTAACGGTTTGTCAATTTTATTTATCTTCTCAAAGAACCAGCTTTTGGCTTGGTTGATTTTTGCTATGGTCACTTTTGATTCCTTTGCATTTATTTCTGCCCTGATCTTTAAGATTTCTTTCCTTCTACTAGACCTGGGCTTCTGCATCTCTTCCCTTTCGAGTTGCTTTAGGTGTATAGTAAGGTCATTTATTTGATTTTTCTCTTGTTTCCTGAGGTGAGCTTGTATTGCTATGAACTTTCCCCTTAGCATTGCTTTCACAGTGTCCCATAGGTTTTGAGCTGTTGTGTTTTCATTTTCATTCGTTTCCATGCATAACTGAATTTCATTTTTAATTTCTTCTGTGATTTGTTGGTTATTCAGCAGTGTGTTGTTGAGCCTCCATATGTTGGAAGTTTTGAGAGGTTTTCTCCTGTAGTTGATATCTAATCTCACTGCATTGTGGTCAGAAAAGATGCTTGGGATGATTTCAATATTTTTGAATTTATCAAGGTTAGATTTATGGCCCAGGATGTGATCTATCCTGGAGAAGGTCCCGTGTGCACTTGAGAAAAAGGTGAAATTCCTTGTTTTGGGGTGGAATGACCTATAGATATCAATTAGGTCTAGTTGGTCTATTGTTTCATTTAAAGTTTGAATTTCCTTGTTACTTTTCTGTCTAGTTGATCTATCCATTGATGTGAGTGGTGTATTAAAGTCTCCTGCTATTATTGTGTTGTTGTTGATTTCCCCTTTCATATTTGTTAGCATTTGCCTTACATATTGTGGAGCTCCTATGTTAGGTGCATAAATATTTATAATTGTTATTTCTTCTTCCTCGATTGATCCTTTGATCATTATGTAATTCTGCTCATTTTTAATTTTTCTTCCTGCAGAAAGTCTTAAATCATTATTGTCAGGGATAAGGATCTCCCTATGGCTATATTTTTTTTAATTGCTTTGAAGATCCCTGGGCTTGAGGTAGGTTCGATCTGCCATGGGTGTGCCATGGATGTCTTTACCTATGAATCTAAATATCAGTATCTTTATTATAATAAAGGCATAAGCAACAGCAGTAGCAAAAGCATTTTGCAGTGTTCTAGTAAGTGTTCTGCTTTAAAGACTATGACTTCAGCACGCTACATGGTAACTAATAGTTTTTCACAGAAGTAACCATTTAACTGGCCTGTATATTGCTGGGCATAAGCCTTTTCCTCTGAGCGCTCAATAAAATGGAGGTCAATTTCTGTTTAAGACACTGCCAATCATCACAGGGTAAAAGCATTTTCCTGCGATCAGTGTATTTCACAATTTAATCTGCAATTGAGACTTACAATGCAATCTGAGATGCACAGGTATGTCTGGGTTAATATTCACAATCCAAGTTAATTTTTAAAGGACTCAACTCTCATATTCCGGTTCCTCTTCACCACCTATCAAAACGTGTGACTTATGTAGGTTAAATTTATAAAAGAGGCCCAGAAGGACTTAGCTGATGTAGAACAGAGAGATGTAGTTGAAACTACAAGCTGTCAACTGGCACCAGCACAAGCCATAGCAAGGGAAGACTTCTGGTGGTCATCACCAAGATGCTACCACGTTTGCTGTGCTGTTTGTTGTAACTACAGCAATACTGGAGATGAGTGCTACCCTAAATCTGGTTTGTATGTCAAGACTAATAATGCCACGTTTGTACCAAGAGAATAGGAGAAAGGTTTATTCACATAACGGGATTTTCTGGGAGAACAGGACTGACTCTTAGGCTGGTCTGAGAAGGCTTGTGAGAGCTGGGAAAGGAGAATGGCTTGGTTTTTATGGTGGTTAGGGTATATGGCTAGAGTGAGAGTTCCTGCTCTGGCTGGGGCTTGACATGGATTAAACTTTTGCTGGGCTTTCTTATGAGCTTTCCAGATCTGGGGCAGAAAGAGAAAAGAAGAGGAGTTGTCAATCTTGAAATCTGTCAATAGTCAAAAGTGAAAACTGGATTAGACCCATTGCTATACTCAACTAACTTTAGTTTCTTTTGTTTTATTTTTTTTCCCATCCCAACTTCCACATATTCAACTCATCACAAACAAGAGCAGCAAAACAACAAAATAATCTTCTCAGAAGTCAAATCATTTGTCAGTATCTCAGTTAGACATATAACTAGTCCCTGTTTCTTCTTTGATCCTTTTAAGACCAAACAAAGTTCAGCAATTAGCAGTCCAGTTCAGTTAGGAAAGAGAAATAACTGTGGCAGTAAAAGGAGGAAATACAGTATAGAGAAAGTGGATGGATGTTTATAAATGGTTACAAGAGCTCTAGGGAGTAGGTTGTAGGCTGGGTAATGAGAAATTACTTCTAGAAATATAGAAATGATCCAGCAAATAAGCTACAATCTAAGAGCTAAAACTGAAGCTATATCATAATAAACTCTATACCATTAATTCTCAAAAAATAGTTGCTAGTGCAGAATTAGAGTAGTAATTCTACTACTAGAATTACTCTCATACCACATTGTCTAGACCATAGTAATGACGATGGCTTATTTTTGCTACGATAGAGTTTTTTCTTTGCCATCAATAGTTTAAATCACATCAACATTTTATGGTATCTATTAGTTTAGTTTTCTGTTTTCAAAATATCTTTGTAGTCATTCTATCCTTTTTGAGGGAGAATATATCATTTTCAAAAACACTGACTTATTTCAGTTTATTTCAATATAATATGAAAATGCTAAAATACTTTGGAAATCTAATGAACTTCCTCTGAAGACTTCCTTATTGCACCACATGCTAATTGCAGTATGATGATTTATTTTATGGATATGGACCTGATTTTCCTGGAGAGTTAAGCCTATTTCTTTCTATGGAATGATAAAAGTTTATAATTCTAATATTTTTCATAGTTTTCAAAACTTATTCCCTATAAATAGAACCACAACTTAAATACTAAAAAGAATAATACTGGGATTTATTTTGTGTTTTTGTAAACTAAAATAAAATACGGTACAGAAATCAGAATGTAAAAAAAAAATGCTTTTGCCTTCCATAGGATAATCGTGGATGGTCAAATACAAATCTCTCTACACATTCTTCAAAACCACATGTAAACATGAAAGGCAAACAAATCCACATATTACCGAATGTCTATAGCATCGGTGGAGATAAAGAATATTTCTAATTATATGTAGGCCGACAAAGAAACTTTCTAAAACTATCAGAGACATAGAAATTTTTTCAAAAGTTTTGGCATAAGTGAATAAATGTAAATATATTCTGGTTTTGCATAGTTCTAAATAAAGTAAATTAAATGTTAAAAATTCTATATTAGCTCCACTCTATAGACCCATACATTTAGAGACTACTTTCTAAATACCAGACTTTAAAGGAACAATAAAAACCAATATTACTTGGAGTAATTTGAGCTACTCTGACATTTTCTTAAAAATAAAACATTTTTGAAGAACTGTTCAATTTTTTTTACTAGGAGAATATTGCTAAAATTTTCAGAATAATTATTTTTCTGTCTTCTATAGCATGTGTGAATCATATGCACACTTATGTCAAACTGTCATCAAAATGCAGAATTTATATTTTTATTGAATATCATGTTTTTATCAGTTTTATATCACTTTTAGATATTGTGGCAGATTACAGATTGCCACAGAGTAACAGGCACCCATTGCTGAAAATATTTGTGAATTTATTATGTACTGAAAATCTAGCTAAATTATCAAATCCACAAAGAGAATTAAATTTTTCTTGATACTTAAAATATTTTAATTTTTGAAGTTTAATTCCTAAACTGAGCAAAGCAATTCCAACTGTATATTTAAACAAAATAATTTACACTAGAAAAGACTTTATTCTCATCTCATGAGCAAAAGAGTAAAACATATGCCCTATGAACAACATGAATTTTAATGAAATTACCTGAGATTAAGAAATACATAGACAATTTATGTACTCCTTATAGGAAAAGCAGTAATAGAATTGCTGGTAAGAGCAAAATTATATTACTTAAAACAGAAAAAGGAGGCTTACTTCCAGGACTTTACATAACCTGAGGAGCCACATCAGATGAGAGATATGTGGAAGGATCTGCTCTAATAAGCTAAGTTGATGAAGAACTTCATCCTGAAGACAATGGTTAGAGTGTAGACTTGGATAGAGCTCAGACTGAACTTCTTGCTCTTGATCTCATTCAAGTTATTTTACTTTCATCCATCTTTTGTGTCTTCAGGAGGAAATAAGAAGGCTAAGACCTGCATCAAGAATTAGTTTAGGGTACTAAATAAAATGTTCTGTGTAAACCATTTCATACATGAAATGGCTAGTATATTGAAACCTCAATAAATGGTAGACTGGCAAGAGTATTTCATTTAGCAATCATAGTATTTGAATACTTTCTCTTTACAGAAAAGAGTTTAGCATTATTTTAGTTTTAATGAAACTGTTTTCTTAATTCTATTTTAATTTAAACATATTTTAGTTTGCTTTTAAGTATCCCTGTTATTGACAGACAAGCGTCTTACTTTTGGTACATTCAAAATGAGTTGTTTTTTGTTCTGAATACCTCTGTTATCATAAGAGACTTAATTTTTCATTGCTTTGTGGTTGTCTTCAGCACAGTCTAAATGTAATTTATGTACTGCATCATGTCGATATCTATAGAGTATATTGCATTTTATGATCTCATAATGAAATGCAAGCATATGTAATCTAATAAATTTAATCTGGAAGAAAAACACATGGGCACAAATACACAGTGCTGCTTTATATGGTCCCAAGGAAATGTTTCCCTGTTTGCAAACTAGCAACTGAGCACTGATGACAGTCAAAATAGTATGAGGCTATTAATAACCTTCTGTATCATAAATGGAAAAATAATGAACCAAGGGCCATGGGTAATTAAACTATGTCTAGATTATTAGTGATGAACCAATATTGCTAAATAGTTTTACTGAATGCAAGCTTACATGATGAATATGTGCAGTTTTTGACCCATTTGAAATTCCAAGTAACTTACATACTTTCATTCTGAGTTCAGAAGTCTCCACTGGCAGAAGTATAAGGGTGCCAGAGAACATTCCAATATGACCAATCATCTTTTCTTTCTATGAGAATATGTATAGTGAGAACCTAAGTTACTAAGTAACTATTGCTGTTATCTGCAGAGTCCATTGTTCTAGGTGGACTTGACTGTTCCTCAGGCAAAGAACTACTTATACCCACAAGCACAATGAGATGGCTGGATAGCATCACTGACTTAATGGACATGAGTTTGAGCAAGCTTCAGGAGATGATGAAGGACAAGGAAGCCCGGTGTGCTACAGTCCATGGGGTCACAAAGAGTAGGACACAACTAAGTGACTGAAACAACAAATGCTTAACAATGCTGTTAGGTGATCTTAGAAATTATGTCACAAATTTTCTACTGCTATATCTGAAATCTCCATTACATTTGCAGTTCTTATGTCATTGATCTTTTTTATGGGGCAATACCAGATAAGCAGATACGTAATGAAAATATCTAATGCAAAAAAGCTATTAAAAGCATTCCAGTATCTGAGTGTGACAGGTCTATTTGGTACTGTCCTTGCTCTTTCAGATTATAATAGATAACACTCTTCTTTGTTGACCTGTGATATGAGAATAATTATAATGCCACAAAAAAAAGAAAGAAAACAGCTACTTGTTTGCCTTGAAAAAAAAAATCTGAATTTTTTGATCCATTTCTTTAAGTTGCTGCTGTTAATCAGCTATTTAATATTTAAATGCTAAAGATTAGTGGTAACACATAGGGTCATTTTAGCAGTAATGAATCAGAATTATGTAGAGTTAGAAGTTTCTCCTGAACTCACTGTCCCTGAATCTGAGAAACACAGAACAACTTGAGTTACATACGTACTTTATTTCCTGAAGCAACTAGAATGGAGAATAAAGAGAAAGGAAAACTAAAGGTCCTTTTTATCTTGTCTTTTAATCCTAGCACAAGTTTTACACTTCCTAAACTGCTTTCTAGCCTGCCTGTCCATGAGATGGATGCACTGCAGCACCAAAGATCCTTTTTACTAAAGAATAAAAGCAACTTCTCCAGATTTTTAAATTTCATTAAATCTTTCCCCACCTAAGATGCCACTATTATCATGTGAAATATGAATCTAAAGAAAGGGTGGGTTTTCAAAAACATATGGTTGATTTTCTCACTACTTCTCAAATAAATATTACTTTTATTATTTCTAACCTTATTCTATTTTTTATATTGTTCTACGTACTTCAGCATTATTAATTTCATTTTATATTCCTATGCATCATGTATCTGTTAGTCACTCAGTCGTGAATGACTCCTTGCGACTCTGTGGACTAAAGCCCACCAGGCTCCTCTATCCATGGAATTCTCCAGTCAAGAATACTGGAATTGATTGTCATTTCCTTCTCCAGGAGATCTTCCTGATCCAGGGATAGAACTCAGGTCTATTGCATTGCAGGCAGACTTTTTACCATCTGAGCCACCAGGAAAGCCTGTTCCTAGGCATAATATTTTCTCTTATGCTTTATTTAATAATTACCTGAGGATCTACCTCAGGTAGCATGAGGAGCCAACAGTGTGTTTACTTAACACGAAAAATGTAAAAACTTTACCTTGGTCTACAGCCTATTATTAATATTTTTTTTCTTAGTCTTCATGGAAGAATGGAAATGAATACAGCAAACATTTCAATAGCAAAAACAAAAATACCCTTCACATCTATATGGCACATATTTGCCAGGTTCTGTTGTGCTTTCCAAATAATGATTAATTTAATACTTAAAATATCCCTTTACTATTATCATTTCCATTGGACAAACAGGAACCTAAAGGACAGAGAAGATGAATGACTTGCTCAAGCTCTTCTAAATAATAAACAGTTCAATGAGTTCAAAGTCAGGAAATCTCTCTCAGGGCTGTACTCTAAACCATGAAACCACACTCTCAATGGCAAATACATTTATTTAAGATTTAGCAATTCTAGACTAGATAACTTTCTGGAGATCTGAAGAAGTGGTTTATAATAGGACCTGGCACTGTCTTTATGATTTGACTCTATAGATTCAATTCTACCTCAATCAAAAGCATAGGTTTTGTTAAAAAAAAAAAAAAAAAAACTGGCAAGCTGATTTCAAAACTCATCTGGAACTAGAAAGGAAAAAGAATAGCTGAAATAATTTTGCAAAGAAAACCAAAGTTGGAGGACTTACAATGCCTTACTTCAAAGTTAACTACAATGCCACTATAATCAAGAATGTCTGGCATTTATGAGGACAGACAAGTAGAACAATGAAATAAACTAGAGAACTCATAAAGGCACAGCTTCACTTTCAACTGATTTTCAACAAATATGCATAAATAATGTAGCAT
The DNA here is from genome assembly GCA_007570785.1 of Antilocapra americana. Taxonomy (NCBI): domain Eukaryota; kingdom Metazoa; phylum Chordata; class Mammalia; order Artiodactyla; family Antilocapridae; genus Antilocapra; species Antilocapra americana. The sequence goes on from ML661917.1 coordinate 30,158, forward strand.
ATAAAAGATAGTCTATTCAACAGATGATGTTTGAAGCAACTGAGCATCTATATGGAAGATAATTATCCTATCCCTTCCTTCACACCATACAAAAACATTAACTTGAAATTTGTCACAAACCTAAAGGAAAAGCTAAACTTATGAAATAGCTTTATGTTCTTAGAGTAGGCAAAGTTTTTCTGGTAAGATGCAGTAATCACTAACAAAGAGAGAAGAAAGTTAACAAATCTGAGGTTTTCTGTTATATATAATTTATAAACAGTAATTATATACATATATATATATATATATATAATATTCATTGGAAGGACTGATGCTGAAATGCCAATATTTTGGCTACCTGATGTAAAAAACTGACTCAGTGGAAAAGACCCTGATGTTGGGAAACACTGCAGGCAGGAGGAGAAGGGGACAATAGAGAATGAGGTGGTTGGATGGCAGCACTGACTCGATGGACATGAGTTTGAGCAAGCTCCAGGAGTTGGTGATGGACAGGGAAGCCTGATGTGCTGAAGTCCACAGGTTGCAGAGTCAAACATGATGGAGTGACTGAACTGAATATATATTGGAACTGGAATATATATTGAACTGATATCATATTGGAATTCATAGACATTAAAGATATTTTCTTTATAAGCCTATTCAAGAAAAGTACAAGCCAGAGACTGAAAAGAAAGTAATAACAATAATTGCTATTATTTATAAATTATATATGACAAATTATTTATATTCAAAATATATAAAGATATATATGACATATAAGGGGCTTCTCAGGTGGCACTAATGGTAAAGAATCCGCCTGCTAATGCAGGAGATACAAGAAATGTGGGTTCGACTCCTGGGTCAGGAAGATCCCCTGGAGGAGAGCATGGCAACCCACTTCAATATTCTTGCCTGGAGAATCCCATGGACAGAGGAGCCTGGAAGGCCACAGTCTATAGGGTCGTAAAGAGCTGCACAAGACTGAGGAAACTTAGCATATACACAACATGTAAAGATACAAATAAGTAATGAGAACACAAACAACCTCACAAATGGAAAAAGCCTGTATAGCCACTTTACAGAATACAAAAATAGCCATACACATATGAATAATGTTCAATATTATTCATTGGAAGAATGCAACTTTAAACAACTGAACACACACTAAAATGCCAAAATGAAAAAGAATCACAACACCAATATTGATAAGAATGTGGAAGAACTGTAACTTTCATTGCTGGTGGAAATAATATAAAGTGACACAACTACTGTAGAAAACAGTTTAGCATTTTCTTATTATTTAAAAATATACTTGTCAGGCAACCCAGCCAGTCTACTCCACGATATTTTTTTCCTAGAGAACTGAAAATATGGGTCTATACAAAACTTTAACATAAGTTTTCCTAGCAGCTTTATCCTTAGTTCAGAACTGGGAACAGTTCAAATGTCCATCAGTAAATGAAAGGATAAACAGTTTCTGGTAAAGAATGTTATATACTGCTTAATAACATAAAATAACAAAAAAAATGCATGTGAACATGACTGAACCTCAAAAGCATTATTTTGAGTGAAAAAATCTGAATACATTAAACTGTATAATTTCATTTATATCAAATTATAAGACATGCTAAACTAATTTACAGTGACAGCAAATCAGTGGTTGCTAAGGGCTAGAATCAGATGAACAGACAGAAAACAGTCAGAGGCATGTGTGGTGATACAAAGAATGTATATCTTGGTTATGATTATGGTTACATGGATAATTATAATTGTCAAAAACAATTGAAGTTTATACCTAAAATGAGTGCACTTATTGTATGCAAATCTTCTCTCAATAAAGATGATTAAAACTGTACATGAAGAATTGTGGAAACATTAAGTGGAGCTAAATAAAGGGGCAAAAATAAGGGAGCTACCACTCTAAATTAGAAAGTTACCATGAGTTGACTTAAAAATCCTATTCATTTGTATAATTCCCCTACTGTTGTCACCTTCAGTGAGAAAGTCGGAATGGTAAAACTGCTAACAGTGAGATTATATTATTTTTTTCTCTTTATTTAGTTCTTCAACTCTTCCTCTCAGATAATTTGAAAAAAAAAAACTGATAAAATCAGACTCAATAGTTGAGACTTTTGCTAAATGAATCCAAAGTATCACTGACTTGGAATTGTTTTTGAGTCCCTAAGCCACCTACAGGGGCTTCAACTGACAATGCTACTAGCCTTCCAGCAAGCTCACACCCTAAATAATAGTCCAGAGTTAAAAGTAAATCTAAGTTCCTGATATGACTCCACCAATGCCCCTCTCCTGCCTCCCAGCTCCTTTCCCTTATGCGTCCTTAAGATAAGACCCTGAAAGCAAGTTAATCCCTCAGTTGTGTCCGACTCGTTGTGACCCCATGGACTGCAGCCCACCAGGCTTCTCTGTCCATGGAATTCTCCAAGCAAGAATACTGGAGTGGGTAGCCATTCCCTTTTGCAGGGGATCTTCCGGACCCAGGGATCAAAACCAGGTCTCCTGTGTTGCTGGTAGATTCTTTGTTACCTGAGCCACGAGGGAAACCCATAAGACCCTGAAGAACTTACCAAAGGCTGCTCTTTTGGGTTTGAACCAACTAATCCAGCCTCAGTTCAAGACCTCCAAAGTACTCCACCTGTGAATCTTAAAGGGTGCCCCAGGTCCTGCTGCTCACTCCACTCTGCCTGCACCCTGCTTTCACCTTCCTGTGTGGCCCCTCAAAGTATGTCCTGTATCTCCTCCAGGACCTGTAAGTAGTAAGCTGATCTATTTCACTCTCCACTGTGGTCTTTTAGTGAACCCTGGTTTATCTTGTAACATCCCTACACCTCTATTTAACAAATTTTCTTAATTTAAGAAAAAAATCACAACACTCACATAGTTACACAGATACACACGCCCCTTACTTCCGGAAGCTCAGTGGATGAGTATATGAATGGAGAGAGTAAAAACAAAGAATGTCAGTGACTAAGCAAGGTGAGGAAATTCCTCTGACATTCAAAATTGGGGAGAGAATACTAGTAGCATATTTCCAATTCTATACATTTATTAAGTAAAATATTGAGCAAGAAAAGCTGGCTTTGAAATTGTTTCCTTAGAAACAGAGGTGTGTGTGCTCAGTCGCTTCAGTCGTGTCTGACTCTGAGAACCCATGGAATGTAGCCCAGCAGGCTCCCCCATCTATAGGATTCTCCAGGCAAGAATACTGGAGTGTGTCTCCATGTCCTCATCCAGGGGATCTTCTTCATCCAAGGACTGAACCAGTGTCTCCTGCATCGCCTGTGTTGCAGGCATATTCTTTACCTCCTGAGCAATTGAGGAAGCTCCTAGAAGTAGATACTGAATACCAATCATCTCAAGAACACTGAGTAAATAAACAAAACCTTACTAAATTGTTGCAAGCAGTTTTTCTTCAAATATCCATATCTATTGTAATATTTGAGTTTAAATGAGTAATTGAGTAATTTGAGTAATATTTGAGAGTAAATGAATTTATGTCAAATTATTTCTCCAAAGCCAAGGATGACAGGTAACTGTTCTTCTGTCCTTAAAGAAGGAAACTGAAGAGATGCTAGAGCCACAGAAATAGAAAGTAGAAGTTAACTTGTTATTTCATTCACTTCAACTACTCATTTTGCAAGAAAACTGGCATTCAGAGAAAGAAATCAAGTGCTAGTGTTTGATAGAAATGATGTAATGTTTCTAATGGCATATGTTATTACTGAAGCTATGTAAAATTCAAACCTTCTGATTCTCAGTTCAGTATTCTTTTTATCATACCACGAAATACAGGTTATTAGGAAAACAGTTGTGTGTCATCTAGAATAATCAGCAATTAAATGTATCATTATATTTCTACAATACTTATATCAAACCCTTAATTAGAAACGTCTTTGCACATATTTCTCTCACAAATTTAATTCACTAGATACTCTCATTCACATCATATTCCTATAAATGAAATCTGGTAGACACTGACCTTACTCCATGTAGTGAAATTACATCTTTGAAATTCTCTGAAGGAGCCTACATGGTACTTAGAGCAACTATACATTTGAGAATTTTGTAATTCTCAATGTTAACTGCTTAGATTCAGTGAATTTCATGTTGAGTGTGATATAAATTTCTAAAGCAATCTAAGAAACTAAAGAAGATATTAGGAAGTATCACTATGAACAAAGCTACTGTAGGTGATGAAATTCCAGCTGAGCTATTTCAAAGCCTCAAAGATGATGCTGAGGAAAGGAAAGTGCTGCACTCAGTATGCCAGCAAACTTGAAAAACTCAGCAGTGGCCACAGGACTGGAAAATGTCAGTTTTCATTCCAGTCCCAAAGAAGGGCAATGCTAAAGAATGTTCAAACCTACTGCACAATTACACATATTTCACATGCTAACAAAGTAATATTCAGAATCCTTCAAGCTAGGCTTTAACAGTATGTGAACCAAGAACTTCCACTGAGAAAAGGTGGAGGAGTCAGAGATCAAATTGCCAACATCTGTTGGATCATAGAAAAAGCTAGATAATTCCAGAAAAACATCTACTTTTGCTTCATTAACTACGCTACAGACTTTGACTGTGTGGATCACAGCAAACTGTGAAAAATCCTGAAAGAGATGGGAATATCAGACCATCTTACCTGCTCCTGAGAAACCTGTATGCAAGCCAAGAACCAACAGTTAGAACTAGACATGGAACAATGGACTGGTTCCAAATTAGGAAAGGAGTACGTCAAGGCTATATATTGTCACCCTGCTTATTCAACTTCTGTTCAGATTACATCATGGAAAATTTTGGGCTGAATGAAGAACAAGCTGGAATCAAAATTACCAGGAGAAATATCAACAACCTCAGATAGGCAGATGATATGATACCACTCTCATGGCAGAGAGAGAAGAGGAACTAAAGAGACTCTTGATGAAAGTTAAAGAGGAGAGTGAAACAGCTGGCTTGAAATTCAACATTCAAAAAATGAAGATCATGGCATCTGGTCCCATCACTTCATGACATATAGATGGGGAAACAATGGAAACAGTGACAGACTTTATGTTCTTGGACTCCAAAATCATGAAATTAAAAGACCCTTACTCCTTGGAAGAAAAGCTATGACCAACCTAGACAGCATAGTAAAAAGCAGAGACAAAACTTTGCCTACAAAGGTCCGTCTAGTCAAAGCTATGGAATTTTCCAGTGGTCATATGGATGTGAGAGCTGAACAATAAAAAAGGCTGAGCACTGAAGAATTGATGTGGTACTATGTTGTGTAAATTTTAATAAAATCAACTCTATACCTTGTATTTGTTTTCATTTCTTACCCATTTTTGAAAAAAATGAGGATATTTTCATTTGCAAATAGAAAAGGAAACATCATTTACTAGAGACACAATCTTCATAAAGATATAAAGCCCCTCCATTCATTTAGCACAGAGAATAAACTCTTTTCCACTCTCCATTATTATATAATTTATGTTTGGGAGATTTTTGAATTGATAAGAAAATCTGTAGAAAAAAATGTCTATTATATTTGTAATAGACTGCACTTCTATCAACTGCACTATCTGTTTCACGTTAATGACAATAAAGAGAAGATTTCACATTGCATCTTTATCTCAGCATTTCATTTTCAAAGAATGTAGGAGTTACTATATTTTCCCAAGGGTAGTATTGCTACAAAGCAGGAGAGACTTACTGCAGTGAAATTGAAATCTGTAATTATTTACTTACTCATATAGTATTGTTTGGTAAAAATATATTTATTTATACCTCTATAATTTATTACTTGAAAATAGAATTAATTCTTAAATTCTTTGTATAATAATTTCTTATATAAAATATTTTATTAAAATGCTTTTTGTCCTTCAAAACTCTGGGTATACATGTAGGCATCTGCAAAGCAAAATTCCTTGCAAAATTATGTCAAATTTCTGATAAATTTAAGTCCACATTTGGCCATTTTAAATGGGCCAAATCATGACTATTTTAGAGAGTTTGGTATTTTTGAGCCAAAGGATGTATGCATGTATGTGTATATATGTCTGCACACATGTGTTATCTATGGTACTCTGTTGCAGTAATGATTCTTCCATTTGTTCACACCTCCCTGTATTAAAGCACTTGGGTAGCCCCCTAATACACTGATTCTTGAAAGAAAAAAAGAAAAGTGACAGTGTTAGTTGTTTCCAACTCTTTTCAAACCATAGACTGCAGCCCATTAGTCTGCAGTTACCAGGCAAAAATAATGGAGTGGGTTCCCATTTCCTTTTCCAGGAAATCTTCCTGACTCAGGGATCAAACCCGGGTCTTCTGCATTGCAGGCAGATTCTTTACACTGTTGCTCACATGCTGACAAGTTGACTTCTTTGGCCAATAGTAGAGTAACAAACAAGAGATAAAACAGTGACTTGTGAGGGTGCTTTAACACTGGTTTTGCCCTGTCACTGCTCTTGAAATATTGCTGCTACATAAATAATCACAGGTTAGCTTCCTTCCAGATGATGTGATTGCCAGCTGGGAAATCAAGGTCATCGTAAACCACAGCCCCACCCAAACCACGAACTGTTCACACATAGGTGAGCAAACCCAGCTGAGATTAGGTGAGCAAGAGTTCTAGATCAGAAGTTTCAACCAGCTGGACATGACCCAAACTAGCTAAATACATTGTGCGTGTGGGGTGTGTGTGTGTGTGAGTGTGTGTGTGGGTGTGTATGTGTGTGTGTGCATGTCTCAATGCACTGTGTGTGTGTTCTTATGCAACCCATACTATCGGAAATATTATCCATCTTCCCCAATTCATCAGAAGTTTATTAACCAGGAACTTTATCTAAACTTTTTATATCTCCACAACAGTGCCTAACAAATCGTAGATTTTCAAGTATATATATTTGAAATATATATATATATATATATATATATATATATTGAGTGAATGAATAGAAAATGAAAGAATGAATTAATACTTTTTATGCACTTGTTTTTAGCCAAAAGACTGAGAAGCACTAATTATTGTTTTGGATTCTTAAGATTCTTGTCTGTCACAGGAGCATCAATATTAAAGTGCTTAATATATACCATTGTTCCTAAATTTTTGCTCTTAATTATAAAATTTCTCAGAGAAAATTATGTGGCTTTTCACAAGTAGCATAGACTCTGTTAATTTTCTCATATTCTCTCTTAACATACAGGATATGGTAGAAATGAAGAGTGTGCCACAGATGGAAACTGCTCTCTTCTGCTAATGAAAATACGAACATTTTCTTCCAAGAATGGTATTAAGATTTACACAGGATACTCTATGGGTGAAAGCTCTGTTTGTTTAATACATCATATTTTCATGTATGGTTGTAAGAGCTGGATTGTAAAGAAGGCAGAACAGCAAAGAATTAATTCCTTTGAACTGTGGTGCTAGAAAAGACTCCTGAAAGTCATTTGGACAGCAAGGAGATAAAACCATTCAATCTTAAGGGAGATCAACACTGAATATTCACTCTAAGGACTGACACTGAAGATGAAATTCCAGTATTTTGATCACCTGATGTGAACAGCTGACACATTGGAAAAATCCCTGATGCTGGGAAAGACTGAGAACAGCAGCAGAAGAGGGTGTCAGAGGATGATACAGCTGGATGGCCTTAAGACACAATGGACATTAACTTGGGCCAACTTCAGGAGATGGTGAAGGACAGGGAGGCCTGGCATGCTGCAGTCCATGTTGTCACAAAAAGTTGGACATAACTGGGTGACTGAACAGCAACAACAATTGTCAAATATATGGGAAGCAAAATTACAAATATAAACTATTTTAATCACTGATATTCTGAGAGAGGCAGTAGTTTGCATTGTTGAAATTTTCTTACGTGTATAAAAATGTATAATGTCAGTATTAACCTTATGATGGGATTTTTTTCAGATGAGTTTAATTTCACATGTTATAAAATCAGAGCACTCACCATATATTACCTGAAGACTGGCAAGGGTATTCCAGGAAGATATTTTCTGTTATTCCTGTCCACAGATATTATTTCTGCAGTGATTTTTCACAATATAATATTTTTGTTTATGAGAACATGATTTTGCATAGATAGCTGCCTTTCTGTTGGAATTTGGCTGGTTTTGCACTTTGAGTATGTGATAAACTGCGTATCTAATAACATTGTGTGTTCTGTTAACTCTTTGAACATTGTGTAAAGTGATGCCCATAAAAGACATGGTTTTGAATTAATTCAAATTGGAAGAAAAAAAGGAACTATTCTCTTTACAGTGAATATAGACAGACCAGGTGATAGTTGTTGAAAGAACTGAGTGGTTGAGAGTGAGAAGAATATGAATTTAGAGAGGACACTAATTTAACTGCCACACAGATTATATATAATGTAGAGGACTGTATACTGGAAATAATTCTCAGTTTTCTTCACAGATACTACCTACTACACGCGCACCAGATATGTACAAAAATGCCCATAACACTGGTATTAATGATACTTAAATATCTGAAAACCATACAGATGTTCATTGGTACTAGAACAGAGAGTTGTATACTCACTGAATGAATTATGGCTATAAAAATATATACACCGTAGCTGCATACAAAAACAAGATGTACCTCATAACAATCTTGAGCTAAAAAAATTAGAACATAAAAATATAGGCTATATAATTCCATTTCTATACAGTTGAGAAAAACTGGCAAAAAGTAACCTTTAGTGTTAAATGTCAGGACAACAGTTGCCTTGGGAAAGATACAAGGGATAACAACTGGAAAAGGAGATAAGAAGAGTCTTCAGGAAAGCCAGCAAGTTTTTGTTTCTCTTTACATTCTAATACCAATAAATGATTTTGTTAATTTATTTAAATTTATATTTTATTATTCCTGTTTATTGTCTTTATTGTCCTCTTTAGAGGAGTAATGACAGCCAGTACATATAAATACAGTGAAAGCCTTGGGTTTTGCTATGGATAATTTGGAAAGCCATTTAAGGTTTTGTTTTGTTTTTTCACAAAAGCCCAGTGGAATCTGTCTCTCATTGAAAAATATCACTTTGGCTACTTACTTGAGATTTGACTCAAACATAGAAAAGACAAGGCATGAAGAACTGGGAACTATTACAAAGATATAAAAATAGGCCAGAAAAGATAATGATGGATTAGACCAAAAAAAAAAATGCAGTGGAGGAAAATGGTCAAATTCTGAATTTGTTTTGAAGGTGAAATTGAAAAATAGTATTTGCTGGTATACTGTATTTGAGATGTGAAAGTAAGAGTAGTCAAGAATGAATCTAGACATAAACACCTAGTCAACAGGATTTGCTGTCATTGAAATGAAATAGGAAAAGACAGCTGGGGAAAAAATATAAGGATCTTGGATTCGGACATACTGATTTTTAGATGCCATATAGGCCCTCAAATAAAAGAATGAGTAGATGAGAAAGAACTAACTGAGAAGGCAGAGACATAGAGTTAATGAGCTAAGGGAAAGCAAAGAAAGTGTTTCCGGAAGGCATGATTGATAATACAAGTCTAATGTTCCAGAAAGAGATATAATAGTTAATTTCTGTGATAGGTACCGCTTACATAGATTAAGATAAAACATTCATCACTTGTATTGAGTACCGCAATATTCTCAAGGGAGAGGCAGACTTCAGTAAGAGTGAGATGCCAAAAGCAGTGCTCTGAGAAGGTACCAAGATACAGAGCATTTTGATAACTGACCAATGTAGTCTAAAGAAAGAAGAAAGGTCTAGAAAACAGATAAAGAGTAGGTGATGTGTAGGAGAATCAAGGGTTTCTTTGAATGGTGGCATCATGAAAGGATGCATCATGAAACAGTGGCATCCTGAAAGCAGCTTCCTTTTCACTCTTACCATTACTGACAGGTATGCTAGAGGTTGGGGGTGGGAGTCAAAAGCACAGGGCTTTCAGATGTCTCAGTCTCTCCTTTCTATGCTCGTAGACATTCTTCCTTTCATAGACTTTCATGTAGCTATATCTACTCCATTAAAAAAAAAAATTCCTTTTGTTCATCCTTCTAAACCCAGTTTAGTTACCAATTCCTATAGGAATACTTCTTTCAACCAATCCAGACATGCCCCGTCTGAACTGTACCATTTTTCTCTGTTTCAATGTCATAAATCACAGCAGCCATTTATTTCTCTCTCTTTCCCATTAGATGGCTATCTACTGAACATGCTTGAAAACTATTTTATCCCACACCACCAATACTAGGCACATAACAAGCCACTTTTTGAATGGAAAAAAAAGGAATCATTCTTAGTAATTTTAATTTAAAAAGACATACATGGATTTTCAATGAATCTAGTGTAGCTGTGTAAGAATCTGTTAGGTAACATTCAAATTAACCAGCAAAAATATTGAAAAAGAAGGGCTAACAAAAGAAGAGTCACAAATAATAGCTCATCCTAAAGTTTAATGCAAGGTTAACAGGAAAAATCCATTTCTATGTGTGTTCTGTCTTTGACAACATAGAGAGAATGAGGATGGAGGAAAGAATCACCTTTAAACTGGATAATTAGTACAGTGGCACCCCACTCCAGTACTCTTGCCTGGAAAATTCCATGGATGGAGGAGCCTGGTAGGCTCCAATACATGGGGTAGCTAAGAGTCAGACATGACTGAGCAACTTCACTTTCACTTTTCACTTTCATGCACTAGAGAAGGAAATGCCAACCCATTCCAGTGTTCTTGCCTGGAGAATCCCAGAGACAGAGAAGCCTGGTGGGCTGCTGTCTATGGGGTCGCACAGAGTCAGATAAAATTGAAGTGACTTAGTAGCAGCAGCAGCAGCATCAACCATAGGCAAGCTGAGCACAAGATAAATGGAGACACAATGTGAAGGCAATGACTAATAAATAAGCCAACACACTTAGTCTAGGCATTTGGTATCCAAGGATTCTAATAGATTCCCATTAACAAAATTATTTATGTACACAGTGATTTACTAGTATTCATATGTTGTACTCTAGTCTTTGAAATACTATGCCGTTACCTGGATCTTATTCCATCTAATTGTTCAAACAGTTGTCTGAGTAATGTATTCTTATTTCTAGTCTACAGATGAGAGCAGCAGCCATACCTGACTTGCCATAAGTCCTGTGTAAGCTAAGAAGAATTGATGTTTTTTAACTGTGGTGTTGAAGAAGACTCTTGAGAGTCTGTTGGATTGCAAGGAGATCCAACCAGTCCATCCTAAAGGAGATCAGTCCTGGGTGTTCATTGGAAGGACTGATAATGAAGCTGAAACTCCAATACTTGGGCCACCTGATATGAAGAGTGGACTCATTTGAAAAGACCCTGATGCTGGGAAAGATTGAGGGCAGGAGGAGAAGGGGATGACAGAGGATGAGATGGTTGGATGGCATCACTGACTCAATGGACATGAGTTTGGGTAAACTCTGGGATTTGGTATGGACAATGAGGCCTGGCATGCCACAGTCCATGAAGTCACAAAGAGTCGGACACGATTGAGCAAATGATATGAATTGAAGCTAAGAAGAAATCTAAGACTTAAAACAACATCTTCTGAATCCAAATTCAGAACCCTTTCGATGGACAGGAAAACAGGAAAATTCATGTTCAGAAACACATTTGAGAAAGAATAACTTTTTGAGAAATAATGAAAAATAGGAGTTGTTGTTTAGTCTCTAAGTTGTGTCTGACTCTTTGTGACCCCATGGACTGTAACCCACCAGGCTCCTCTGTCCATGGGACTCTCCAGGCAGAAATGCTGGAATGGGTTGCCATTTCTTTCTCCAGAGGAATAGTCCCAACCCAAGGACTGGGCCTGTGGCTCCTGAATTGGCAGGTGGATTCTTTACCACTGAGCCACCAGGGAAGCCCTCAGTAGATTTGTATCCATGTATTAAAAACTATCATCCCAAACACTGGGGATTACTTCACAATGGGAACTTAAGACAGGCTGAGAAGTACCATCTAACACACAAATTTAATGATATGGGGAAAAAAAAACCTTTATTATAGTGGGGAAATAAAGTTGGAAGAAAAAAATGTATTCACTACTTATTTCATTTCAACTTCTAATCAGGATCTTCTTGGTAGCATTTAAGATTCTACACCAGTTATAACACAGCGATTCAGAAGTCTCAAAATTGTCACAGTGTAAAAAAAAAATTACAGTAAGCAGCATAAAATCACAATTTATTATAGGGGCTGGCATTTTCACAACAACCTGTAAAAACATTTAAAGGCTAACTTCTTATAGAATTCTATTCCTGAACTTCTGTTTTTGTCACTCCTTTTTTCCGCTTTTTGTTTTATAAGCACTAATAAGTCTGATATGAAATCTACTGGGCATAGCAAAGCTAGGTGAGTGCTTCCTTGGATGATGGAATAAGTCTGCTTGAGTAATTCTTGCTGGGACATGAGAATATGGGAGAGACACAAATATTCAAGGGTCAGTCTATATATTAATGTTTAAAACGGATAAAGAGTTAGATACTGAAAACTGAAGAATTAAAGCTGATAATTTTGATGCCAAACCCCAGGAGGATTCAAAAGCACTGGTAAACAGTTGCTTTGAGGGCATGATGAAACAGAATAAAATTACCTAATGCCGGTTTATTAAAAATAAACACTCAATTTTATTCTCTATTATTGATTATACACATTTTTTTCTACTTGGGGGTGGAGAATGTCATAAATATAATGAATGTGAAAATGGTATTTAATCATTTCTTTCAATATACCTTTGTGGACAATATGAAGCTGATTAAACAATCATTCTTTGTGAGCATTGTATACTGGAGTAAGGGAAAACTGCAGGAAGCGTTGCTAGAATGCATAAGTATCCATCCTTGCACATACCCTGTTGTCTAAAATACATCAGAGGAGGAGTGTATCGCAGTGTTGAACTAAATGATTAAGATAATAAATGCTGACTCACTTCCTTTTGGAAAAAGCTGAAACAAATTTTCATGTGATTTTCATATTTAACATTAATTGGTTTCTTGCAGTTAACAGTATTTGATCAAACCTAAGTGACTGGGAAAATCACCTAAATGGTATTGAGTTGGGCATAGCTGCATTTCCAGGCACACTATTATTCTTCCCTCTGTAGTATAATAAAATAATTAAACATAATTCTAATTTCCTTCAAAATGATAAACAGCAAATGTAAGGGGAAAGAAAAGAAAAAAACAACAGAATTCAACCTTCCATTTTTCAGCATGGCATTTTCTTGATATAAGCACAGCTGTTGCTGCCAGCAAAACCAATTATAAATGCAAGTAAACTCATTTTTCCCCACAAATAATATTTTCATTAATTTTGCAGTATTCCAAGAATAAATCACATTGTGCTAGATCCTCTGGCATGTCAAACAAAGCTGGCCTTCTTAAGTAGATTATGGACCACAGCAAAGTTGAGTATTATTTTCTGTTATGATTAATAATGGGGTTTCCCTGATTTGCTTATATATTTGATATCTTAATCACTATAATTGGCATGATTCCTATAATAGTAAGAAGATAAGTGGACATGGCAAAACTGACCATCTTATCAGTGAATGATACTATATTTACTTACAAAATATCTCTCTATGAAATTCAGAATCTTTCCATGGTAGGAAAATGAATCTTTGAACTCAGGAAGGTCAGGTTCAAAGTTCTTCTCCTTCAAAATTGTGTGACTTTTGACCAGTTACATAACTACATAATTTATTTTCATCCTCTTAACTTTATAACAGAAGGAAAAGAGAAGGAAAGAAAAGAAGAAAAAAAAAAAGGTCTTGAACACTGAAATGTTTTCCATCTATTTTCTCTGTTTTGTTTTGCTTTGTTTTTGTGTAGTAAAGAAATTATTTAGAGAATAAAATGATACAAAGATAACTTATCAGACGTTTGGTGACAGTTGAAAGATTGTGGAAAGTGGAAAATGAAACATCCAAAGAAACAGAATGTTTCAGCAGGACTGAAGACATAGTTGAGAGTGTTGATAATTTGTTGATCATTTATAGTTATAATTATCCTCAACTAAAATACTCTCAGCCCAGGTATAATTAAGTTATCTAGGATTAGGGATTTGTTGTGTGATGACAAGAAAGGACAAAAAGCAAAGTGGATTTAGAATTTTGCCAAGAGAGTGAGTGATGTGACAAGAGTTAACATGGGACTTCCCTGCAGTCCAGGGTGAAGACTTCACCTTCCAATGCAGGGGGGTTCAAGTTCAATCACTGGTTGGGGAACTAAGATTCCATATGCCTCTTGGCCAAAAAACCAAAACATAAATTCAATAAAGACTTTGAAAATGGTCCACATCAAAAAAAAAAAAAAAACCTTAAAGTAAATCTGTTATTGCAAAAAATTAGGTATCCACATGAATTTAGTATACAGTTGTAATGGGCATAGGATCAGTAAGAAATTTAGAAAACAATAGAAAACTTAGGTCATAAAGCAAAATGTCTAAATTTGTAATTTTTTTTTTAATGGAACAGTGTAACAACAGGATTCAGTCAGTGTGTAATCATCTAGTCCAGCTAAAATGTAGGAAAGTCATGCTATTTCAGATGTTCAGAAAAGTGAGATGGTGGGTTTTTCACAAGACCTCCATATAAAGTTTGAAGTCACACAGCTGTAACAAGACTGTAAACAACATTCCAAATTTGTTGAAGAATAAAAAAATACATAAAGGAGTTATTAGATATGGTGAAAGTGACGGTGATCTAGGCAAGTTGCACAACTCACAAAGAAGAAGGGATTTTACAAGAGAATAGCATTGTAAGGCTTTAAGTCTGGTATACATCAGGGGGAGGATTTCAAACACACATAAACATGCAATGCAGGTAGTATGAGGAATTGACATTTTCAACTGGAGGGAGGTGCATTTCACTGGATATTCATCTGAGGATCAGGTTTCAGATAACACAAAGGAAATCTTTAGTTAGAAGGCTGAAAAAAAAGACTATTAATTATGGATCAGGTTTGTTTCGAAACAAAGCATTTCTCTGGTGGCTCAGATGGTAAAGAATCTGCTGGCAATGTAGGAGAACCCAGTTTGATCCCTGTGTCAGGAAGATCCCTTGGAGAAGAGAATGACAATTCCAGCATTCTTGCCTGGAAAATTCCATGGACAGTGGAGTCTGGCGGGCTACAGTCCATGGGGTTGCAAAAAGTCAAACATGATTGAATGACTAATACTTCACTTTTCACTAAGAGGAGAAAAATTAAAAGAGGCCTATATATATGAAAATACTGTATCAGAAGAAAAGGCATTCTGTTTTGCCAGGAGAAAAATGGTCCTTGTGGTTTCAGTTACAAAATATGCCTAGAAGGGAGAGGAATCTTCTAGACCACAAAATGTCAACTACAGTTTAAAGGGAAACTGGCCATAAGTGGCAGGTAGCAATTGATCACAAGCCATATACCTTTTCAAATATACATGTGTTCTAGCAGTGAGCATAGTTTTAAATATATATTATTATTTAAACAACAGCAAAACTTGGGAACTCTGTTTGCTGATTGAGCACAGGTTTTGAAATCAAGAAGACTTAATATCTATTTATCTTTGGCACTTTCCAGCTTCGAAGACTTCTATCAACTTCATATTTTTCTCTCAGGTTCAGTGTTCTCATCTCCAAACTGAAGGGGAGGACATAGAAAGCGGTTATTTGTCCAAGGTCAAATAACTAGCAAGCAAGTAAGACCCTGAAACTAGATTTGCTAAAGTTACTGTTCTTTCTGTTCTGCTATATTACCATCACCTATGGTTAAACATCTAGAAAAACCAATGAAGAATTCACGATTCATATGCTGGGTTTGGGAAATTCAGACAAGATTTATGTTAGTGCTTATCTCCACCAGCTGTCTTTAAATCACAAGGCTAAACACAGGCAACAGTTTGCTTGGATTTTCCATTTTGGTTACTTGAAACATATTGCAAGAAGCTTCTGTACCTTGGTTTAAAGCACAGTGTAGTCAGTGGCAAAGACTAACTGTTCTCTGCAAAAAAATCTAAACAAGTACTAGGCATTTCTTCAGTTTTCAATCAACTGTGCTGCATGTTTAAAACATAGTTTAAGTAACAGCAAAACTAGAAACATGGCAGAATGCAAAGTAAGAGATAGGCAGGGCCACTTTGCCACCACAAACGGAAACAGATGGGGAATCATGTAACTAGGAAAAATCAGAGCCAACCAGAAGGTGTAGATGAGCCAGCCTGATGAGAGTAGTGCCAGGGAAGAACGCAGGCAGACTGCTAAACTCTACCAGGGCAGTAGCAAGGTATGAGAGGCAGGCTGTAGGCGACGCTTTGCTGTCTGGGATTTTCCAGTAACAGAGGCAAAGAAAGGCAGAGTATACTAAAGAAAGAGACACTGCACAACACTTGTGTTACATCTTCTGAACTGAAAGTCTTCCCTCCCTGGTACTCATGAATGATGTTTCAAATGTCCCACTCCTGTTCCTTAGTAAATATCTCCAGGAAACCAAAATGTCAGTAAAGCTACATGACACTGAGGATCTGGACGCTTTTGATGTATCCCCATTTCCCAATAAACAACTCTCAACTAATAATGGTATTTTTTTCTCTATACTTTGGACATAACATACAAGCCTGCCATTTTAACTGTTTAAGGTTACTACAAAGACAAAAGAAGTCAACATGTATTTGCAGGCAATTAACTGAATTATCCCTAGAGAAGGGAATGGCAACCCACTCCAGTATTCTCACCTGAAGAATCCCATGGACAGAGGAGCCTGGCAGTCTATAGTCCATGGGCTGCAAAGAGTTGGACATGACTGAGCTACTAACACACATAATTGAATCATCGTGTATTTAAATACATGCTTCTAACCTTAGTTTTGTCTACTGGAAAAGTACTAAACAAACTTAACCAAAAAGACACTGATGTGAAGGATGAAAATCATCATCATCATCATCATGTAAAGCAATTACCAATGGCAAATACAGATTCTGTCTCTGCCTCAAATAGCATACAACTGACTTCCTAATCATCAAGTTCCTTCTCAAAAACTATAGATAACAACTGATTCTTCCTTCTTCATGGAATATGACATGAATAGCCTTCTATACTTTTTCAACTAAGTTGTATAATGTTTGCTGCTACTGCTAAGTCGCTTCAGTCATGCCCGATTCTGTGCAGCCCCATGGACTGAAGGCTACTGCAAACTCCTCCATCCATGGGATTTTCCAGGCAAGAATACTGGAGTGGGCTGCCATTGTGTTCTCCGTATAATGTTTGGGTTGCTTTCATTTCCAACTCCTTTGATGATAGAACTGAAGTTTCTACTTTCCAGTGAGCACAAAGAACTTAACAAAATATTCCTTGATGGCTTATTACTCTGTTCTAGAGAGTCTATTCTACTATTGTGCCATAAGTGTTAGTTTCAAGTAATATTGATCTTTAGTACTTTTGCTAATTACAGAGAAAGTTAACAATGACCACATAGCACTGTTTTGAATTTGTCAACTTAAGTATAATCAGATTTGAACTTTGTTCAGACCAACAGAGGAGAAGAATTGATACACTGAATTGATTTTGTTACAATACTTTTAAAAAGCCAAACCACTTTAAAACAGCAATTTACTTTTTTTCTTGAAATCTGATTGTTTTGATTGTTTACAGCTAACAGATTACCTTTCCTCCTACCTTACAGAGAAAGTGGGATCATAAAACTTGAAGTACAATTTTTTCGTTTCCATATATATAAATAGATATGCTCTTAAAACCCTATCTATTTACATTTCGTCTCAAATGACAAAGTCAATTTTTTTTCTTTTTAGATCTAAAATAATTTTTTACACCTCACTTAAGACTTTTCTCTATAATTTATCCTCTCTCATGCATCTTATGGACATCTCAGGTGGAGTGAATGGTAAAGAATTTGCCTGCCAAAACAGGAGAACAGAGGTGTGGATTCTATCCCTGGGTTGGGAAGATCCTCTGCAGTAGGAAATGGCACCCCACTCCAGTATTCTCGCCTGGAAAAATACCATGGGCATAGGAATCTGGTAGGCTACAGTTCATGGGGACACAAAAAGTTGGACATGACTGAGAGCACTGAGCATGTATCTTCAAGTTTCTCATTTCCTGTTATCAACTGTTTTTCAGTTTATAAACATGACCAAAGTGTCTTTATCTCAAACCTCGTCCCAACTTCTGAACTCATCTTGACATATGTTAAATTATAACCTACAGTTATAAAAATAATATGTTAATAGAATAGTAACTGATTCTAAAAAATAAGAAAATATATGCATTTAATTTAAAACACAAAGGACCTTGAAAGAGTATTGCAACTTAAAGTGCAAAAAAAACGTTTATTGTTTAATTTCACCATACAAAACCTAAATACCAGATAGATAAACTGTTAGATAAGAAAATATCTAAAGAAATATGTGAAAATGAATAGAGGTTCTTTACTAAAAGAATTTTCCTAACATAGTATATAGGCTATTTGACCTTATACACTATATTTCAGCAACATTTAATAAAAGGATGGGTTCAACAGAAATCAAAATTAACTTGGAAATATCTAGACCCAAAATGGTTTATCATTCCATGCATATTTTGTGGTATTATGAATTAAAACTGTATTTTTTAAAAACTGTGCAGAGGAAGTGAGGCTAAAAAAAGACAATTTTCTGGAGACTATAATAAGTAGAAGTCTTCACCATTATCAGGCATATACAATACTTGATATGCATGTGGTTTTCAATAATTTGGAATGATTATACAATTTCATTTCTTGCTTTTATGTCAACTTCTAAATTCAGTAGGCAACTTATAGAACTGTTATATATCATTTTTATTAGGCTGTTTTGTTTACTGAACTCAATGTCTCAGTGTCTTTTCTGAACCCTGCAAAAAAGATATGCTTCATTATTCAATAAATAATGTGAACTTTAATATTATCTGCTTAAAAGAAACAAACTCTTTGTTCTTTATCTTTCTTTATCTCTGTTGTGCATAAAATGAAGGCAGTGTTTTTCTAAGGACAGTATTTCTACTGGTAATAATCTGTTTTACACATCATAATAACAATAAGAATAGACCTACTGATATATGCCTTTCCTTGAGATAATTTCTCTATGAGAAAATATCCATAAAAAGTGTCCAGTTTCCTTGGAAGAAAACACAAGCCATACAATGTGCTATTTCATTTATTATAATTCATCAGTTCATCAGCATAAGATTATAAGTCAAGAATTATTCCAATAAACTGGAAATAGAACAATCAATGATTCACTTTTTGTGTGATTTTTAAATTCTAATGGACAGGCTGATATTAAGCAAACAAGTAAACTTACAGCATGTGTGTGTGTGTGTGTGTGTGTGTGTGTGTGTGTGCATACTCAGTTATGTCCAACTCTTTGTGACCCCACGGACAGTAGCCTGCCAGGTTCCTCTGCCCATGGCATTTCCCAGGTGAGAATACTTGAGTGGGTTGCCATTTCCTTCTCCAGGGAATCTTTCCAACTCAGGGATATAACCCTTATATCCTGTGTCTCCTGCTTTGTCAGGCAAATTCTTTAACATTGCACCACTTGGAAGCAGAGTACATCAGGTGGTAAAACAAAAACTACAAGAAAGGAAAGTTTATAATGAGATAGGAAAAGGGAAGTAATTTTAAGTCAAGGAAGGTCTCATTCAAAATAGGTCATTTGAGTAAATACTTGAAAGGTGAGAGCAGGTCATGAATGTGTTTCAACAGAGTGCAAGCAACTGCAAAGAATCATAGGAAAAAAATTCTTTGATGTGTTTACAGAACAAAATGACAGTCAGTGGGCAAGAGTGGAATGAAAGACAATGAACTTGACAGTCAAGGTCAGAGAGGTCATCAGGCTTTCAGGAGAGAGAGGTGGCTTTGAAGATCATTCAGAGAATTGAATGGAATTCTTTTGTACTTTGAACAGAGGATTTCACAATTGGGATTGTTCAATTTCATCACTCTGCCTATCCTGTTTAGAGAATGAAGTGTAAGGAAACAGGCCAAGGGTGGAAATGATTATAATAACCACCATGAGACATGATGGTTATATGGACCAAGCTGGAAGGTGGTGAGAAAGCCACCTTCTAGATATTTTTGAAACTATGTTGACAGACCAGTTGTGGTTTGAAAGACTGTAGAAACAGTAACTAGAAACAATTTGACCTGAACAATAGGTGGGATTTGCAAAATCCTCCGATGTCCAGAATTTCATTTGAATCTTTAAAATAGAAATCTAGTGTGGTATTATGGAGAAGGCAATGGCACCCCACTCCAGTACTCTTGCCTGGAAAATCCCATGGATGGAGGAACCTGGTAGGCCGCAGTCCATGGGGTAGCTAAGAGTCAGACACGACTGAGCAACTTCACTTTCACTTTTCGCTTTCATGCATTGGAGAAGGAAATGGCAACCCACTCCAGTGTTCTTGCCTGGAGAATCCCAGGGTTGGGGGAGCCTTGTAGGCTGTCGTCTATGGGGTCGCACAGGGTAGGACATGACTGAAGTGACTTAACAGCAGCAGCAGCAATGTGGTATTAAATTATAAATTACATGCAAATAGGATAACAGATTGTGGAGTTACCAATTTATTTTTCTATGCATATCAGATTGTAATGCAACCTGGCTATTAAATATACTGGAATTTATAGAAACATAGTTTACTGGGTTTCTGAGTTTCTCTGAAATTATTAGGTCGTGACAGCAAAAACTGTCTCTGTGATCATGTAAGCACATGTGTATTTTCCAAATCTTCACACAAAAAAATTTATTTTGTACCTTGGTTAACCAAAAGTTGCTGTCTTTCTAAGCATACAAACGATTGTGAGAAAGACTGAAATACGTAGGTGGACAAAAATGTATACACTTATTTACCTTTTAGAAAATGTCCTTTTAAGAAAAAAATTATAAATATGAGGGCAAGATAGATGCAATGTTTATTAGATCTTAAAGTGTTCATGGATATATTAAAATTGTACTATATTTGCTCATAATCCTTCTCTTCCTTTTTATTCCCGTTGCCTAGGTTCCTTTCAAATACCATTAATTTGAAGGGCAAAATTTCACATGCTAAATGTTGAATGAATAAACCAATATCAAAGATATTTTGTATGGTTACTCGTCAGCCAAAATCAACTTAAGTCAGCAGGAAAATAGTAATAATTAGTCACACCAGTAACATTATTTGGAAGAAAAACTGTAGCATGTTTCTTATAAATATTTAAATTCACAAATTGTGATGTAGACTTATATATGAATGAGTCCTATGCAATGAACAAAACTTCTACATGTAGTCATCATCTACTGTGTAGTCCAAAAATCATACATATAGTATCTGAGAGTCCAATAATCATACATATATTATCTAAACCCTACTTTTTAATCATATACAAGCATTTTTTTTACAAAGTGGGCTTGTGATGAGATGTTTCATCCATAATTTATGACAGTCACTTTAATTTTCCAGAAATTTGTAAAGTTACTGCATTATTGTAACATGAATTTTTCCAAATGAGATTAGTGACCATTCACAGTACTAGAAGAGAGATTTTATCATCTTTAAAATGGAACTGGTGGGCGCCTTCTATATCAGATGATTTTCAAACTTTTTGATAATGAAAGAAAATGAATTCAAGGTGGTTTTAATAAATCTCACACAAGATACAAGACCTTATTTAATGATATTCTTTCTAATCAGTACTTTTACTTTCTTATTATGTAGAGTTATTTCATATTTCTAAATCACTAACATCTTGCTACCTTTTCTATTTAAAATAATTATGCATGGAATTTGAACATTTGACACGATTAAGGTGAGTTTGCTCAGTCACTTCAGTTGTGTCCAACTCTGCCTCTTTGCAACCTCATGGACCACAGTCCACCAGGCTCCTCTGCCCATGGGATTCTCCCAGCAAGAATATTGGAGTGGGTTGCCATACTCTCCTCCAGGGGATCTTCCCAACCCAAAAATGGAGCCTGCATCTCCTGCACTGCAGGTGGGTTCTTTACCACTGAGCCACCAGGGAAACCCCAATGTCATTAATATTGGTGCCTAAACCGTAGCTATCAGATACTAAATTTTTAAGTAGTTGGCTACCACCATTTTCTTTACCAGCTATAAGATAAGGCTCAGGAGTGAATCGTTTTGAAAGGTTTCCTAGATACTTTGGATACATAGTTACCCATGTTTGGAAACTCTTGCTCTGAAGGACAATGATGAAGACATTCAACTTGAAACTAAGAAGTGTGTTTATGTTAATGTGAAGAAATGTCAACAAGTGATTTTAAAATCCCTATTTTGCTATTTGTTTTTCCTCTGTTTCTCAGAAGGCTGTGAGAAACTGAGTATATCTTCAATGCTCCTTATCCATCTTGCTCTTTACTTCAGTGATAGCAGCTGCCCTGAGACTGTTACCTACAATAATGATTTGTAGGCTCTGGATAAACAGTATTAAGCAAAATAAGGAAAGCTTTTGCTCTCATGGAGCTTACAGATCAGTTTTAAGACACAGGAAATTAATATATAATCTGATCATTATACAGTGTGTTAGACAGTGATCAGGTACACACATCAAAAGTTCTTTCTTCTCTTGGCATATTTCATTATTTGTACTAAAAACAGTCACAAAATCCTATCGATTCAGTCCATAGCAGCAAGTTACTCAAACTCAGGGGTCTGAGTTTCTAATCTCTCAGAGGCAGATTATATCATAAAAACTTCATGGTATATATACAAAATTTTTAAACTTATGTACTGCTTTTCACAGAATGACCATGGCTTAGTACTTAATGAGTATTAGCATATATTGGGTCGGCCAAAAAGTTTGTTCTGATTTTTCCATAGGATAGTATGGAAAACATGAATGAGTTTTTTGGCCAACTCTCTCTCTCTCTGTATATATGCATGTGGGTGAACACCAGAAAAGGGAAGATACAACACAATTAAGGTTAATTCAAGGAGGTTCTATTTATAATGTGACAATTGCAAAGGTATTAATAAAGTATAAGAAAAATCACAGGGCAAAATGGGTCTAGTGGCCCAGATCTGTTACCATCCTCAGGCATTATGTCAGATGGAAGGCAGAGGTTACTGAAAACTAAAGAGAGTCAAATCTGAGCAGGGAAATAAATGTGTTGACCTCAAACTCTTTTCTTTCATACTGCTTGCCAGGGTTTTGTACCAGTGGAACCAAATGCAATAAGAATATTAGGGAAGCCTTTATGATAGGGTCATATGTGCCCCTGGAGGCAAGGAGCAACGTGAAGAAGAAAGAAAAAAATGTTTCCGGAGAAGAAACAAGTGGAAAGTAGGTACCACAGAATACTTTTCTATTAGGAGAGAGGTGAAAAAAAGGATTTTTTTTTTTTTGCCAGGGCATGTGGCTTGCAGGCTCTCAATTTCCTGACCAGGGGTTGAGCCCAGACCCAGGAATGAAAGTCCAGAATCTTAACCACTAGGCCACCAGGGAACTCCTTGAGAAGGATATTTTTGGTGTCTCTTCTTTCTCTCTTTCTTCATATATAGATATAGGTAAACATAGATATGAGTATAGTTATGGTATATATATAGATATTGATTATATAAAGAATTAGAGAAATGTAATGATATAGATTTGAATATAGACATAGACATAATTTAAATTAGCATTTTGAGGAACTGCTTGAAAGTACAGTTTGGACATCATTCTTTCTTATGAGGATGTTATCTTATGTAACCATGCTACAATAATACTTCAGGCAATTTAACATTGATACAATACTATTATCTAACATAGTCTATTTTTTTATCAATTGCTCCAATAACAGCCTTTATAACAATTTTTCCCCTCTAATCCAAGACCCAATCAGGATCGTGCATTGAATTTAATCTCCCTGTTCAATCTTTTTAAAAATTTAGAACTGAGTAGATGCCTTGATTTTAATTTTGCTGCTGCTTAGTTACTCAGGTGTGTCTGACCTTTTGCGAACCCATGGACTGGCACCCACCAGGCTCCTCTGTTCACAGAATTTTTGAGGCAAGAATAGTAGAGTGAGTTGCCATTTCCTTCTCCAGGGGATCTTCCCCACCCAGGGATCAAACTTGAGTCTCTTGTGTCTCTTCCTACATTGCAAGCAGATTCTTTATTCTCTGAGTCATCAGAGAAGCTCCTATTTTAATTTTACAAATAGATTCATTTCCGAAAACATCACTCTGCATTTTAGCAATGAATAGTCTTTCTCAAGCTAAAGGCTCTTCCATTTTCACACATTTGAAAAATGTCTTAGATTTCCACTGCTGATGTACACGTTTATATAGTTTATCTTACTTATGTCTTTTCATTTAGAAATGAGAGATTGAGGAAACGAGAGACTATGTTCTAGATATTATGATGCTTGAAGATGGCCATAATGATCTAGAACAAAAATGGCAATTCAGAATCCTTATATGAATGACAGTTAATCATAATTAGTGATGTACATTGTCAAATCTATTAAAAGAAGAAATTCAAATGAGTTTCAAGAATATTTGTTGCACAAGTCAATAATTTTTTTCTGAATCTATGTTGTGGTAAATAAAACTTATTTAGAATGAAATCTAGGATGTAGAGAAATATTTAAGGCCTCACTGTATAGGGGTCATATTTTCTCATAAAATATGAATGATTGGCCTTGGTTCATGTTATTTTAAACCTAAATCTTTTTTTAAAAAAATATTGGATTCATGTTTAACTGCAACCAGTGAAAACATAATTTTAGAAAAATATTTAGCAATATTTGAAAGCCTGAAAAAAGTGATTTGTTTAAAGTAGTATTTTTGTTACATAACTAAGGCTAACTTCCACACAAAAACAATAAGAACATTCTGAATTCTGAAAAATATATCTATCTAGACTCTCAATTCACATTTTCTTATTAAAGGACTGCTATCTTATTCACACACATGGCACGCACAAACATTACAAAATGCAATGTACATGTTTTTCCCTCTAGTACACCAGACTTGACAAGAAACATACTGAGATGGGGGCATTAACGTCCCATGGGGACTCAGTAAGAAGACTTTTAGAGTAAAATATACACACATATATATATTTTTAAAATGAAAAGTCTATTAGATTAATTTTTATCTTTAAAACCCTCAGAAAATCATTTTCTTTATCAAATAAATCTGAAAATATACTCATTTAGAAATACAATAATGTAGACATTAGAAGTTAGCTAAATATCTATTTGGAATAAATATGCACACATATATGAATTAAACATATATGTGAACCATGAACTTTCAGATGTTCAAGCTGGTTTTAGAAAAGGCAAAGGAACCAGAGATCAAATTAGCAACATCCACTGGATCACCGAAAAAGCAAGAGAGTTCCAGAAAAACATATATTTCTGCTGTATTGACTATACAAAAGTCTTTGGCTGTGTGGACCACAACACATTGCGGAACATTCTTCAGAGATGGGAATACCAGACCACCTGACTGGCCTCTTGAGAACTCTGTATGCAGGTCAGGAAGCAACAGTTACAACTGGACATGGAACAACAGACTGGTTTGAAATAGGAAAAGGAGTACATTAAGACTGTATATTGTCACCCTGTTTATTTAACTTATATGCACTGTACATCATGAGAAATGCTGGGCTGAAAGAAGCACAAGCTGGAATCAAGATTACAGGGAGAAATATTAATAACTTCAGATATGGAGATGACACCACCTTTATGGCAGAAAGTAAAGAAGAACTAAATAGCCTCTTGATGAAAGTGAAAGAGGAGAGTGGAAAAGTTGGCTTAAAGCTCAACATTCAGAAAACTAAGATCATGGCATCCAGTCCCATCACTTCATGGCAAATAGATGGGGAAACAGTGGAAACAGTGGCTGACTTTATTTTGTGGGGCTCCAAAAATCACTGCAGATGGTGATTGCAGCCATGAAATTAAAAGCCGCTTACTCCTTGAAAGCAAAGTTATGACCAACCTAGGCAGCATATTAAAAAGCAGAGACATCACTTTGCCAACAAAGGTCCATCTAGTCAAGGCTGTGGTCTTTCCAGTAGTCATGTATGGATGTGAGAGATGGACTATAAAGAAAGCTGAGTGCCGAAGAATTGATGCTTTTGAACTGCGGTGTTGAAGAAGACTCTTGAGAGTCCCTTGGGCTGCAAGGAGATCCAACCAGTCCATCCTAAAGGAAATCAGTCCTGAATATTAACTGGAAGGACTGATGTTGAAGCTGTAACTCCAATATTTTGGCCACATGATGCGAAGAGCTGACTCATTTGAAAAGACCCTGATGCTAGGAAAGATTGAGGGTGAGAGGAGAAGGGGACGACAGAGGATGAGATGGTTGGATGGCATCACTGACTCAATGGACATGGTTTGGGTAAACTTTGGGAGTTGGTGATGGACAGGGAAGCTTGGCATGCTGCAGTCTATGGGATCGCAAAGAGTTGGACACGACTGAGCAACTGAACTGAACTGAACTGAATATTCCATTGTGTATATATACCACAGCTTTCTTATCCATTCTTCTGCCCATGGACATATAGGTTGCTTCCATGTCCTAGCTATTGTAAATAGTGCTGCAGTAAACACTGGGGTACACGTGTCTCTTTCATTTCTGGTTTCCTTGGTGTGCATGCCCAGCAGTGGGATTGCTGGGTCGTATGGCAGTTCTATTTCCAGAATGTTGAGTTTTAAGCCAGCTTTTTCACTCTCTGCTTTCACTTTCATCAAGAATCTCTTTCTTCCTCTTTGCTTTCTGGCGGATGGTGTCATCTGCATATCTAAGGATGTTGATATTTCTCCCAACAATCTGGATTCTAGCTTATGCTTCATCCAGCCCAGAATTTATGCTGGTACAGTCTATCATTCATAAATCAGATTAATATGGAAAATATAGAGCTCTGTTCATGCTCCTTTGGAAAAGGGAACTTAAGTGGTCATTTCAAAAGCATCCAGCAGCAGGTTAGTCAACAATTACATTGCCAGTTGATATTAAATGAATCTGGTGGCTCAGTGGTAAAGAATCTACCTTCCAAAGCCTGCCAGTGCAGGAGATGTGGATTTGATACCTAGGTAAGGAAGATTCCCTGGAGAAGGAAATGGCAGCCTATCCCAGAATTCTTGTCTGGGAAATCCCATGAATTCCATGGGCTACAATCCATGGGCCACAAAGAATTGGACACAACTATGTGGCTTACACTTTCACTTCATTATACATTTATTTTAGTTTGTTATGTAGTACATAAATATAGTGAATAACAACATGAGGGAGACTTTATCATAAAACTGTTATGCAGATAACCTAATTACATGACAGCTTTTTCAGTGGCCAGTAACTGTTTACTCAAGGTTACACATGACATAAATTAATGTCAGTGACCTCAAGTTTACTCCTCTTATCAATCTAATGCTACAGTTTTTAATCAGGTTTATTTACTTGACCTCCTCCTGTCAATTGCTAGTGCTCACTTCTATCACTAGTTCAAATCTTACTCCTTTGATATAGATCCCTTTATTGAGTTGCTAGAGTATTTGTATCTCAAATCACTTAAACAATTTTCATTTGTCAAAAAAAAAAATTCCCACATTTAACCTCTGGGCCTTCATTCCTTTCCTGATTTTCTATTTCAGTTAGTGGAATTATTCTCCTTAACAAATCTTCATTTAACTGAAGCAAATTCTATTGACGCTCTCTGGAAAATGCTGACTATATTTTTCTAATTGTACCTCTACTGTCATGATTATCTTTCCATTCATTGCTAGTGTGATGGTCAGTTTTACAGGACACCTTGACTGAGTCATGAGGGGCCCAGATATTTGAGTAAACATTATTCTGGGTAAATAGGTGAGGATGTTTTAGTATGAGATTGCATAAGGATGGACTAAGTAAAGCAAATCAGCTTTCCTGATATAGGTGACCCTCATCAAATCAGTTGAAGGTCTAAATTGAACAAAAAGGCTGACTCTCCCTCAAGTCAGAGGCAACTCCTCCTGCTTGAAGGCTTGAACTGAAACATCAGTTCTTGTCCTGCTTTCACCCTAAAACTAAAGCACTTCAGTTCAGTTCAGTTGCTCAGTCATGTCCAACTCTTTGCAACCCCATGGAGTGCAGCATGCCAGACCTCCCTGTCCATCACCGACTCCCAGAGTTTACCAAAACTCATGTCCATTGAGTTGGCGATGTCATCCAACCATCTCATCCTCTGTTGTGCCCTTCTCCTCCTGCCTTTAATCTTTCCCAGCATTAGGGGTTTTTTTTTCTTTTCTTTTTTTTTCAAATAAGTCAGTTCTTTGCATCAAGTGGCCAAAGCATTGGAGTTTCAGCTTCAACATCAGTCCTTCCTGTGATTATTCAGGACTGATTTCCTTTAGGGTAAACTGATTTGATCTCCTTGCAGTCTAAGGGACTCTCAAGAGTCTTCTCCAATACTATAGTTCAATTCTTCGGCACTCAGCTTTCTTTGTAGTCCAGCTCTCACATCCACACATGACTACTGGAAAAACCATAGCCTTGATTAGATGGACCTTTGTTGGCAAAGTAATGTCTCTGCTTTTTAACATGCTGTCTAGGTTTGTGATAACTTTTCTTCCAAGGAGGAAATGTCTTTTAATTTCATGGCTGCAGTCACCATCTGCAGTGATTTTGGTGGCCCCAAAATAAAGTCTGTCACCAAGTCTCAAGCTTGCTAGCCTTTGGACTGAAACTTACACTACTCTGGTTCTCAGGTGTTGGGACTTGGACTAGAACTACACTATCAGCTCTACCATGTCTCCCGCTTGCCAACTGTAGATACTGGGTGTCCTCAGCCTCTATAATATGTGAGCCAAAGTCTTACAATCTCTTTCTCTCATGCTCTCTTATCTTGCCTCCCTGACTATCATCCACCCTTTCTCCAACTCTTTCTTTGATCTGTGGCCTGAATTTTTTCCCACTAACATTCCTGAATATATTATTCTTTTGCTTGTATTTTTAGTTTTATTTATAATCATCCCCTGGTATTGTAACAGGACACTATTTGTATATTATAACAGGATAATATCTTCTTTGTTAAATTAATTTGCTCAACAACTTACTCATTAATCCAATGAATGTTTATCACATGTTTACAATGTACCATGCACTGTGCTAGACATGTTATAGCAATGTACAAGGCAAAAATTCTTTCTTCATTGAACTTACATGTAAAGAGATAAACAATGAATTGTTTAATAAATTTTAAATGTACTGTAATTTCAGTATAAATTAACATTATGAGGAAAAGGAAAAGATATACAAGGATTAACACTCATAGAGGAGTGCCATTTTAGATAAAGTGGTTAGGAATGACCTACACAAGGAACTAAGTCAAAATAGAATATAGTCATATCAATTTCTAAAGAAGGAAAGATAATTCTAAGTAGAGGTACAACTAGCAAAATGTCTTTTTGATTTATTATAATGATAATAATAAAGAACAGTGGGAAATTATAATTATTATAACCCCTAGGAAAGGGTCTTTGGGGTTCTATACAGAAAAACAAAATGAAAGTGAGCCCAAATTATACCCCATATTCCCAAATCAATTTCTGATATATTACATAGCTAAATCTGTAAGGCCATGCTAAAGAGAAAGTACAGGCAAATTTATTCATGATGTTAGTATAGCAAACAACTTAAACAAGACTCAAAAGGTACTGTTCAGAATTAAAATTGATAAATGCAACTACATTAAAATTAAAGCCTCTGTTTATCATAAGAGACCATCAAATAAAGAAGCAAATTTTGAGTCTGATAATTTTGACTCATAAAACAATAAAGGTACATATTTAGAGTATATAAATACTTCTACAAATCAACTGGAAAACAACAATCATGCAGTTACAAAATGGGGAAATTACTTCAACAGGCATTCCACAAGAGAAAATTCAAAATCAGACAGCATATGAGAGTGCTCAGCTTCACTAATAATTGGGAAAATGAAAATCAGAATATTAAGTATTAACATTCACTCAACACTCAAGTAATATCAACTGTCTGGCAAAACCAAGTATTGGAAAAAATACATACTAATACAATGCTATTGGAGTAGAAATTGTAACATTTGTAAAACATGGGCTCCCTAAGTGGCACTAGTGGAAAAAAAACCTGCCTGCCAATGCTGGAGATGTAAAAGACACGGGTTCCATCCCTGGATCAGGAATCTCCCCTGGAGAAGGGCATGGTAACCCATTCCAGTATTCTTGCTTGGAGAATCCCATGGACAGAAGAGACTGGTGTGATACAGTCAATGGGGTAGCAAACAGACATGACTGAAGCGAGTTAGCACACACACTTGCAAAACAGTTTAAACTTAATATCCTATATTTCACTAACTTAATTCTATGTTATAAAACTTACAGTCTTTTATGTGCTGCAGGTTAAATGCATAGAATGTTTATTACCACATCCATAACTCCAACTGGAAACAAACCCGGTGTTTGGTAGAAGTGTGAATCAATAGGCTGTGGTATATTTACACAAAGTTATGAGTACAGTGAGAAAAATGGGAAAAAAATGTATATCTATCTGCAATAATATTGACAAAATTTAAAAATTCCGCCCACCCCCCCAAAAAAGCAAAACAAGCCTGCACATGGTATGAATATATTTATATATGTATATTTTTAAAAAACACGAACTTTATTGATGTATATTTACATCGGAGCTTCCCAGGTGGCTCAGTGGGTAAAGAATCGGTCTGCAATGCAGGAAATGCAGGAGACATGGGTTCGATCCCTGAGTGGGAAGATCCCCTTGAGGAGGGCATGGCAAATCACTCCAGTATTCTTGCCTAGAGAATCCTATGGGCAGAGGAGCCGGGCAGACTGTAGTCTATAAGGTCACAAAGAGTCAAACACGACTGAAGCCACTTAGCATGCACACACCAAGACGTATAACAACAACAACAAAAAAAAAACATGAAAGTGACTATCACAAATGTCTGTGGTAAGCTGTAGGAAAGAGGAAGGAGACTGTGACTAGGAAAACACATATGGAGACTTTCTAGGGGTGCTGGCAATATTCTATCTTCTTATCTAAATAGTTACACAGTTGTTAATTTTATAATTTATTTAAGATATACATTTATGCATAATGGATTTTATGTTGCATTCTATAATAAAATATTACAGATTGAATATAAGCACCTCATGCTGAATTAGATGGGGTTTCTTTAGATGGCTATGAGGGAAGGAGTAATACAAACTTCAGTTAATTTAAGCAATATCTATTGATCAACTATAATATAATGTTCTGGATTCTTGTCAAAAGTCCACAGAGAAAACCATCAGAACATCTGCTCAAATGGTATTTACATATGTATATGCTTGAGTGACCATAATAAAATGTAAATGTAAACTATATAGTTTGTTGCAGGATTAAAGATAAGATGATTAGGAGTAAATACAAGATGTGAGTTGCAGTTTGAAAGGGGAGGATCAGGAAAAGCTTCGTTAAGTGGGTAATTTTTGGTTAAATACTTAAAGCGAGGAGGTAGCCATGTGGTCTCTATAGCCACTGTGAAGACACTGCTGAAGTGACCAGAATAGTGTCCTTCTGACAATATGTTTGAATCCTTAAACTTCAGTATCTATGAACATGAAATCCTTTAAAAAGAGAGTTCTTACAGTTGTTGTTCAGTCCCTCAGTCGTGTCTGACTCTTTGCGATCCCATGGACTGCAGCACTCCGAGCCTCCCTGTCCTTCAGAAATTCCCAGAATTTGCTCAAACTCATGTCCATTGAGTCGGTGATGTCACCCAACCATCTCTTTGCAGTAGCAATTAACTAAGAATCTCAAAATGAGATTATCTTGGATTTAGAGTAGGTGCTAAATCCAGTGACTAGTGTTTTAATAAGAGAAAGGAAAGGGAGATTTGAGGCATAGAGATACACAGGAAGGCCTTATGAAGCTAGAGGCAGAGATTGGAGTTACGTAGCCCCAAACTGAAGTAACCCTGGAATCACCAGAAGCTGGAAGAGACAAGAAAGGATTTTTCCCTAGAGACTTTGAACCTGTGAGTGAATTCTTTTTGTTCTAAGCCACAAAGTTAATGGTAGTTTTTTATAACAGCTCTAGGAAAATAACACAAAGAGTATGCTGGGAATGTTAAAGTTAATCTGCATCATTTTTTTTCCTGATTTTCATTATTTATTCATCTTTTTAGATATTGAGGAAGTGCTTGACTTGTGGAAAACTAAATTCTCACATCACATTAAAAATTGTTCTGGGCCTTTCCTGGTGGCTCAGTGGTAAAGAGCCGACCTGCCAATGCAGGAGACATAGGTTCGATCCCTGATCTGGGAAGATCCGACATGCCACAGAGCATCCAAGCCTGTGCACCACAACTGTTGAGCCTGCTCTCTAGAGCCTGGGAGCTGCAACTACTGAGGCCACGTGCCACAACTACTGAAGCCCGCGTCATGCTCTGCAACAAGAGACAGCACCACAATGAGAAGCTCATGCACCACAGCTAGAGAGTAGCCTCCACTTGTTGCAGCGAGAGGAAGGCTGTGTGCAGCTTCAAAGAATCAGCACAGCCAAAAATAAATAAATAAATAAATCTTGAATCTATTTGATCTGTATATATCTATTTAGCTCAGTAAAATATGAAGTTGAATACACAGGAATAATTTCTTATGTATGTACTTACATATTTCATAATTAAACATGATTTCAAGTAAAATTTAAACTCAAACACATTGAAATTATTATTTTTTAGTTTTCCATAATCTAACCCTACAGACATAATAATTTTGATATACTCTTTTCCAAATGCTGTACCCATATACTCAATAATAAGATGATAGTCAACATAAACTTTTAGTATCTTCCTTTTTAATTTAACTATGAACATTTTATCATAAACTTTATCAGTCTACAAAACATGATTTTTAAATGGAAACACAATTTTCATTCTTTGATGTAACTTAATTTATTTAGCTAATCCCTAGTATTGAAATTTAGTTTTCTCTAGCAGTTTTCTATTATTAAAAGTACAGTGAGGATCCCCTTGTATCTAAATCCTTGAATATAGTTTTATCATTCCTTTGCAATGAATTCTTGGAATCAGAATTATTCTATCAAAAGATACAACTCTTTTTAAAATATCTGGCTCTATTTTATCAAATAGCTTTCCAGGAAGTTTGTATCAATGGAAACTCACCCCAAGAGGAGTGTAAAATGAGGCAATGTAACAGTTTTCAAAAATTGCTTCAAAGTCAGATCAAACTATGTTTCACATTGCTTTTCAGTTTTGAAATATAATTGACTACTGAACTGTTTTGTTTGTAAATTGGGGTAACAATAAACAACTAATCACACAGAATAGCTTGGAGGCTTACAGATAATTTATGTAAAGTATTTTAACTCATGCCCAGAATGATGAATCTCAAAAAGAGGGTTCTGGAAGATGCCTAAAAATTCACTGATCTGTGCCCCGTCTGTGCCTCTGTACTTCAGGTGCTCTGTACCTGCTGTCCCACACCTGGCCCTTGGTTCTACGCCACATCTTTTTGCAGTATATATGAAAAGCGATATTCTGCTAGAAATTTTTCTAGTTACTCTGAAATGCCACTGCTCTTTCTCAGTGGGCATATATATATATTTTTTCCTTTGCACCTATGCTGCCTATGCAATACAGTAGAAATTCTTTTAAAATTATGGAATGAAGATTATAAACTTGCCCAGATTCTAGCAGTACAGCATATTCCATAGGCCAACCAATTACTACTTTGTATTACCCTCTGTCATACTAATTAGGTAAAACATTGCATACTAATCTTAACATTTTCCATTATTTTAATGTAATTTCTATCCTCTGAATCTAGCAATTTACCATTCAGTATTTATTGCACAAATAAGTGTTGGCAAATATTTTCACATATTAAACAACCATGACCACTATTTTCAATACTACATGCCAAATAACTGGATATTTTGCATATTTAAAAATAAGTATTTCACACCAGACTAAGTAAAGCTACATTTTCTTTCTGATAAATGCATTACAAATAGAATGAATGTATACGACTACAGCAAATATCCATATTTTAAAGAAGAGTCAAAAATAATGTTTTCCATGTCTTGAGAGATTTTCCAAAAAAAGTAATGTCTGATTTTGATGACCAAATAATTACAAAATATTTCCTAAATTCTTACTAATTATCCAGGAATGTGTTAGATAACCAGATAAAATTCCAAAGAAGACAAGAACTTTGCTGGCTGTATGATGATGCTCTAAGTACAAGCACATTAAAGACGGTAACGAGAGACCTATATGCGAGACAGCAAAAGAAATGCAGATGTATAGAACAGTCTATGGGAGAGAGCAAGGGTGGGATGATATGGGAGAACGGCATTGAAACATGTTAATTATCATATGTGAAATCAATCGCCAGCCCAGGGTTGATGCTCAGGGCTGGTGCACCGGGATGACCCAGAGAGAGGGAATCGGGAGGGAGGAGGGAGGGGGATTCTGGAAGGGGAACATATGTATACCCATGGCAGATTCATGTCAATGTATGGCAAAACCAACACAATAATGTAAAGAAAATTTTTTAAAAATTAATTAATTAATTAAAAAAATAAAAACAAACAAAAATCCAAAGTAATTTTTTTCCTTTTGGGAAAAGTACATGAAATTAAAATCAATCTGGTAAGCAAAATAAAAATACTTGTGATGGATTCTAAGACTGTAATAACAAAGCAGATTAAAATAGCCAGAAGTAGTGATCATTATACATGTATTGAAATCTGAACTGTTTTTCTTTTTACTTTTTTTAAAATTTTATTTATTTTTTAAAATTTTCTTTACTTTATTTTATTAACAAAATAAAAGACCCATTTTGATTTATAAACTCATCTCCACAGAATAACTACTAAACTCTTAAAGTACTGCCCTGATAATAACTTAGATAACATGAAATGAAAGAAAACAAAAAGAAAATTGAAGAAGATGAAAATGAAAAGAAAGTGATCAAAGTCAGAATGGCTTTCATGGAAGTTTCTTAAATGAGTAGAGTAAAGCAAGTGGATATAAAGCCTTAACACTCCTGAAGTGGATTCCACAGTCCCTAGTGGAACAGTGCCCCTTTGGCCTAGAAAATAAACAGCTTATTAATATATTTTTTATAGCTTCCCCTCCCCTGCCAACACTCTCCCAACTCACTCATTTCTGCTCCTTGATGTCAACTTCCAGAAAAGTACTCCTAAGCAGCATACTCTTCCTCTGTCCCCCACATACACTACACACACAAAACTTAAATGGGTGTGTGCAGACCACAAAAAGCTTAGGGAAGACCAAGCTCAGAGTCAGTCATCCTCCCCTTACCCAAATATTGAAAGCCACATACAAACAGTATTATACAGCCATAAACTAAATAGTATCTGGTCACTAGAATAACGATTCTTCAATTGCAGGCTCTTTATTCCTACATTTCTTTCTCCTTAAATATCAATATCACTATCCTTGCCAGCAGGCCTCAATGTTACCCATTTTTAAAATCCATTTCAAATACTATATTCTTCATCCTGTCAACTGGATGTTAAACACTAGCCCATTGAATTAACTGTATCTCCTTAAAATAATTACTTTACTCAGCCCTGTATTTCAAACTTGAATCATCCATTCATTTAAGAACTATTTATAAAACCTTGACACCTGACAAGAATAAAGCAGATCATAGGGATAAAGAAAAAGCAAAGCAGAGACAGACACAGGCCAGGTTGCCATGGAACTTATAGACTAAAAAGAAAACATATTACTCCCATACCTTAAATGTCATTTTAAAGAAGAAATGTGAAGTTCTACTGATTAAGAACTGTACATTATCACATAATTAGCTCCTTCTTAATCAGGGATTTTCATCAACATCACATCAAACAACAATCATAGTGTGACCCATATAATAAGTACTTTATAAATGTCTGAAATGAAAGTGGTTGAAGAGTTAAGAAACTATAAAGTAAGGTCTGAGACTTATTACATGGAAACCTATTTGCTTTCTCTGTTCTTATCAATTAAAACATATACACAGTTTTGGCTAATCAGTTCAAGTCATTTCACTGTGTTGAGTGTTTAATTGCAGGTGAGACAGCATAGAATAAACTGGTTTTTCAATTTGTAAGCTATATATATGTATAAATGTGCATTTTTATGTGTGCACTACACTTCATTAGTATAGATTTTGCCATTGATTTTTTTCAGGAATGGGTTATAGGAATTTCTATTTAAGAAGCTAAATCACATGTGTAATTGAAAATGTTGCAGAGTCTCTGCTGTATTCCTCATTAGATCTTCCTTTGAATTAAAATTGAGTTTGTAGTCTAGGTCAATACCTTCCATGTGAGTAATTAGAATTGTTTGGGCAACAGGTCAGAGTTCTAGACTCTAGCTGGTATCATCCATCAAAATTATGTCTTCAATTCTTTTTTATGTGTTACTAGAAATAGGAGAATCAAATTCTATAATGAGATTTCCACATATTAAAAACAAACAGAAAAATAACTTACTAGGAGATATATTCTCCTGAGACCATTTTTTTGTTCATTGTCTAGTTATATGTTTTCTAAGTTACAATATTCAGAAATGAACAATAGTAATTGTATTTCTCCTTGGAATCTGGAAGCCAGATCATATGAATCTTGTCATAGCACAATCACAGAGTGATAAGAGCCTGAACTAATTGTTAATACTGAGAAATAAAGACATATGGATTAGAGAGTGTGTGGGAAGGCTTAGCAAAATTTGGTGCCTGCTACAGAGAAACTGATAAACTTGAAAGAAGTGAAGCTAGGACTATCTGACTCTTGATGTATTGGATAATGATGGTATGCATTACTGATATTAATGATATATAAAGAAAAAGAAAAAGCAGTATAAGATGTTGAGCATATATTAGCAAAGCAGAAAGCTAATTCACCATGAAGAATACCAGTATTATGTCATAATCTGATGTATATTTTAACTTGAGAGTTGTTGAATGAAGGCAAACTGATTTCCAAAAAAATTTAAAAAAAATTGAAATAGCATAAGTATCAAGGTAGGATGCAATTAGATTTATTTTATTCTGATAAATGTTTTATTTATTTGAAAAATACCTGACTTAGAATTTTAGTCCAGGTGTGAGTGTGCTATATAAAATTTAATACACTGATCAACTTCCTAATCATAAAATATTAAGAAAAATTATCTTTGAAGTAAGGATATGACTAAATCAACTCAAAAATTTCATATAAGCTTTACTTTTTTAATACATAATTATGATAAATGAAAAATGCTAGATATTTAGATACTGCCACATTTGTGAGCCATTCATTAGGTAGAAGCCCAATGAATTGGAGCAATATAAATCACTGTGTTGTTGGAGAAGACTCTTGCGAGTCCCTTGGACTGAGGGAGATCCAACCAGTCCATCCTAAAGAGGATCAGTCCTGGCTGTTCATTGGAAGGATTGAAGTTGACGCTGAAACTCCAGTATTTTGGCCACCAGATGCAAAGAGCTGACTCATTTAAAAAGACCCTGATGTTGGGAAAGATTGAAGGGAGGAGGAGAAGGGGACCTCAGAGGATGAGCTGGTTGGATGGCATCACCAACTCAATGGACATGAGTTTGGGTAAACTCCAGGAGTTGGTGATCGATAGGGAGGCCTGGCGTGCTGCGGTTCATGAGGTCGCAAAGAGTCAGACACGAGTGAGCGACTGAACCAAACTGAACTGAAATCATTCTTTGTCATTATTTATGAATGGTAATGTTGATCATGAAGCCTCAGTCTGCAGAAAGAGTTCCAATAGTTGTACAAGACTTAACTTACACATCTGATAAAATGTACTCAATAAAAATACACTTTTCAATAATCTCAACTAAAATATAATTTTTTTAACTGGTATTTTTAAACATCAACTGAACATTTTCTAAATTCTGTACAATGTTTGTATTTATATTGTTTAGAATGAAAAAGGATATAGCAAATATCACTTATAGATGATCTCAAAAAAATTTTAAAAATGACACAATTGTTATATTCCAAGATACATATGGTATATGAATTATTTTGTTAATTTAGTTTGAAAAGTACTGGGGTAAAATTACTATTTTATGAAGCAAACTATTTTATGAGTAAAGCTAGTAAAATATAAATGACATCATTATGAGATAGCCAGCTCTTTCAGTTAATGATTTTCATTGGTTTTATCTGTTCAAATAAACATATCAAATATGTATTTATTTTTATAAACTATAAATTTTAGAAAAATATAAAGAAAGCAAATAACCCAGATAGTTCCTCAGCTCTTTTCTAACATACATTTAAATATATAATTTTTAATATTTACTAATATTTGGTATAGAAAGTAAATTGTTTTCCAAGAAAATTAACTCTATAAATGACCAAAATAATTTCTCTCTATTCATCTTAAGTGAATTATCTATAAACTCACAAAGCAATATTCATACCACTCTATGTGATGGTTCTATATGGAGTATGCCTATAACTAAGTACTGCATTATAAAAGAACTCTCCTTTTATTATCTCCTTAAAGAGTAGCTCTTTGTTTTCTGACTATCAGAAACTGAGAAAACAACCTGTAAACTACCTAATTTTTGTGTACTTATATCCTGATAAACCAGCTACATAAAGGGATTATTTCAAACTTGTACTGGATTATGTAAATATCAATTTATAAACATGTCCTTTCATTAGAATTTTTTATTTTTAGAAGTTTTATATTACCATCCAATTATTTGATTGCATCAGTAAATAAATTGATAACACGAGCTTTCAATTTATTAACTACTTAGGCAAATATCTAAATATTTTTTAACATGTGTTGTAGCAGGCAATAGCAAAATCATCTAAAATTCAAAAGATGTAAAGCAGTAAGAAAGTCTGGCTTCTGACACTTTCTTATACCCATTCAGAACTATGCCTTTCTGGAGGGAATGCTGATGGGTAATTTATTATAGCTCTTAATGGAGATAGTCTATACCTTGATAAAGCATACATTTATAGCTTTTCTTTTACACACAAATTATTGAATACTTTTCAGTAGTTCTTACTATTGTACTGAATGGTTTAATCTGTGGCATGTGGAGGAAGCCCAGAAGTGGAAGAAACCCAGAGGTTTCTTCTGTGGAGTAACCACAGAGATGGAGGAATCAAAAATGTAGAAGAACCATAAATAGGAAGGCCCATTATGTTGTTGTTCAGTCTCTTAAATTCTGACTTTGTAATCCCATGGACTACAGCACATCATGCTTCCCTATCCTTCACTATCTTCTGGAGTTTGCTCAGACTCATGTGCATTGAGTTGGTGATGCCATCTAACCATGTCATCCTCTGCCATCCTTTTCTCCTTTGCCTTCAATCTTTCCTAGCATCAGAGTCTTTTCCAATGAGTCAAGTCTTTGAATCAGGTGGCCAAAGTATTGGAACTTCAGCTTCAGCATCAGTTCTTCCCATGAATATTCAGGTTTGATTTCCTTTAGGATTTACTGGCTTGATCTCTTTGCTTTCCAAGGGACTTTCAAGAGTCTTCTGCAGCACCACAATTCAAAAGCATCAATTCTTCAGTCCTTAGCTTTCCTTATGGTCCAACTCTCACATCAATACCTGACTACTGGAAAAACCCATAGTTTGACTAGATAGACCTATGTCAGCAAGGTGATGTCTCTGCTTTTTTAATATGCTGTTTAGGTTTGTCATAGCTTTTCTTGCAAGGAGCAAGCATCTTTTAATTTCATGGCTGCAGCTACCATCCACTGACTTTGGAGCCCTAGAAAATAAAGTCTGTCACTGTTACCATTTTTTCCCCACCTATTTGCCAGTTTTTTCGCTCTCCTCTTTCACCTTCATCAAGAGGTTCTTTCTACCTTTAGGGTGGTATCATTTGCATATTTAAGGTTGTTGATCACAAATAGCTGTTGAACAACCATCAACAGGAGGATGTTGGAACCCACCAAGAAAAGATACCCCACATCAACTTAGGAATCAGTGAATCAAAATGGACAGGAATGGGTGAATTTAATTCAGATAACTATTGTATCTGCAGTATGGACAAAAATCCCTTAGAAGAAATGGAGTAGCCCTCATAGTCAAGTGGAAGTCAAAGTGAAATTGCTCAGTCGTGTCCGACTCTTTGCAACCCCACAGACTGTAGCCTGCCAGGCTCCTCAAAAGAGTCCAAAATGCAGTATTTGGGTACAATATCAAAGGCCTACTACGGGCTATAGGTAGATTAACTTCCACACTGTTCAACAGTTATCTGTACTCTATTCACTTCATCTGCAGTGTACATCTATATTAGCACAAATAAAGCTGTATCACTCACTTTCATGACTGAATATGTCTTTCTGTGTGGACATGTGTGCCATGATTATCTTTTGTGTTAAATATGAGAGGTCTATTATAGGACCTCCCATATTTTTAGAGTGATCTCCAAAATAAAAATTATTGATTTTCACTGGTGGTCCAGTGGTTAACAGTCCACCTGCCCATGCAAGTGGTCTGAGAACTAAGATCCTCCATGTTGCAGATCAACTAAGTTCATGTACCACAACTACTGAAGCCCACAGGCTTTGAGCCAATGCTCTGCAATAAGAGAAGCCACAGCACTGAGAAGCCCACACCCCGCAACTAGCGAGTGTGGGCTCACACAATTAGAGAAAGCCTGTGTATAGCAATGACAATGCAAAGCAGTCAAAAAGAAATTTAAAAATCAAATTAAAAAAACTTATTGGCTTATTGTATATATTTCTCCATATTTAATACTTTTTAGTTTTCTATCTTCATATATGCTTACTGGAAGCCATTTTACTTGATCTTAACTTTCTAGCTTTCAATTATTGAGGTATTTCTAATTTAGGATGTGTAAGATCAAAATGTCCTCACAATATTTCCAAAGTGAAAAGTAAAATATTTTTCTTTTTGACCACACAGAATGCAGGATCTTAATTCTGCATGACCAAGAATAGAACTCATGCCTCTTCCAATGGAAACATGAAGTCTTAACCACTACACTACCATGGAAGTCCCCACAAAGTAAAAATTTTATTACCACAAATTCAGCTTTTATTTTAGTTACTAAATAATAGCAAAATAAATGATACTGGAAAAATCAATGACATTGTTTAATGTAAAAATCTGAAATTAAAAGCTTCTGCACAACAAAGGAAACTATAAGCAGGGTGAAAAGACAGCCTTCAGAATGGGAGAAAATAATAGCCAATGAATCAAACAATTAATCTCAAAAGTATACAAGCAATTTCCGCAGCTCCATTCTAGAAAAATAAATGACCCAATCAAAAAGTGGGCCAAAGAATTTAACAGACATTTCTCCAAAGAAGACATAAAAATGGCTAACAAACACATGAAAAGATGCTCAATATCACTCATTATCAGAGAAATGCAAATCAAAACCACAATGAGGTACCACTTTACACCAGTCAGAATGGCTGCCATCCAAAAATCTACAAGCAATAAATGCTGGAGAGGATATGGAGAAAAGGGAACCCTCTTACACTGTTGGTGGGAATGCAAACTAGTACAGCCACTATGGAGAACAGTGTGGAGATTCCTTAAAACAATGGAAATAGAACTGCCATATGACCCAGCAATCCCACTGCTGGGCATACACACCGAGGAATTCAGAATTGAAAGAGAAACGTGTACCCCAATGTTCATCACCGCATTGTTTACAATAGCCAGGACATGGAAGCAACCTAGATGCCCATCAACTGAGAATGGATAAGAAAGCTGTGGTACATATACACAATGGAATATTACTCAGCATTAAAAAAAAATTTATTTGAATCAGTTCTACTCAGGTGGACGGAACTGGAGCCTATTATCCAGAGTGAAGTAAGCCAGAAGGAAAAACAACAATACAGTATACTAATGCATATATATGGAATTTAGAAAGATGGCAGCGAGAACCCTGCATGCGAGACAGCAAAAGGAACGCAGATGTATAGAACAGACTCGTGGACTTTGTGGAAGAGGGCAAGGGTGGGATGATATGGGAGAATGGCATTGAAACATGTTAATTATCATATGTGAAATCAATCGCCAGCCCAGGATTGATGCTCGGGGCTGGTGCACTGAGATGTCCCAGGGGGAGGGAATCGGGAGGGAGGAGGGAGGGGGGTTCTGGAGGGGGAGCATATGTAAACCCATGGTGGTTTCATGTCAATGTATGGCAACACCAACACAATAAATTAAAGAAAATTTTTAAAAAAAATCTGAAAACAAAAACAACAAAAAAAGAAGTTTCAAAAAAATCCTGTGAGTGAAAGTCACTCAGTTGTGTCCGACTCTTTGGGATCCCATTATTATACAGTTCATGGAATTCTCCAGGCCAGAATAGTGTAGTGGATAGCCTCTCCCTTCTCTAGGTAAAAAAAGGCTTAAAGCAAAGCAAACTGAGAAAGTGAAATAACGCACCTACTTTTCAGACAAGGAAGAATGAGAGAAAGAATATAGATGGACAGAAAGAAACAGGAAGGAAATAAAGGAAGGAAGGGAAGGGAGGGTAAAAGAGAGAGGAACTGAGGGAAAGAGGGACAAAGAGAGAGGGAGTCTAAATTTGTAGGTTTCCATAAAACGTAAACTGTTAGGAACAAATCTGATACTCCAGTTTTAGTTAAAGGAATTCCTTAGAATTATGAGAAA
Source organism: Antilocapra americana (assembly GCA_007570785.1). Classification (NCBI taxonomy): domain Eukaryota; kingdom Metazoa; phylum Chordata; class Mammalia; order Artiodactyla; family Antilocapridae; genus Antilocapra; species Antilocapra americana. Next base: position 72,801 of record ML661917.1, read on the forward strand.
TAATAATAAAATCAGCAAAAATCTATTAATTATATTGTCCTTTTAAATTTCTCAGTTTACACCAAAACAACAAATGGCAGCATTTATCTCTCCATAAATAGCTTGGAAACCATTTTTTAATTTTTATATAGAAGTTTCTTCTTCTTATTGTCCTACTCAGCATAATAAACATAATTATTTATATTTTAAATATCTAAATAAAATGGAGTAATGCATGACAATAACTCCCAACTGAACAATATCTGCAAAATATGTTTATCCTCTAAGTCAAAGACCTGCATTAATTTAGTATAACTAATTTCATAGGACAGACAGTATATAGGACTATAATAGTATATCAGCCTTACTTTCTCTACAGATTAAACATCAACCAAAAAGCCATTATAACAACTATGTGGAAGTACCATTTCTTCATATACACATTCATTTATTCTTCATCTGTTCTGGGTCATGTAGGAATACTTTGGTAACTATAACACAAAGGTACTCAGTATTTGAAGACTTAAAACCTAGAAAAATTACCCACTAAAATTTTGAGTAATTTTTAAAATTTTACACTAATGCAGTAATTTTTCCCTAAAGTAGTTCTGATAAAAAATATTAAAACAATTATCAATAAATTAAAGAGATAAAAGTTAGTAAAAAACAAAAGAAACAGGGCATAAACTTTTTCTTTCCTAAATTTCTCTATCCATTTAGTGTTGATTAAAAAATTCATGACTTAAGTATATAATTTGACTATTTGGGTAATATAACTGTCTATTAACTTGAGAGTATATTTTCTTAATCTTCACTTTTCAGAAAATCTTCTGTGGTACTCAACTTACTAGATTATCCATAAACATTCATATACTTAGTGCCTTTCTTGCGTTTTTCTATCATCAGATTTACTCCTCTGTTTACTACAGATGTTTCTATAATTCTATCTTGACCAGGCCCGTTTTTGTTCAGTCACAAAGTCAAGTTCAACTCTGCGATCTCAAGGACTGAAGTGTGCCATGCTTCCCTGTCCTACACTATCTCCTTTGCTCAGACTTTATGTCCATTCAGTTGGTGATGCTATCCAACAATCCCATCCTCTGTCATCCCCTTCTCCTGCCCTCAATCTTTTCCAGCATCAGTATCTTTGCAAATGTGTCAGCTCTTTGTATCAAATAGCCAAAGTATTGGAGCTTCAGTGTTAAGTCCTTTCAATGAAAATTCAGGGTTGATTTCTTCTGGATTGACTAGTTTGATCTCCTTGTTGTCAAAGGGACTCTCAAGAGTGTTCTCCAGCACCACAATTCAAAAGCATCAAATTGGTCTACAATGCAGGAGACCCATGTTTGATCCCTGGGTCTGGAAGATCCCTTGTAAAGAGAATGGCTACCCACTCCAGTATTTTTGCCTGGAAATTTCCATGGACAGAGGTGGGCTACAGTCCATAGAGTCACAAAGAGTCAGATATGACTGAGTAAATAACACTTTCACCTTTAATTTTAACCCCTATTTTGATGAGGATTAGTTTATCTTTTTTTCCCCCTCTTGAAATATCTCCTCCATCTCTGCAACTATGTCAGTAAGTTCTCTGTGTTGGCAATACTCATTATTTCATTAACAGAGACTTCATAGAACTTCTGAGTCTTACGGAATGACATTAAATAACTCTAGAAACTATTAATAGTTTTTCTACCACATTGTTACTTTTATGTTTGACAAACAATTAAGATAAGGAAAACCTTGTTTAAATATTCTGAAACACAATATACCTAAACTTGCTTGCTGCACTCTGGTTTTACTTGATACCTAATAAAAACAATGTTTCCATTTCTAAAAGAAGGATATACTTATTTATCCTCTGCCTCAATGTCCTTTACTTGACCAACATTTCCTCTAACTTTCAACTCAGGAAGAATAGATTCTCTAAGAGCAAAGCTGTGTGGGCTTCCCAGGTGGCTTGGCAATAAAGACTCTGTCTGCAATGCAGGAGACACAGAGTCATGAGGTTCAATTCCTCAGTATAGAAGACCTTGCCTGGAAAATCTCATGGGGGTTGCAAAAGAAATGGACACAACTGAGTGACTAAACAACAACAAAAGTTGTGCATGCTGATGAATCTACTTAATTAACAAAAGTAGCTTAGTTCCAGTTGCCATCCCTCCAAAACAAATACTCACTTGAAAGAATTAAAAAAATAAAATAAGATAGATAAAAACAATGTATAGCATTTCCTAGGTGAAACATTTCACCCAGGTCCATAGTGCTTTGCTTGAATGTACAAGAGCCAATCTTTGGAAAATTTAGATATATATTTCATTTCTTTAGTATTTATTAAGATATTTGTTATTTTTATAGACATAGATGATATTTTAAATTATAAAGGACCATTAATTTAAGTTAAATCTGATGTCATGAGAACAAAGAGACAATTCCTGATGTCAAGTTATCCTGAACTAGACTTAAAATTCATAAAAATGAGAAATAATATCTAGAATATTCTCTTAAAAAGTTATCAAATCCCTTTCCTTAGCCTTCTAAGAAAACATGATATGATGCAAGGACTTGATAAACATTTCCTGGAATTGTGGCTTTCAGATATGCCAGTCAGCAATCTTTCCATTCCGTGCTTGTACACGCTAAATTGCTTTAGATTCTCTCTGACCCTACGGACCGTAGCCCAGCAGGCTCCTCTGTCCAGAAGATTCTCCAGGCAAGAATCCTGGAATGGATTTTTCCACGGGATTTCTCCTGACCCAGGGATTGAACCCACATCTCTTACTTCTCCTGCATCACCAGGCAGGTTCTATAACACTAGCACCACCTGGGAAATTCCATTCTGAACACAGGGATCTTGATTATAAAAGTCAAGTTTCTTTTCTGGATCATAGAACTATCAGTCACAATATTTTAAAAATAATCACTCAGTATGAATTTAGGTATGTGAAGAGTGTGAAACACATACACTTGTTTGACAGAAGATTATGAGAATTAATATTTATCTTTATGAGTTTGCCCTAAAAATTTTTACCATCTCAAATGCTGATGTGCACAACTCTATGGATTTCCTTTACCAAATATTAAGATATAGGAAGATGAATAATAAAAGAGGAATTTCAAGAAAATAATATAATGATGTTAAGAGAGATTCTCAGTCAATCTAATCTTGTCAAAACTGGCTTAGAGGAATTAGTCACAGAATCATATAAAAAGCAGGCTTCCTAGAGGTGTGTGAAATCATCTATATAGACTTTTTTCAACCTCTCCTTTTGTCATTCCTGATATCTGAAATTAATTTCACTAGAATTAGCTAAAATTAGAATGCCACTGTGAGTCATTTCTTCAACTTCTTTGCTGCTTAGGAAGTTCTGCAGCTGTGTAGGATTGGGTGGAGAACTTAAAAGAATAGCAGCAACTGAAAAGAAATCACTTAAGATGAACACCTCATTTAAAGCTTCTGAATAATTTAAGCATAAATGTCATATATGCAGACAGATAGGTAAAATAACAAAGTGAACAAATCAATGGATAGATGCACACATATGTATAAATAAGTAGATAGGTTTATAATGCCTTTCATATTATACCTGCCAGGCTACTGCCTGCAATGTGGGAGATTGGGGTTCAATTCCTGGTTTGGGATGATACCCTGCAGAAGAAAACAGCACCCCCTTATTCTCATCTGGAGAATGCCATGGACAGAGAAGCCTGTCAGGGTATACTATCTATGGGGTCGCAAGGAGTTGGACACGACTGAGCAACCAACACTTTCACTTTGAACCATAGAATCTTCCTTATTAAAGTAAGTAAAATGGTTCATAAAATTTATTTAATGAATTACCATATTAACATTGAATTTTTATGTTTATTAATGTATTGATGTTAGTGTAAATAAATGGTATTAGTAAATACTCAGTAGTTTCTGCTCATGTGCCAGGCCTGTTTTAGAAGAGACAGAGATGCAGTGTTGAATCAAAGAAACCAAAAGTAGTTTTCCATGGACATTACACTTTTATGGTAAAAGACTGAGAGAAAACCAATGGAACACAAGCATATGTGAAACACACATATCATTTGGTAAATAACAGATATTGACATAGTGATACATATCAAGTAGCAATTTTAGTGAAGAAAATAGAGCAGGGTTAAAAGAATCATGGGTTGGAGTTTTCTATTTTACACAGAAGAGTCAAAGAAGTCTTTTTGTAATCATCTGATTTGATCACAGCACTGGATGGAAGATGCATCATATACGATAGGAGGACCATGTGTACAATATTTATGACTTTGAGTTTTGTTATGAACAATACAGGAAGTCATCACAGTTTTGAAAGGAAAAATGGTATAGTTTGTAAAAGCCCTTTAGCTGCAATGTGACAAACAGACTATTGGTGTGAATGGGCAAACAGGGAAGCCAGTTGGAAATCACTTTACAAATATTCTAGCTAAGGGATGGTGGTAACCTGGGAAAAGCAGTAGCCTTACGAATTTTGTATCTGTGTGTTCTTTTTTTAAAGTCAGGAATCTTCACTGTACATCAATGTGTTGTAACATCTCATTTTACCTCATATATGTTTCCTTTCATTGCTATACTATTTCTGCCTCGCTAGATAATTCCTTAAATATCTATTGTAGGAATACACTATCTTTATAAGCTACTATATAAGTTAAAGATATTTACCTAAAGAAAGTTTAATATTATTTTTTAATATTAAATAAATATGTAATAATTATAGAATACCTTGAGGTAAAAATAAAAGAAAAGTGAAGACCATCTTTAATTCAGGCCATCAAGTAATTAGCACTCTTTGGTTCTGTATACACATATATGTGTATGATTCTTTTTAGCTAATGATTTATTTTTTATTGAAGGATAATTGCTTTACAGACTTCTGTTGTTTTCTGTCAAACCTCAACATGAATCAGCCATAGGTATACATATATCCCCTTCCTTTTGAACTTCCCTCCCATCTCCCTCCTCATCCCACCCCTCTAGGTTGATACAGAGCCCCATCCGTAAGTCTATTCCCTACATCTGTTTCTCCACTGCTGCCCTGTAAATAAATTCTTCAGTATCATTTTTCTAGATTCCATATATATGTGTTAGAACATGATATTTACCTTTCCTTTCTGACTTACTTCACTCTGTATAATAGGTTCTAGGTTCATCCACCTCATTAGAATTGACTCAAATATGTTCCATTTTATGGCTGAGTAATATTCCATTGTATGTACATATCACAACTCTATCCATTCATCTGTCAATGGACATCCAGGTTGCTTCAAAGTTCTAGCTACCTAGATGTTGTTCTGGAAGCAACATTCAGTTCAGTCACTCAGTCATATCCAACTCTTTGTGACACCATGGGTTACAGCATGCCAGGCCTCCCTGTCCATCACCAACTCCTAGAGTTTACCCAAACTCATGTCCATTGAGTCACTGATGCCATCCAACCATCTCACCCTCTGTCGTCCCCTTTTCCTGCCTTCAATCCTTCCTAGCATCAGGGTCTTTTCAAATGAGTCAACTCTTTGCTTCAGGTGGCCAAAGTATTGGAGTTTCAGTTTCAACATCATTTCCTCCAATGAACACCCAGGACTGATCTCCTTTAGGATGGACTGGTTGGGTCTCCTTGCAGTCCAACGAACTCTCAAGAGTCTTCTCCAACACCACAGTTCAAAAGCATCAATTCTTCGGCACTCAGCTTTCTTTACAGTCCAATTCTCACATCCATACGTGACTACTGGGAAAACCATAGCCTTGACTAGGTGGATCTTTGATGGCAAAGTAATGTCTCTGATTTTTAATATGCTGTCTAGGTTGGTCATAACTTTCCTTGCAAGGAGTAAGAGTTTTTTAATGTCATGGCTGTAGTCACCATCTGCAGTGATTTTGGAGCCCCAGAAAAATTAAGTCAGCCACTCTTTCCACTGTTTTCCCATCTATCTGCCATGAAGTGACGGGACCAGATGCCATGATCTTAGTTTTCTGAATGTTGAGCTTTAAGCCAACATTTTCACTCTCCTCTTTCACTTTCCTCAAGAGGCTCTTTAGTTATTCGCTTTCTGCCATAAGGGTGGTGTAATCTGCATATCTGCATCTGCTGCTGCTGCTAAGTCACTTCAGTCGTGTCCGACTCTGTGCGACCCCATAGACGGTAACCCACCCCACTCCCCCTTCCCTGGGATTCTCAGGCAAGAACACTGGAGTGGGTTGCCATTTCCTTCTCCAATGCATGAAAGCAAAAAGTGAAAGTGAAGTCACTCAGTTGTTTCTGACCCTTGGTGACCCCATGGACTGCAGCGTTCCAGGCCCCTCCATCTATGGGATTCTCCAGGCAAAAGTACTGGAGTGGGTTGCCATTTCCTTCTCCACATCTGCATATCTGAGGTGTTTGATATTTCTCCCCGCAATCTTGATTCCAGCTTGTGCTTCATGTAGCCCTGGATGTCTCATGATGTACTCCTCATATAAGTTAAATAAGCAGGGTGACAATAAACAGCCTTGATGTACTCCTTCTCCTGCTTGAAACCAGTCTATTGCTTAATGTTCAGTTCTAACTGTTGCTGCTTGACCTGCATACAGATCTAGATGTATACAAACATCTGATTTTGATGACTATAATTTTAGAATGTTGGGTTCTGATTTTTTGCACAGACACATGTACACATTTATATATACCTACTTATATTCAAGCACCTCATATTTTGCTTTTACTTGATTGACACAAATTAATGGAAAAATATACTATGCTCATGGATTGGAAAATTAACACTGTTTAAATTAACATATTCTCCAAGGGAAGCAACAGATTCAGTGCAATCTCTATCAAAATATCAATGGCATTTTTCAGAGAACTAGAACAATAATTCAAAACTTTGTATGGAAACATAAAAGACCTCAAAAAGCCAAAAGAATCTTGAGAAGGAAGCAAATGTCCCTGATTTCAAATGACACTACAAAGCTGCAATAATCAAAACAGTATGGTACTGGCATATAAACAGCCACATAGATCAATGGAATGGAGTTCAGAAATAAACCTATACACTTGTGGGCAATTAATTGATGGCAAAGGAGACATTAACATACAACTGAGAAAATGTATCCTCTTCAATAAAGGGTGTTAAACAGCTACATGGAAACATATCAAACTGTACTAATTTTCCACAACCTATTCAAAAACAAATTCTAAGTGGATGAAAGACTTAAGTTTAAATGTAAGATGTGAAATCATAAAATTCTTAAAAGAAAACAGAGGCAATTGTGCAGTCTTTAATCAGTCAAATTTTTATTGAAAAATAAAAGTAATATTTTTTTGGATATGTCTACTCAGGCAGGAACACAAAAGTAAAAATAAACAAATGAGATTATATCTAAATAAAAATCTTGTGCACACTGAAAGAAACTAACAAGAAAACAAGTAAGGCCCTAGTGAATCAGAGAAGATACCTGCAAAAGATATGTTTGATAAGGAATCAATATTTAAAATATACAAAGAACTTAGACAACCCAACATCAAAAAACCAAACAACTTGATCTAAAAAATTGGAAGAAGACCTGAATAGATATTCTTCCAAGGAAGACATACAGATGGTCATCATGTATGTGAAAAGATGCTTAACAAAATTATTCATCAGGGAAATGCAAATCAAAACCACAATGAGACATCATCTTATACACATCAAAATCGCTATTATCAAAAACACAACAAATAACAAGCATTTATGAGTATGTGAAGAAAAGGGGATCCTCCTGCACTGTTGCTAGGAATGTAAACTAGTTCAGACACTACAGAAAACAGTGATGGAGATTCTGCAAAATACTAAAAACATAATTACCATATGACCCAGTCATTCCATTCCTGGGTATACATCTGAAGAAAATGAAAACACTAATTCAAAATGATACATGTACCTCAATGTTAATAGCAGCATTATTTCCTATAGCCAAGAATGCATTCAATGCCATAAATTTACTTTATCTGTATCCTGAGAAACCTGTATGCGAGACCAGAAACAATAATTAGAACTGCCCATGGAAAAACTCAGTGGTTCAAAATTGGGAAAGGATTAGGACAGGACTATTTATTGTCACCCTGCTTATTTAAATTCTATGCAGAGAAATCATGCAAAATGCTGTGCCTTATGAATCACAAGCTAGAATTAAGAGTTCTGGGAGAAATATATACAACCTCAGGTATGCAGATGATACCACTCTAATGGCAGCAAGCAAAAGGAACTAAAGAGCCTCTTGATGAGGGTGAAAGAGGAAAGTGAAAAAGCTGGCTTAAAACTCAACATTCAGGATATTATGATCCTGGCATTCAATCTCATCACTTAATGGGAAATAGATGGGGAAAAAGTGGAAACTGTGGCAGATTTTATTTTCTTAGGTTCCAAATTTACTGCAGACAGTAAGTGCTGCAATGCATTAAAAGATATTTGCTCTTTGGATGGAAAGCTATGACAAACCTAGACACCATACTAAAAAGCAGAGGCATCACCTTAAGGACAGAGATCCATATAGTCAAAGCTATGGTTTTTCCAGTATTCATGTACAGATGTGAGAGTTGAACCATAAAGAAGGCCTGAATAAAATCAACCCTGAATATTCATTGGAAGGACCGATGCTGAAATAGAGGCTCCAATATTCTGGCCACCTGATGCAAACAGCAAATTCATGGGAAAAGCCTCTGATGCTGGGAAAGACTGAAGAAGACAAAAGGAGAAGGGGGAGGCTGAGGATGAGATGGTTAGATAGCATCTCTGACTCAAAGGACATGAATTTGAGCAAACTCTGGGAGACAGTGGAGGACAGAGGAGGGAAGTGTGCTACAGCGCATGGGGTATATAGAGTTGGACTGAACTTAACAGCTGAACATGTGTATATATATATAGGACTTTTTTGTTTATCAAATGTGATATATCTTTCAATAATTTTTGCATCTTTGTATCAGTATTACATAAAATAAATTGTGGTTCAATTAAATGCTTATGGGTAAGACGTTTTTTTAAAGAATTTTAAATCAGAATAGGTTTATTATTGGGGAGCTCAAAAGTACATAATGTATTTTCAATCATTAAAAATGACTGATATTTAAAATCATAATATTTAAAAGAATTACCAGATTCTTCTAAAATGTGACTAACAGTATTACTTATTAAATAAACATCATATTAAAACATAATAATTTCTGGATAAATTCTGGAAAGAAAATTGAAGTAAAATCAACTTTAATATGAAACTATAAAAAAAAAGGATGCAAGACACTTAAAAGGGATAACCAAAACATCGTACCAGGTTGAGTATTAAATATATTTGAAGAGCCCCAATATGATAATCAGCAGTTGTTTGATGAAAGATTACTAGAATGTGTTCAGAAAAATTGGGATGAGTAAAACTATGTGCTGAGAATGAGGCAGAAGCTACATATAAGCATATATAGTCATAAAGATAGCCTGCATGCTATATATTCACTAGAAGTCCCTTAAGGTATTTAATTTTTATATCTAGGATCAACTCTATATCTGTTTACACAGAAATTTTGGTTTAGTGTTCAAACTATTTTGAAAGTTATTACTTGAAAATGGAAAAGCAGAAGCAAAGTAATAATTTTAAGTTTCAAAGAATGACTTGTTTATAGGATTCTAGAGCTAAGCTGCTTGTATACTTTTGCAGTATTATTACATTCTATTGCTTAAAGATACATGAATGCAAAGATTTTCTTTTCTTTTCTTTTATACTATGTTACACATGACCTAGATAACCACGATGGTATGATCACTCACCTAGAGCCAGGCATCCTGGAATGAGAAGTCAAGCAGGCCTAAGAAGCATCACTACAAACAAAACTAGTGGAGGTGATGGAATTCCAATTGAATGATTTCAAATCCTAAAAGATGATGGTGTGAAAGTGATGCATTCAATATGCCAACAAATTTGGAAAACTCAGCAGTGGCCACAGGACTGAATAAAGGTCAGTTTTCATTTCAATCCCAAAGAAAGGCAATGCCAAAGAATGCTCAAACTATCACACAATTGCACTCATCTCACATGTTGGCAAAGTAATGCTCAAAATTTTCCAAGGTAGGCTTCAATAGTACGTGAACCATGAACTTCCAGAGGTTCACAATGGATTTAGAAAAGGCAGAGGAAACAGAGATCAAATTGCCAACATCAGCTGGATCATCAAAAAAGCAAGAGAGCTCCAGAAAAACATCTATTTCTACTTTATTGACTATGCCAAAGCTTTGACTGTGTGGATCACAAACAACTGTGGAAAATTTTTTATAGAGATAGGAACACCAGACCACCTTATCTGCCTCCTGAGAAATCTGTATACAGGTAAGAAGTAACAGTGAGAACCAGTCATGGAAAAACAGACTGGTTCCAAATACAGAAAGGAGTATATCGAGGCTGTATATTTTCACCCTGCTTATTCAGCTTATGTGCAGAATACATCACGCAAAATGCTGGGTTGGATGAAGCACACGCTGGAATCAAGTTTGCTGGGAGAAGTATCAATCACTTTAGATATGCAGGTAACACCACCCTTATGGCAGAAAGCAAAGAAGAACTAAAGAGCCTCTTGATGAAAGTGAAAGAGGAGAATGAAAAAGTTGGGTTAAACCTCAACAATCAGAAAACTAAGATCAGGCATTGGCATCCAGTCCCATCACTTCATGGCAAACAGATGAAGAAACAATGGAAACAGTGAGAGAATTTATTTTAGGGGGGCTCCAAAATCACTGTACATGGTGACTGCAGCCATGAAATTAAAAGATATTTGCTCCTTGGAAGAAAAGCTATGACCAACATAGACATCATATTAAAAACAGAGATACTTCTTTGCCAACAAAGGTTCATCTAGTCAAAGGTATGGTATTTCCAGGAGTCATGTATGGATGTGAATTGGACTATAAAGTAAGCTGAGTGATGCTTTTGAACTGTGGTATTGGAGAAGACTCCTGAGAGTCCCGTGGACTGCAAGGGATCCAACGAGGCCATCCTAAAGGAAATCAGTCCTGAATATTCATCAGAAGGACTGATGCTAAAGCTGAAACTCCAATACTTGGCCACCTGATGCAAATAACTGATTCATTGGAAAAGACTCTGCTGCTGGGAAAGATTGAAGGCAAGAGAAGGGGATCACAAAGGATGAGATGTTTGGATGGCATCACTGTGTTGGTAGATATGAGTTTGAGTAAACTCCTGGAGTTGGTGATGGACAGGGAAGCCTGGCATGCTGCAGTCCATTGGGTTGCAAAGAGTCAGACAATACTTAGTGGCTGAACTGAAATGAGATTACTTCAGAGGCAACTTTGAGGAAGGCCTATTGTGTAACCTCAACAAAATGTGAGGCAAAATTATTCCAGCTCCCTGGCTTCCTTTCGACATTCTTTAATATATGAAAAGTTGGCCTGGAAAGACGAGGACATAAATATTTTTACATCTGCTTCACTATCTTTCATCTCCTTCTTTCAAAATCTCTTCAAGCCTGAAAGAGCAGATCTTTCTTTTTCTCTTCAATATTTCACTTATTTTCCATTTTTTACATAGGTTAAAAGTATTATTAAACTATTATATCTCATTTTAAAATCATATAGGCAACCTATAATGAGAATCTACTGTATAGCACACGGAACTCTTCTAAAGTGATTTGGAGTGACCTAAATGGGAAGGAAATCAAAAAAAGAGACAGTATATGTTTATGTATGGCTGATTCACTTTGCTGTACAGCAGAAATTGAAATAGCAGTGTAAAGCAACTGTGCTTCAATAAAGAAAAAATACCCCAAAATACATGAATAAAATAGGCAAACTAAAGTTTCCATTAGAGAATAATGAGATTGATTTATCATTGAAATAATTTTCCTAAGAATTCCATAACAAGTAGTGTCACTAGTATAAACTACGAAACAAACAAGAAATAACAATTCTATACAAAATAGTAGGGAGCACTTTACAAGTCATGTTATAGTTCCAGTAAAACTCCAGACTGTAGCCCACAAGGGCTCCCCTGTCCATGGAATTCTCCAGGCAAGAATACTGGAGTAGGTATCCATTCCTTTCTCTAGAGGATCTTCCAGACACAAGAATCGAACCTAGATCTTCTTCAATGCAGGCGGATTCTTACAGTGCAAGCCACCAGGGAAGCCCAACTTCTGATAGTGAAATCAAATACAACTAAACAAGGAAAGAATATTAAAGGGTAGTGTATAACATAGAACATAACAGAAAAATTCTCCAGTAAAATCATATTAAGTCATATTGAGCAATATTACAAAAATAATAAACCATGATAAGGCTAAGTTTGAAGAAACATTGAAAAATCAATTAATCTAATTTAGTAAACTGATGAACTATTAAGGCAAAAGCATATAATGACCTCAAAAGATACACAAAAATTTTGACAAACTCAACACTCATTCTCATTTGAGTGTTGTTAACTTCCTTGACAATAGCTGACGAGAAAAGTCTTGTCAACTTCTTTAAACTAATAAAGGGCATTGCTAGTGGCTGAGTTGTGTCCTCTACAAACAGTGAATCAGGAAGAAATAGAAAAATCTGAACAAACCAATTACTAGTAAGGAGATTGAATTAGTAATCCAAATTTTTTCAACAAAGAAATAGCCAGGACCAGATGAATTCACTGGTGATTTTTACCAAATATTTAAAGAAGAATTAAAACCAATTCCTCTGAAACTCATCTAAAAAAATCCAAGAGGGAACACTCACCAACTAATTTTACTGCTAAAAGCCTAGTACAAAGCCAAATAGTGACATTACAAGAAAAGAAAGCCACAGACTAATATTCCTGATTAATATGTATGTAAAAATTCTCAATAAAGTACTAGCAAACCAAACTCAACAGCACATTAAAAGGATCATATACTATGATGAAGTGGGATTCACCTTTCAATATAGAATGGTTCCACATATGCAAATCAAATATATCACATTAAGAGAATAAAAGAATAATATCATATAATCATCTAAGTATAATAGATACAGAAAAAGCATTTGACAAAATTCAACATCCACTCATGGTTTTAAAAACTCTTACAAATTAGTTATAGAAAAAATGTCCTTCAACATAAGAGAGATCATACAGCAAAAACCTACAGCTAACATCATACTGGACAGTGAGAGTTTGAAAGCTTCCCCACTATGGCCAAAAAAAAGACAAAGGTGACAAATGTGACCACTCATATTTAACATAATACAAGTTCTAGTCAAAGCTATCACACAAGAAAAAGAAAGGCATGAGAATTGGAAAGGAAGCAGTAAAATTATCTTTATTTGCAGATGACATGCTTTTATATATAGAAAACCTTAAAAACTCCACCAAAAAATTAGCTTTAATCAACATATTCAGTAAACCTGCTGTATACAAAATCAACAATTAAAAAATCAAGATGAACAAAAATTTTGTTTCCATATACTAAAAATAAATTATGTGAAAAAGAAATAAAGAAAATTATCCCATTGATAATAGCATAAAAAATAATGAAATAAGTACAAAATTACACACATACACACACACAAAAGCAAATCCTAAACTTTGTATAGAACCACAGAAGACCCTGAATAGTTAAAACAATCCTTAGAAGAAAGAACAAAGCAGCACTTTCTGATTTCAAGATATAGAAAGCTATTGATATAATAATCAAAACAGTATGATACTGGCATAAAAATAGACACAGGGATGAATGGAACAAAGTCAAGAGCCCAGAAATAAACCTATGCTTTTATAGTCAACTAATATTTTGACAAGGGAGCCAAAAACACACAATGGAGAAAAAAGAGTCTCAAATAAACTGTGCAGAAAAATTGGATATTCACAAACAAAAGAATAAAACTATACCTCTATCTTAAACCACTCATAAAAGCTAGCTCAAAATGAATTTAAGACAAATATAAGACCTGAAACAAACTCTCTAGAAGAAAGCATAGCTGAAAAATTTTTGGTGATTATTTTTATATATTATCCTAAAGCAGAAAAAATTAAAAATTAAAGAGAAATGCATCAAAGTAAAAGCTTCTGCATTGCAAAAGAAACTATCAACAAAATGAAAAGGCAACCTATGAAATAGAAAATATGTGCATACTAGCAAATCATATGTAACAAGGGGTTAATGTTGAAAATATATGACAAATTCATACACCTCAACAGCAAAAAAAAAAAACAAAAAAAAACCAAATTTAAAATTGAAGAACGGACTTGGATACACGTTTTTCCAAAGGAGATAATCCAAATGGCCAACAGGTGTATGAAATGGTGCTCAGCACTTTTCATTAGGGAAGGGCAAATCAAAATCACAGTGAAATACCAATTCACACACACCTGTTATCATGTCTATTCTCAAAAAGACAGAAAATAAATATTGAAAAGGATATGGATAAAAATAAAAACTTGCAAACATATACATACAGTTTTATATTATTCAGTTTTTTGTGACAATGTAGCTAAAGAGAGAAGCAAAATACAGGCATATCTTTTTTGTTGCAGATATTCCTTTTTTTTTTTTTTTTACAAATTTAAAGTTTGTGACAAGACTCCATTAGGAGTCTGTTGGCACTATTTTTCCAGCTGCCTTTGCTCACTCTCTATCTCTATGTTACATTTTCGTAACTCTTAACACTATCTCAAATTTATTCTCTCATTGTTATATTTCTTATGGTAACATGTGGTAGCTTTGTTGTTACTATTACAAAATGAATACAACTGGCTGAAGACTCAGATGACAGCGTTTTTAAACAATAAAGTATTTGTTAATTGAGATATATGCATTACTCTTTTAGACATAATGCACACTTAATCAACTACAATATAGTTTACACAAAACTTTTACATGCACTGGGAAAGTAAAAGATGCACCTGACTCACTTTATTGTGACATTCTCTTAAATTATGATGATCTGGAACCTGACCTGCAGTAACTCTGAGGTATGCCTGTACTTATAACCTCACCTATGTATGGAATCTTTAAAAAATAAAAAGCGACTCACCATTCTTTCAGAGGTTCTGGCTCTGAAAACACGCTGTTGCCCAGGTCCTACTGGGAGAGGAAAGAGAAAGAGAGAGAGGGGCAGGGAGGAGCAGGGAAGAGGAGAGGGAGGATGAGTCCGCACTGCAGGACCTACAAAGCTAGCAGATAATGGAGTCCAGCTCCTGCAGCACCACCGGCGCCGCCTCCTGTGCAAAGGAGCCTGGGAGCCTCACGGTGGGCTCCGGGCCTTTCAGACCAAATAGAAGATACCGAAGAAGCTGATCCTGAATCTTAGCGATTTGATGTGACCTCGTGGAGTTCCCCAAGGCAGGGACCAAGGCGTGGAAATAGCCTTGCCCCTTCAGTGAAGCTGGGGGCCGGGGGTAAGGGGGGCAAGTTTCCACCTTCTAAGCTCCCTAGTTCCATCTTGGAGAGTGGCAGGATGGGGGGTGGGGAGGGTTACTTTAACACAGCCATTACCCATTTCCTCAGAGCAGCCGCTGACATCAGGTATCTACTCTTCCAACACAGAGGTATTTGTCTTAAAGGGGAAGGAAGGGAGTTAAAAAAAAAAAAAAAACTATTTCTTGTTTTAGTGTGTGATATATAGCAAAATGGCTTTTTCATATTCTTTGCTATTATGGTTTATTAAAAGATATTGAATTTAGTTCCCTGTGCTATGCAGTAGGACATTATTGTTTATCCATTCAACATATAATAGTTTGGATCTGCTAATCCCAAATTCCCAATCCATCCCTCTGCCAGCCCACCTCACCCTTGGCAACCACAAGTCTATTCTCTGTTTATTCTGTTTCATAGATTAAATTTGTGTCATATTTTAGATTCCACATATAAGTGATACCTTATGGTATATGTATTTCCTTTTCTGACTTACTTCACTTAGTATGAGAATCCCCAGGTCCATCCACATTATTGCAAATGGCATCATTTCATTTTTTTTTTTTTTTTTTTTATGGATGAGTAATATTCCTGGGTCAGGAAGATCTGCTGAAGAAGAAAATAGCAAACCATGCCAATATTCTTCCTGGGAAATTCCATGGAGAGAGGAGCCTGGCGGGCTACAGTCCATTGGGTTGCAAAGGTTGGACACAACTTCGTGACTAAACAATATTTCATGTATATATGTACCACATTTTCTTTATCTATTCTTCTATAAATGGACATTTAGGCTGCTTCCATGTCCTAGCTATTGTAAACTGCTGCTATGAACATAATGGTGCATATATCTTTTCGAATGATAAGCTTAATTGACAAATTGACTTTTCTTCCTAATTTCACTGAGAATGGAAATTCGAGCCCCATATTATATGAAGTATATGCAAAATAAAGGAGACAGGTTTACAGGAAAGGCATTGACTGCTGTATGTACTTTTTCAATCACATAAGGTACAATTTGTGTTAAAAGTAGAAAAGTAGAATGAAAAAATTTAAATTTAATCTAGTGGAAAAACCTCTTAATAGTCACTTTAAGAAAATAAACTATTTTATCAAAGAATTGGGGTCATGCTGTACATACAATTTCCTGTCCCACTTTTTGTACTGCATGGTTTATTTTGAAGAGTCTACCAATTCCACAAATAGTCAATGTCTATACCTTGACGGCACTACCAGCTTCCTCTTCTCAAAAACATGACTATGAAACAAACTCATATTTAAGCCCTAGCCCTTAGAGCTCCAGATCGTAAGGTACATTCTCCATATGTGGAGATAGGATGCAGGGAAGAGCCAGTTCTTTGTCCATGTTGGATTTGTTTCTTTGACTTGTTCTTTGTTGCTTTTGTTTTACATATATGCATATACATGTTTTACATATATACATATACATACCATTTTACATATATACATCAAGCAAATAGCTGCTTGAAGGCTCGGGGGCTTCCCAGGGGACACCAGTAGTAAAGAAACCCCCTGCCAATGCAGGAAACATAAAGGTTCAATCTCTGGGTCGGGAAGATCCCTGGGAAAGGGAATGGCAACCCTCTCCAGTATTTTTTTTTTCCACTCCAGTATTATTGCCAGGAGAATTCCATGGACAGAGGAGCATGGAATTATATACAGTACATCTCCAAGCATTTTAGTGCAAGAATGAACTCTTGATTGCCTCTTTTCTCACTGCCCTATTTTCCCAAGTTTCAGAAAGGTTGTGATTTGAATAAGACTATGCTTAGTCACTCAGTTGTGTCTGACTCTTTGCAACCCACCAGGCTCCTCTGTCCATGGAATTTTCCAGGCAAGAATATTGGAGTGGGTTGCCATTTCCTTCTCCAAGGGATCTTCCTGACTCAGGGGTTTGAACAACCATCTCCTGCATCTGTCTCCTGCGTTGCAGGTGGATTCTTTACCCAGCTGAGCCATGGAGCATACATGCTAAGTCCGACTCTTTGTATTCCCATGGACCATGGCCTGCCAGGCTCCTCTGTCCATGGAATTCTCCTGGCAAGAATACTGGAGTGGGCTGCCATTTGAAAGGTTTCTATGCCCAGGAGCCCCACAGGGTCCTTCTCAGTTTCAGTAAGAAGTTGTTCACTCAAAAACCTTCTGTAGGAACTAACCTTATAAACATTTTTTTTATTGTTTTTGCCATACAATGTCATAATATCACCATGGGTTTACATATGCTTCCCCTCCAGAACCCCCCTCCCTCCTCCTTCCCCCCCTTATAAACATTTTGATCTGAGATTTCTTAGTCTCTGAAACTGTGAGAAAATAAATTTCTGCTACACACTCTGTGGTATTTTCTGACTGTAGCCCTAGCAAACTATGCAAGCATTTATGAAAAACCTGAATGATTTTTCCCATAAGAGCTGAAATAAGACAGTGTATACTCTCAACATTTCTATTTAACATTACAACAGAGCTTATCTCACCCTCAAGCTAGTACAATTAAACTAAAAAAATCTAAAAAGCATATGGGTAATAAATAATATTCTACTCAGAGGTAACGCAATTGGGTTTACAGGCAACCCTGAAGAATCTACAAAACAGCTATTAGCACTAATACATGAATTTAGTAGGGTCACAAATTATAAGGTCAACATAGGAAATTAATTATATTTGCCAACACTGGTAATAAGCATTTGGAAATTATATATTTACAGTAACATTAAAATGCACAATACACATGAATACATTTAATTAAATATGAGCAAGACATTGTTAAAACTGCAAAATATTGTTAAAAGATTAAAGAACACATGCATATAAATGAAGACACTGTACTATATTAATGGACCAAAAGACTCTATATTGTTAAGAGTGTAATTCTTCAGAATTAGATACAGACTTAACTAAGTCCCAAATAAAATCCATTAATGCTTTGAAAGAACTTATCAAATATATTATCAGATACATATGAAAATGTAAGGGAAATAGAAGAGCCTAAACAGTTAAAGTGTAAAGGACACAGAAGACTTATTCTTCTTGATTCAAGGCTCATTATATTAGCCAGAAAAAAATGTGGTATTTAAGAAGCATAGATAGATAGAGGAGTAGGAGAAAACAGAGAATTGAGAAATTAACATGCACATATTAAGTTAAATGATTTTTGCCAAAGGTAGCAAAAGCTTTTCAATGGAAAAGTGATCATTTTTCCAATAAACTATACTGGGGGAAATTGAGAAAAAGGGGAAAAAAAAGAAAAGAAATGCTTAAAACTGAAAGTTTAAATGAATCATGTATCTAAACATAAGTGGTAAACTTTAAAAGTTATATGAGAACACTTAGAAAAAAGCAAACATTTCGCCTTTGAGTTAGGAAAGATTAAAATGAGGGACAAAAAGAATAAACTCTAATTTAAAACAGAGGTAAAGTTTATCAATACTAAAAAAGGCTGATTTTCAAAAGATAGTCTTAAAGAACTGAAAAGCCAAACACTACTATGAAACTATGTTTAAAATATAAATGGGTAAAAATGATATCAATAATGTATGAATGACACTTACATTCAATAAAAAGACCAATCTACACTCACGAAAAAATTGGAAAAGTTAAGAAATAAATACACATACCTTTAAGACAGACTAAAAGAGAAAAAACTAAATCACAGAATGGATGAAGATTTTTAATACAATTATTTAAAAGGATTTGTGTCTAGAGAAGGAAATGGCAATCCACTCCAGTATTCTTGCCTGGAAAATCCCATGGATGGAGGAGCCTGGTGGGCTACAGTCCAAGGGGTCACAAAGAGTCGGACATGACTGAGTGACTTCACTTTCACTTGTATAAACTCATTTTACAAATCATTAAGGTGGAACAAAAGGAAAAGAACAATGATGAAACAAGAAGGAAACGGCTCAATAGTTTGAAGAGCCAACTCACAAAAACATAAAAACTAATACTCAGTACACAAATGAAAATGTCTTCAACGTAACTACCCTTTATGGGAAAGCAAATTAACATTATAGTATGATGCATCTTTATATACACTGGCATAACTAACACGAAACATATAATTTCACACCACAAAAACAAGGTATTTTGTGAGGGGAACAAACAAAGCATGCACACGTTTCTGGTAATAGCATAAATTTGAATCATTAAAAAGTGATTTGCACTATCCACATCAAAGATATATGCTTCTCCTAGGCATATATGTAAAAGAAATATTTAAATATATTCACAAAAATACATGCCCAAGAATGTCATACCATTACAATATGTAATAGCCAAAAAAATGAAAATTTCCGAAGTCCTAATCAAGAACAAAAGGGACAACTTGTTGTATCATCATATGCATATCATAGGATTGATTACTATACACCAGTTAAACTAAACAAACTATTGATGTAAACAACATTTATGAACAACATATGCTAATAAAAAGGTGTAAAAGAGAACCTGTCTGACTTCATTCATCTAAAATTAAAGAGGAGGAAAATCTAATATGTGATGGTAGAAATAAAAATTGTGGTTACTGGCTACCTTTGGGGAGGCCAACAATGGGGACAGGGAATGCGGACGTTTCCAGGATGCCAGTAATAAAATATTCTGTGTGTGTGTGTTTATGTGTATATTTTTTTAATCTCAGTAATTTTGCAAGTGTATTTACCTCTGAAACTTATCAAACTGTGACTTTTATGATTTCTGTATTTTTCTCTAGTCATGTTTTATAATTAAAAAAATGAAATCTAACAAAAAACCCTGATCATTGTAATAATGACAGGCTGTACAATGAGAGAGATTATGACAGAGATACAGAATATTTGGAAAAGCAAATAAACAATTATAGTGTGTTACTTTTTGGCTATAACTTAACATTTTAAAAATCAAATCAACTTGTCAGGTTATATTTCATATCCAAGAGAGTTGAATACTTGTTGGGTGCTTCCCAAGTACATTTAATATTAACCAGTTTAGGAAATAACAAGATGCATAGAGGAAATAGAATTATTTTAATAACTGTAAGCATATTGTGCTATGTCGCTCAGTCATATCTGACTGCAACCCCATGGACTACAGCCCATTAGGCTCCTTTGTCCATGGAGATTCTCCAAGTAAGAATACTGGAGTGGGTTGCTATGCCCCTCTCCAGGGGAATCTTCCCAATTCAGTGATCAAACCCAGGTCTCCCTCATTGCAGGTGGATTCTTTACCATGTAAGCCACCAAGGATTAGTTTATAAAATTAGTTTATAATTTTATGTATTAATTATATATAGTATATATTTTATAATATATAATATAATATATTATATAGTATATAATTGTAGTTATATGTTGTCCTATATAAGTCTGGCATGTTGGTGTACCATAAACTTAAATAGGATAAAAGGATCTTTGTAAATATTGTGATGTTCTGGAGTCTTTCTAATAATGGTATGATCAAGATTTCCTGAATAGTGGAAGAACCAAATATTTAAAATTCCTCAAATTAGACTATAGCTACATTGAATTATCTTTAGATAGCAGCACAAAACATTTGATAATTCAAGGAAATTTATTTTTACCATTTCCACTTACAGAATATTCAAGCACTATATAGATAAACAGTAATATTAGATATTGCATGCAATATCGATGAACCCACTTAATCAGACAGTAAAATATCTGCCTGCAATGTAGGAGGCACAGGTTTGATCCCTCAGTCAGGAAGATCCCCTGGAGAAGGAAATGGCAGCCCACTCCAGTATTCTTGCTTGGAAAATCCCATGGAACAGGAGCCTGGCAGGCTACAGTTCATAGGGTCACAAAGAGTTGGACATGACTGAGTGACTAAGCACACACACTTCTATGAACCCACTTACTCTATAAAGGTCTTGGGAAGTAAAGGGTGACAGTACTTAGAATGATTTTTTCTATCTCTGCTGTGTTCTGTGTTGTGAAGCTACAAAGCAAGCATAAACAATGCTTTTACTGAATTCTAAAATCAGACTTCCTTACAGTTTTCCTTCTTAATCAGGCTTAAAAAACATCCATTCAAATATCCAGTGATTGTTTTTGTAACTTAATATCTTCCCAATATTTATTAAATGAGCTTAAGTAACATAAACTCAAATGCATAAATTAATTTGTGATTTATGTGAAGTACAAAATAGCAAGTGTTTTCTAAATTAGGCCACTAGTCTCCAATGTAAGCATATTAAAATGCTGTAAAACATCCATTTTATTCAGTGTAATGAAAACAACACTGTTACTATATTTTGTATAAAAGTTGCTGTAACTCAAAACTAACGTTTTAGGGATGTCATATGAAGGCCAGTAAGCTTTTATTTTTTGTATATATTGCAATTAAGCATGGCCAGAATTATCCAATTTACTCAAAATAGGTTAGAAGTTATTGTAGCAAGGTATAAGCACATATTTAGTAGAAGAAGTTATCTGGTGGTTTTTGTTTGCTTTTTTTAATGAATGGGTATTACTATCTACCAGAAACACTGTAGTTAATCTCTTTTCTATTAAAACATTCTGAACAAAGGCTAAAGGGACTTAGCATTTATGAAGTGTTTTACATTTATCAGGCACAAGGATATACTTTATATAAATAAATGCTGTTTATTCTGTATAACAGTCTTACAATGAGAAAGATGTTCAAAAGAGAAAAAAGTTACAATCTGAACATCATGCAGCTGGAAACTGGTAAAACTGAGGTGTTAAGCTATTCTCTCTGTCTGACTACAAATTTCACATTTTCCCTACAATATGCATGCTAATTTCCCACACTAACTACTAATCTAAAACTCATTCATATTAAAGTATTGACATAAAGTTCAACTTTATATCTGGCTTAAGACAGATATTTAGATGAAGAGACCAGAAATGAGAGTTCAGAAATAGATTCACATATATAAACAACTGATTAAAAAAAAAAGATGTCAACTCAAGCAGGAAGGATTGTCTGTACAGCAAATGGTGCTGAAAAAAAAAATCTAGATATCTATAAGCAATAAGATGATGCTTTAACACCATAAAATTATACTAATATTGATCAGACACCTGACTTAAGACCTAAAATTATAAAACTTCTAAAAGAAAATGTAGAAAAAACTCTTTGGGATCATGTATTTTGGAGAAAATTTCTTAGACTATATATGCAGAAATTATGAAACAGAAAAACGGTAAATCAAACTTCACCAAATAAAAATAAAAATTTCTTTCTTAAAAGACAATTTTAAGAAAATGAAAATGAAAATCATAAGTTGGGTAAAAATATTTGTAAAACATACAGAAGTTAAATTACTCTTTCCAGATATATAAGAAAGTATCAAAACACTAATAGTGGATAAATCCCCATATATTTATACATATATGTAATATATGTATATATATATGTATGTATACCACACATAAGTGTATGGGTTTCCCAGGTGGTGCTAGTCGTAAAGAAGCCACCTGTCAATGCAGGAGATGTAAGAGGCTTGCGTTCAGCCCCTGCATTGAGAAGATCCCTTGGAGGAAGTCATGGCAACCCACTCTAATGTTCTAGAGTGGAGAATCCCATGGACAGAGGAGCCTGGCAAGCTACACTCCAGGGTGTCCCAAAGAGTCAGACACAACTCAAGCGACTCAATGAGCACACACACACCTACTATTAGTAACTATGATATGAAACCAAAGAACAAACCAAATAAAAAACTTGACAGCACCAAGAATCAGCCAGAGTTTGGAGTTACTTAAACAGTTATACATTTCTAATTTTTTTAAATTGAGTAAGTTTGACATTGATTATTTGTATATGTTTAATATGTACAGTGTGTTATTTATATATTGTAATAAAATTTTTGATGTGGTAATATTTATCACATTACTTAATTATAATGCAGTATTACTGTTTATGCTCAACATATTGTGCATAGGTCTCTGTTTATTATATAGTGTTCATTTCTTATACATTTCTAACTAGAATTCAAAATAGTATAGCCACTTCGGAGAGCAGTGTGATACTTTGTTTCAAGGCTAAAACTATTTCCACCCAACAATCTCCAAAGTCTTTTTAATAGAAAAGAAAACATGACCATACAAACTGTGTACTTTATTGTGCATAGCAGCATTGTTTGTAATAACCAAAAACTGGAATCAGCCAAATGACAGTCAACTTACGAACATAAAATTGAATTTAATGGAGCATAACTTGACAATAAAAAAGAACAAACTACTGATACAAATATATATATATATATATATATATATAAACCTTGAAATAATTTCAGATGTTGAACATATGAAATTACATACTTTATAATTCCATTTTATGATTTGTTTAAATGATAAAACAATAGTGAAATAAAGTAGAATTGTAGTTTTCACAAGCTAAAAATGTGAAGAGAAAACTGATTGTAAATGAGCATGGGGAAAGTTCATGGGGTTAAAAAAAATGTTCTATATCATGAATGTCATGGTGTTTATAGAACTGTATTCATTTGTCAAAACTCATTGAATTATATACTTGAATGTGGCAAATTTTACTATATATAAAATTATGCCTCTATATTCCTGATTAAAACAAATTGGGTGGGGATGATTATTATTCATCACTAATTAAAAAGTGTTATCAGAGGTTGGTTAAGATAAGTTCAGCTTCCTACAGAAACTTAAATTTTCTGGAAGAACTTGAGACAAAGAACAAAACTCTCAAATCTCTTCTCTTATATGAATCACTGACCAACATGTTAATTGTTTCTGTATATAAAGTCTCTACATACAGAGAAAGTTAGAAAAATACAAACTATTTAAAGTATAAAGAACTATTTTAAAAATATTTGTCTAATTTGATGCCTAAACAAATGATATTCATAAAATGGAGACAGGGAAATTACTAACCTATGAATCTGTTACTATGAAGTTGCTTCAATAACAAAAGAAAAACTTCTAAAATTTCAGAGGATATCATCACAGCTTGAACTATTTCCTATAATTTTTTAAATCATGTATCCCTACTCTATCCTAATGAGAAATGACTGCATAATTTCAATTACACTTCTGTCAGGATGAAAGGATATCATGAAAAGATTGGCCGTGACAATGCAATTAAAATACTGATACTCTACAAGATACTTATGAATGTTGGTGTGACATAAGAAAGTGAAAAAAGTCCGGAAAAAGAATGAGTCAAGTGAAAAGAAAGGAGCAACAGAAATATAGAAAGAAGAAGAAGAAGGGGAAAGAGGATTGCAGCAGAGTGCAGGAGGGAGATGGAGAGCAGTAGAAATATTAAATCAAAATGCAAATGGAATGAGCAATAAACAAACACCCATTTGAGCACTGAGCCCTAGTACAAGGGCTAAAACCTGTAACTAGAGCTTCAGAGTTTATACACAAAAGAGTGGCCCGGAACTGGCCTTCCGTATATAACTGGAAATCAAAAGCGACACACATACCTAAGGACAGTAGTAAGGACATGGAGAAGCAAGGGTGTTCATTCCTCCCTTGCACTTACTGAGCTCACTCATTTGGCCTTCTGCAAAAACTGGATAGCTTTAGTGAATGGCAGTCAATTATCAAAACAGGTGGTGGCTCCAATTACAGCTGCTATTCCAGACTTTGTCTCTTCTATGAAGCAAATCAACATAGCCCTAGCACATGGTATGCAACTAATGAGCTGGCAATGGTTTGTCTCTATGTTATTTAGCATAGACCACCAGCAGCAGTGTGAATGGACAGCAGGAACATATCACTGTCTTTTGCAGGGCCAAGTCATTCTTTCTCTGTCACTATCCAGACTGGAGTGAGTGTTACTGCTTTACTATCTCATAGGACATATTGGCTTCATGGATGGCCTCATACTAAATGAATCTATAGAGAATGAAGCAAGAAAAAGCCTTTATATACCACCTGCATGAGAGAAAATATAATATATCTCACTAAATTGAGAATTTCATCTCAGTAGAGTTCTGGGGATCCAATGGGATAAGTTGTAATAATGACCAGGATGAATAAGTTGTCTTCCATGACCTGAATGATAGTAGAGCCATCAAGCTGCATAAGAACACTTCCTGATTGAAGAGTAATTTATCATGCTTCATATATGTGTGACTGAGTTTGAATAGATATCAAGGTTCAAAGCAAGTTCCCTAAACTGAATTTAGATTCTCATGCCACTCACATTTGCTACATTGTCACTTCTTCCTTTATACTTGTATAATGCTAAGAATATTTAGGCTATACTCCATCAAAAATAACAAAGCCCAGTGGTTTATGATAATTAAAGTAAATACCATAAAATGAGATGTACAAATAAGACCAAGATACCATGTTTCAAACTAGAAGCAAATGATTTAAATTCATCTTAGAAGCAGATTTTTATACTGAATATAAATGCAGGAAGTGAAGTCGCTCAGTCGTATTTGACTCTTTGCAACCTCATGGACTATACCTTACCAGGTCTCTCCATCCATGGGATTTTCCAGGCAAGAATACTGGAGTGGGTTGCCATTTCCTTCTCCAGATCTTCCCAACTCAGGGATTGAACCCGGGTTTCCTGCATTGTAGGCAGACACTTTACCATCTGAGCCACCAGGGAAGCTCTAATATACATGCATAAATCCAGGTAAATCCTTTTTAAAAATTATATACTATGCAAGAAGTATAGCTAGAAATAAGTTAGAACTGGACATGGAAAAAGGGACTAGTTCCAACTGGGAAAAGAATATGAGAAGTCTATATATTGTCACCCTGCTTATTTATCTTATATGCAGAATATATCACTCAAAATGCCAGGCTGGATGAAGCACAAGCTGGAATCAAGATTGCCAGGAGAAATATCAATAACCTCAGATATGCAGATGACACCACCCTTATGGCAGAAAGCAAAGAGAAACTGAAGAGCCTATTGATGAAAGTGAAAGAGAAGAGTGAAAAAGTTGGCTTAAAATTCAATATCCAAAAAATTAAGATCATGGCATTTGGGCCCATCACTTCATGGCAAATAGGGAAATGGAAACAGTGACAGACTTTATTTCCTTGGGCTCCAAAATCACTGCAGATGATGACTGCAGCCATGAAATTAGAAGACACTTGCTCCTTGGAAGAAAAGCTATGACCAACCTAGAGAGCATATTAAAAAGCAGAGGCATTACTTTGCCAACAAAGGTCCGTGTAGTCAAAGCTATGGTTTTTCCAATAGTCATGTATGGATGTGAAAGTTAGACCATAAAGAAAGCTAAACACTGAAAAACTGATGCTTTTGAACTGTGGCATTGGAGAAGACACTTGAGAGTCCCTTGGACTGCAAAGAGTTCTAAGCAGTCAATCTGAAAAGAAATCAGTCCTAAATATTCATTGGAAGGACTGATGCTGAATCTGAAACTTCAATACTTTGGCCACCTGATGTGAAGAACTGACTTATTGAAAATGACCCTGATAGAGGGGAAAGATTGAAGGCCAGAGGAGAAGGAGAAGACAGAAGGTGAAATGGTTGGATGGCATTACTAATTGGATGGACATGACTTTGAGCAAGCTCCTAGAGTTGGTGATCCACAGTGAAGCCTGGGGTGCTACAGTCTATGGGGTCGCAAAGAGTTGGACATGACTGAGCAACTTAACTGAACTGATGATTATGAAAATGTGAAAAATTTAAAAAGAAACTAAAATAAATTTTATAATCATGACTATATAAACCACCAGGTTAATAATAATAATATTGAGTAGGTCTACATATATATCAGATTAAATATATAATTTTTAAGTGTCATTAAAGAAGAGGGGAACCAGTATATACTGATAAAAGTCAGTTTTCCAGGAAATTTTAAACATTCTAAACTGTTATTTTCTAATCAGTTCAGTTCAGTTGCTTAGTCATGTCCGACTCTTTGCGACCCCATGAACCGCAGCATGCCAGGCCTCCCTGTCCATCACCAACTCCTGGAGTCCATCAAAACCCATGTCCATCAAGTCGGTGATGTCATTCAGCCATCTCATCCTCTGTCGTCCCCTTTTCTCCTGCCCCCAATCCTTCCCAGTACCAGGGTCTTTTCCAATGAGTCAACTCTTCGCAGGAGGTGGCCAAAGTATTGGAGTTTCAGCTTCAACATCAGTCCTTCCAATGAACATCTAGGACTGTTGTCCTTTGGGATGGACTGTTTGGATCTCCTTGTAGTCCAAGGGACTCTCAAGAGTCATCTCCAACACCACAGTTCAAAAGCATCAATTCTTTGCTACTCAGCTTTCTTTATAGTCCAACTCTCACATCCATACATGACCACTGGAAAAACCATAGCCTTGACAAGATGGACCCTTGTTGGACTCCTTTGTATGGTATTCTCCAACATCATAGTTCAAAAGCATAAATTCCATGTTGCTCAGCCTTTTTCACTGTCCAACTGTCACATCCATACATGACTACTGAGAAAACCATATTTTCTCATAGTACAACCTAAAAATAAATTGACTTCCCTGGTGGCTCAAATGGTAAACAATCTTCCTGCAATGCAGGAGACCTTGGTTCAGTCCCTGGGTAGGGAAGTTATTTGGGGCTTTGCTAGTGGCTCAGACAGTAAAGAATCTGCCTGCAGTCAGGAGAACAAGGTTTGAACTCTGGGTCAGGAAGACACCCTGAAGAAAGGAATGACAACCCACTTCAGTGTTCTTGCCTGGAGAATCTCATGGACAGAGGAGACTGATGGGCTACAGTCCTTGGGGTTGCCAAAAGTTGGATACAACTGAGTGAATTTCACTTCACTTCAGAAATAAATTATGTAGCATTTTATGAAAATGTAAGAGGTAATTGACAATTTCCAATCATGTTTTCAGATTACAACCTATCTTTTTCACTTAATGTAACTAATATAAGCTTTCTCCATGAAGGCAAGGGTTTCCTCTCTTCTCACTACCAAATCCTCATTTGTCTTAGTCTATTCAGGCTGCTCTAACCAAATACCACTGAGTAAGTAGTTTATGAACAGGAGAATTTGATTTCTCACATTTCTTTAGACTAAATCCAAGCACAAGTGGCCAGCATGTAAGTTCTGGTGAAGGTTTACTTCCTCTTTCCTGTATCTTCAGGTTGTGAACTGGAAGCTGGATCTGTGGGGTTTCCTTTCCTTTTAATATAATATGATCTCACAACATGCACACACTGCTGTAATTAAAATGAATAATCAACAAAGACCTACTGTATAGCACAGGGAACTCTGCTCAATGTTATATGGCAGACTGGATGGGAGGGGAGTTGGGAGAGAATGGCTACATGTATATGTAAGGCTGTGTCCTTTTGCTGTCCACCTGAAATTATCACAACATTGTTAATTGACTATACTCTTATAAAATAAAAAGTTTAAAAAAAGAGCTTTGGTCTCATTTGTGTGGACTCCTCACTCATGACCTAATCACCTTCCAAAGCCCCCACCCAACTAGTACCTCATCTTTGAAGATTAGGATTTCAGTGTATGAATTTGGGAAGGACACATTCTATATATAGCATCATTTAATACAAGAAGGACATCAATAAATATCAGCTGATTAAATAAATTATTGATAGACCCAACACACAAAATATAAAAGTATAAAATATATCAAATACATTTTAGTTTACTAGACATATAGGGATCCTTATATCCGGTAATAAAACAGTAAATAACCTATACTAATATTTATAACAGTTTGTCATTAAATATATCTTTGAAAGAGATTTTTTAAATTTGCATCATACAGACCCCATACATTAAAAAACATTGATTTAGAAATAAATGGCAAAAGATACATTTAAAAATGAGGTAAAGAATAACACTATAAATGAGAGAAAATTAGAAAAAGAAATAATATAAAGGACTCAAATTATACACTAGAAAATGATGACACTGATATAGATTATCAGCAGAAACAGCTGTCAGCTCTTTGAGAATGCTAAAAAATGAGAAAATAAGACAGGTTTAAATACAAATGATTAGAAATAAAAAAGGAAATAAAATTTTTAAAAAAGAGAAAAAAAATCCAAAGAAAGTTATGGATACACATTTGAAAATTTCAAAGAAATAGAAAAGTTCTAAGAAAGTTTGATTTATTTAGATTTATTTGAGAATAAATTAATATCAAGATGATCTCAGTTCTTTTAAAAAAATGTACCAATAATTAAAAGCTTCACTCTTAAGCAAAAATATGTCCAAATTTTTTAAAATATAGTTTTATTAAAATTTGAATAAATGTATCATTCCAAGATCTATGAAAAATTCCAGGAAAACAGAAAGAAGGAAGACACACCACGTTTTTAAATATAAGGCCACTATGACATAATTGCTTCCCTGGTGGTTCTGAAGGTAAAGAGCCTGCCTGCAATGCTGGAGACCAAGTGAGATCCCTGCATCAGGAAGATCCCCTGAAGAAGGAAATGGCAGCCCTCTTCAGTATCCTTTCCTGGAAAATCCCTTGGACAGAGGAGACTGGTGGGCTATAGTCCACAGGATTGCAAAGAGTTGGACACAACTGAGCAGCTAACAACAAAAACATGATGTAATTGTGATAATCCTAAACAAAATACTATAATATATCAAATGTTGAAGATTATGACCAGGTTAAATTCATTCTAACACAGAGTTGCTCTAATATTAAAAAATCTGTTAATGTAATTCACTATAGACTGAGATGAAAATAATGTGCTAACTAAAACTCTGTATTAAAGTAGTTAAAGGAAATCAACACATCTTTACTATCAGAAGCAAATATCTTACAAACTAAGACAAGAAAACTTATTAAACCTGATAAGCTGCATTTACAAAGAAACCTTAGCTGGTATCATTTACGATGATAAAGTGTTAGAATGGCACCCCTTACGACAAGCAACAAGAAAAAGATGTTCACTATCCTATCATACATCATCTGAATATCACATTTTAACTCTTAACTAGGAAAAAAAACCCAAATAGTTGACACAGAATTGAATGGGAATATAAATATTGTCATTATTTTCAAATATCAATATCTTTCTGGCAAATGATGTTCTAAGTAAAATATGTAATGTTCATGTAAGAAAAATAATTTTAAAATTTTGCAACTTTTTTGCAACTTCTTTTGAATAAAAAGATCATGTTCATGGATAGGTCAGTTTCCCCTTAACTGATCAAGACTTTTCATGGAATTTGACAATCTATTTCTAAGTTAATATGTATTGCAAAATAATCAACATAGGCAGTAAAATTACAGATTGTACAGAACCAGAAATGTATTATAAAATTTAGGAGGACTCTTGTTGGCTTTGGGGCTTCCCTGGTGGCTCAGATGTTAAATATCTGCTGGCAATGCAGGAGACCTGTGTTTGATACCTGGATTGGGAAGATCCCCTGGAGAAGGGAATGGCAACCCACTCCAGTATTCATGCCTGGAAAATCCCCATGGACAGAGGAGACTGGCAGGCTACAGTCCATGCAATCGCAAAGAGTCCGACACTACAGAGCTACTACTTTGCTGGCTATGTTCCCACTCTCCTTAATGTGATTTTCAGACTCAGGGAAGAAAAGATAAAGGGTAAAAGCCATGATATGGAAGTTGGCTCATGAAACGTAGCTTTCAAAGCAGTGTAAAAGTGAAACTAATTCAATCTGGGATTGACAGCTAACCAAGATATCTTTTGTTCTTTGGCATTTAAAGGATGCTCATCCTTGAAATGCAAGTGTTTCAGTGTAATTAACATCAGCACATGATGACTCTCAAGAAACAGAACAGGGCAAATATTTTACAGCCACAATCTGTAGTAAGTAATGACTATAACCCCTAGATCAAAATTATTGTCAGATCTGCATTTTTTTCTAAATTACATTTTTTATTCTAAATAATATCCCATTTACAAAATGGCTTTTCTTGCTTAATACTTATGTGGAATGTATGTTCAGTGCAATGTGATAGAAGGAGAAAAATCACATTACCTGTAAGTGGTCCCCATGCTTAATAAGGAATGTGGGGTTTTAATTATATTTTACTTTATTTTTCTTACTTTCTGGTTTCAAAATCAGGATAGATCAAGCCTTTTTTTAAGGAGAAAAAAAATCTAAATAAAAAATATGTTTGGGGCTTCTCTGGTGGCTCAGTGGTAAAGAATCCACCTGACAATGCAGGAGACATGAGTTTGATCCCTGACCTGGGAAGATTCTACATCCTGCAGAGCAATGAAGCCTGTGTGCCACAAATACTGAAGCTGGCATGCCTACAGCCCATTCTCTGTAACAAGCTGCTGCTGCTGCTACCAAGTCGCTTCAGTCGTGTCCGACTCTGTGTGATCCCATAGATGACAGCCTATCAGGCGAGCCACTAAACAGAGAAGTCTGCACACTGCAACTAGAGAGTAGCTCCCGCTCACCACAACTTTAGAAAATCTTACACAGCAATGAAGACCTAGTACAGCCAAAGGAAATTAAAAAGAAAAAAAAACCTTTAAAAAAGTTCATAATTTATGGATATATAATAACTTAACACACAATACACTCAATACTACACTCAATACACATGCATTATATATCTAAATATATGTACATATAAAAACATCTCTATATTATATGCAAAATTATTGATAATTTTTCAATATGTTTCAGATAAAACATAGTAAGATTAAAAAGTCAACTTACTTGGGGGATACATATCAACTAGTACAAATGAAAACTTTCAATTAAAAGGCCCCATTAATTTTCATATTCAAAGTGCATTCATGAAAAAAGCCGCCAAGTAAGCTACCTTCTTCCTTGAAATCCTGCCTTCCTTTTTCAAGTGACTCATATCATGTCCCCTAACATAAAGTAACTATTTTTTTTCCATGTAGAAAGGATATGTTTTCAGCAGGCATGTTACACACGTTACACCTCAAATATTAGATCTTACTTTGATTATTTGTTGTTACACTGGAGTTATTTTTTATGTACATTGAATGTCTATGCATGCTCTTTGTGATAGAGAAGCTCAAAATAGGAGAGCCAGCTATTTTTTTTTGACACATGGGCATATATGTGAGTATGTATTTCTTTTTTAAAAGTAATTCATTTTTTTATTGAAGGATGATTGCTTTACAGACCTTTGTTGTTTCTGTCATACCTCAACATGAATCAGCCATAGGTATACATATATTCCTTCCTTTTTGAACCTGCCTCCCATCTCCTTCCTCCTTCCACCCCTCTAAGTTGATACAGAGACCCTGTGTGATTTTCCTAAGCCATAGAGCAAATACCTGTTGGCTATCTATTTTACATATGGTATTGTGTTTCCATGTTACTCTTTCCATACATCTCACCCTCTCCTCCCTTCTCCCCATGTCCATAAGTCTATCCTCTATATCTGTTTCTCCACTGTTACCCTGTAAATAAATTCTTCAGTACTATTTCTCTAGATTCCATATATATGTGTTAGAATACAATATTTATATTTCTATTTCTGACTTACTTCACTCTGTATAATAGGTTCTAGGTTCATCCACCTCATTAGAACTGTCTCAAAGGCATTCCTTTTTATGGCTGAGTAATATTCCATTCTGTATATATACCACATTTCTTTATCCATTCATCTGTCAACAGACATCTAGGTTGCTTCCATGTTCTAATTGTTGTAAATAGTGCTGCAATGAACAATGGGATACATGTGTCTTTTTCAATTTTGGTTTCCTCAGGGTATATGTCTAGGAGTGGGATTGCTGGGTCGTGTGGTGATTTTATTTCTAGTTTTTTAAGGAATCTCCATACCATCTTCCATAGTGGCTGTATCAATTTATATTCCCACCAACAGTTCAAGAGTGCTTGCTTTTCTCCACACCCTCTCAAGCATTTATTGTTTGTAGACTTTTTGATGATGACCATTCTGACTGGTGTGAGGTGGTATCTCATTGTAGTTTGGATTTGCATTTCTCTAATAATGAGTGATATTGAGCATCTTTTCATGTGTTTGTTACGCATCTGTATGTCTTCTTTGGAGAAACAGCTGTTTAGTTTTTTTCCCCACTTTTTGATTGGGTTGCTTGTTTTTCTGCTGTTGAGTTGTATGAGCTGCTTGCATACATTTCTTGTAATTAAATAAATAGTAATGTCCCACTTTGGGAAAAATATTCGAGATCAGCTAAGATGGTGTTTGAATAGATACTTCTTCTAGATAATCTAAGCCTTATTACAGATTTTGACTAAGTCAGAGCCATTTTTAAACTTTACCCACGCTAAATGATATGATGATACAACTATAATGCCATAATTGGTGATATAATGTGTGCACTTATACTTGGTGATGGGACCTGAACTTCACATAAAATTAAATAAATCTAGACATAGACCTTATAGCTTTCACCAAAATCAAATCAATTTGAATGACAGTTTGTTTGGGTAAAAGCAAACTGTAAAATTTCTAGAAGACAACACTAGAGAAAATAGGTAACTTCAGTTTGGGGAGTGACTTTTTCATACAATACTAAAGCACAGTTTATAAAAGGAAAACTGATAAGATGTACTTCACTTAAATTAAATAGTTTTGTTTTTTCAAAAAAACACCGTTAAGACAATGAAAAGATAAGCCACATGTGGAACAAATATTTGCAAAAGACACATCTAATAAAAGACTCTAGTGGATAAAATCCTTGAAACAAAGGTTCTAGACAGTAACCTACAATAAGGGACTTACTTTATTATGGTATCTATACAAAAGTAATTCATCTTCTTATTTCACAACATGGGAGGGATATGAATTTCTGTTTTGAACACTTATTTTTGTTCACAGTCCTCTATCAGATGACCCAGGTCCTCTGACTCTGTAATAGTCTCAGAATTTTTTCCTACTGTCAAAGGAAAATGCTAGAGAATTAATTGAGCATATGTCCCCCTCATTTTTAATTTTAAAGACTGAATTTGAGTAATTTCTGAAGCTGTAGTCTTTATATTTCTCTTTCCAAATAACTGATCTCAATGACTCTTCCAAAATAATATGAGATTATTTATGTGTGGATGAATGAAGTGTGCTTTCTCCACGGTATGGCTCTGCAAATCTGCTACCCATATTATTTACAGTACCAAATCTCTAGAAAAATATTGACAATAAATATCAAACAAGAGTCTGGAATTCTTTTTAATATCAATAGTTGATGCTATATCTAGTATAAAAGAAGGAATGACTAATTTTTATATATGTAAAAAATTTAAGTGCACTGAGACAGTAAACACATAAAATGCAAAATGATAAATTTGTGTTAGTTTTCTCCTTATTCAATACGCTCCAATTAGAAATCATGGGCATTAAAAAAACAGGTGAAACAGTTTTAATTAGCTGTCTCAGCTGCTGGAGATGATCCTACATTTTCTGATATTCAAAAATTGAATTGTAATTGTCTCTTTTCAAAGCATAAGAAACATAGAGGTTCTAATAGTATTATTCAATTATTACCTTTAAGATGATTTAATATATAATTCATTGTTAATATCCTTGTTGCTATTCAAGATATACTAATTTTCTTTTTGTGAATTCATGTTTTGGTTGTTAATTTGCTAAGTGGAACTCAGAAGAAGGAAAGTGGTCAGGTGGGTTCTCTTCCTCTTCTGAATGAGGTTTTCATTATGTTTTAAGTGAACAAATACATGACATACTTATTGCATGCACATTTAAAATACAATGATCATGTTTAGGAATAACATTTGATGACCTTTGTTTCTATACAAACACAGACACGCACACTGCTCTTTTCCTTAAGTGAAATAATCTCAAATGACTTTGAAAGTGAACAAATCTTATTTAAAAACTCTGAATTTGAATATGTTCTCAAATTTTTACTAAACCATCATTTTTAATCATATACTTTACATGAAGTATAATATGGCTTTGGAATGTAAAGTTGAATAATATATAATCCCAGATCTTAAGGAAAAGAAAGTCTAGTAGAAAAGACAAATATGTTAATAAATATTTACAATAGATTCTAATGAATTGACAATTTCATGTCATGCAGGCCCTTGGAGGTCCTGTTGAGATATTTAGATTTTAGTATTATTGTGTTTTTGTTTATTTATTTATTTATTTAATTTCTGAGAGTCCTGGGCAATCACTGAAATGGTGAGTGTATCTCTGTGCATGTGTATACTTAAACATATCAAGGGTGGGATGGATGATGAAGTTAAATTCGAGTTTTCAAAAACTCCGAATCAAATTTATACCAAATTTTAATCCCAAAATTTTACTTGTCAGATTTCTCCAGGAACAAATAAAGAACATTTATCTGCTGATATTTCTCTTTGGCAATTTTTACTCCCCTGAGTGACTAGAGTGATTGTAGTTTCTACATGTTTTGCCTGTCTCCAGCTGAAAAATATGCCTTCTCATGCTAGGCAGTAATGGCATCTTCAAAAGCACATTAGTGTTTGCTATCATTTGTTCTAGACACTGTTCTCTAACTTTTCACATTTCCTCTCATAACTTGGCTTGGGGTCCTGGCCCAAGTAGATTGGTCTGATTTTTTTTATGTTCACATTTCTTCTTTTAATCAAGCTCTCCCACCACCTGCTTAATTTTTCAGATACATTTTGACTTCTTAAAGAACCAATTAAATCTGAGCTCAGGTTTTAAGTACATATGTTCTTGCTAAAAAGGATTTTTTTTTTAACATGTCTATGAAAACAGACATTTTAACCTACTTTGCTGTATCTTTTTTAATCACTTGAAAGCAGGAATTGGAACAAGAATAACTACTGGGAATTAGCCTAAATTCATGGAAACACTTAATTTTTCAGGATCTGATTTTAACCCTAGGGCAATGCTTTTGACAGCATATGGTTTAGATTTGGCATAAGAGTGGAAGCATGCTGAAATCACTGCCTAGGGATTCACAGTCCTTTAATATAGAAGTGTTCCAGTTAGATTTGGTCAGAGATCACAGAAGCACATTTCCAGAGACTACTTCAAGGTGTAAAATATACTAAAGAATACAGCAATGAAACCACAGGACCACAATTCAGCCACCGTTATTAGGCAAGCTACTATATTTCAGGTAATGTGTTACACATTGGGGACATA
Source organism: Antilocapra americana (assembly GCA_007570785.1). Classification (NCBI taxonomy): domain Eukaryota; kingdom Metazoa; phylum Chordata; class Mammalia; order Artiodactyla; family Antilocapridae; genus Antilocapra; species Antilocapra americana. The sequence continues at coordinate 109,171 of ML661917.1, forward strand.
AAGATTTTGAGGTTTTGGTCCTCTATTACAGTTAAAACTTTGACCTAGTTCTTTCTTCAAACAGCTCATATTATAAATGTATAAGAGATACCCAATAATACAATGTGAAAGTATGAGTCAAATGGTTTTGTTAAAAAACTTATGAGAACCTAGGGAACTAAGTTATTTGCTCAGGCCATGGTGAGAGGGACGGTATCACAGAGTATGTGACATTTAATCTGGAATTGTAAAAATTGAGTATGATGTTTCTAAAAGTGGGGGATGATATTTCAGGTAAATGGAATGGTAGATGCCAAAGTAGAGAGATGTGAAACTGTGTGGCCAAGAACATCATCCATGAATATTTGAGTTTTCCTGGTGGCTCAGATGGTAAAGAATCTGCCTTCAGTGCAGGAGACCTATGTTCTGATCCCTGGGTTGGGAAAATCCCCTGAAGAAGGGAATGGCTACCCACTTCAGTATTATTGTCTGGAAAATTCAATGGACAGAGGAATCTGGTGGACTATAGTCCATGGGGTCTCAAAGAGTCAGACATGACTGAGCAACTAACACTTTCACTTTTTCATACAGTAAAGGATTTGAGAATTAAAGAGATCTGTCAGTTCATAAGTAATACATCAGAAGGACTGATGCTTTGCTTCAAAATATTTTAAGTCCTGATGGGATAAAAGTGACCATGGTTTGCAAGTAACCCAATCACATAATACATCCTGGAAAAGATAGCAATAACCCAGACTTCCATTTACCTTTGTAAGACACTCAGCACACTATCCAAAATAAGTGGACATACAAAGAGACAAGATTTAATTGATACCGGAAGGGAGAATAAGCAGAAGATAAGAGTTATTGAATGTGGATTCTAAATACAGTATAGGAAAAGTTTGAGAATTCCCACAGTCAAATGGAAACTATCTTAATATTTAATAAAAAATTTAGATTTGAAAATTTTATACATGAATTTATTAATTTAATAGATGGGTTTAACACAGATTAGACACAATAGAAAAGATAATCTGAAAACTGAAAAATAGATAAATAAATATGCAAAGCAAGCATGGAAAGACTTCAAAAGTTTAAACATCAGAGAAAAGTGAGAGAGATGAAGGAAATCCAGTTCATGATATAACACACTGCATTCTGTGTCCTCAAAAACAAGAGAGAGAAAATGAGAAACAATATACCAAAAAGTAATGGTTCAGAGTTTTCAAAAACACAAATGATGCCAAATTATAAAATCAAGAGCTTTTACAAAATCAAGAATAATTATAAACTCAAACACATTTAGACACATTACAGTATATCTGCAGCATTAAAAAATAACAAATGCTATTTCTTCAAGAAATAATATGATGTCAAAAGATAAAAAAGAAATGTTTTTTAAATACTGAGAGAAACAGTCAATCCAGAACACTATGCCCAATAATAACTATTATTAAAACCAAAACTCCAAAACCCCCTACTTCTGTTTCCAGCTAAAATGAATTAAGCTGAGCTAGAATTTCTCTCCCATTTCAAACAACCTGAAAAACTAAACCAAATTTATCACATAGGAAATTTTGAGATACTGAACACTAAGAAACCAAGGAGAGACACTCTAAAGAGACAGGAAACAAGGTAAGCCCTATGATTACTTCAGCTTACTATTTGCGACATTTTCCAGGCTGAAGTGTAGGTAAATGAATCCATGCAGATCTAAGCAGACCCCTGACTTTAGAAGACAGAGCTGAGGAGAGTACCCGAGAGATCAAAGCTCACAAAGAGAATGACAGTGATCTGCAGAGGGCCCTTCTCAAATATTCAGCCGAGGATGATTAGTGCATGCGTGTAAGAAAACTGCTGCTGCCCTGCTGCTGCTAAGTCGCTTCAGCCGTGTCCAACTCTGCGCGACCCCATAGACGGCAGCCCACCAGGTTCCCCCGTCCCTGGGATCCTCCAGGCAAGAACACTGGAGTGGGTTGCTATTTCCTTCTCCAATGCAGGAAAGTGAAAAGTGAAAGGGAATTCTCTCAGTCGTGTCCGACTCTTAGCGACCCCATGGACTGCAGCCCATCAGGCTCCTCCGTCCATGGGATTTTCCAGGCAAGAGTACTGGAGTGGGGTGCCATCGCCTTCTCCATAAGAAAACTACTTGATGTCCAAAAAAAGAAAACCTACAAAAAGATGAGAAGAAACATATTTGGCATAAACACATGGTGGGTGCTTATTTTCCCCAGCCAGATGGAAAGCTCTCATAATCCCTTGAGCATTGGGTAGGGTTCACATAGAAGTCTTGCCTCAGTAGTAGGAAATAATTAGGTCAAAATTAAACACTGATTGACTTTTGCCAAGTACATCCTAAAAGCAGGACCTGAAAGGATCACACAGACTTCAAGTAAAATAATTGTGTCCTAGAGAAAAGTCCAAAATATTTACAGGGATATAATAATATCTAGTGCTCTAATATCCAACTAGGTAGAATTTGCACCTAATCAAAGATAATTAGGAATGGGAAGAAGCAGCAAAATCAAGCTATAGGAAAATCAATCAATCAACCTTTGATCAAGAACTAACACAGATGTTATATTTAGCAAATATATGTGGTGTTGATGCGAGAACATTGGCAAAAAAGAAAAACTGAGGAGTTCCCTGCTTTAATAGCAACAGAAGATATACTCTGTTCCCACCCCCCATTGTGATCAGTAACACTCATTTTCAAAACAGCAGTTAGAATAAGAAGAAGGAAACACCAAGTGTTGAGAGCCACACATGTGAATAAAAGAGATCTTTATTCACTCACCCAGAGACACTTTCAGCTCAGTAGTGTTCCTTTCTAGATTGAACTTCTCAAGAATATGATTATTAAATCAGAGAGTGATATCCCAGGTTTTGAGCTTGGTATTTACAAGAACTGTTGAATATCTATGGTTGAAAATAATTGCAGAATATATCAGAATGATTGCTGAGTTAAGCTGTGCTGTCATTGTCACCAAGTTACCACACACTCCAGATTAGTTTATGCTTAGTCTTCAATAAGATTATGCTTTGGGGGAATAGATTAATATATACTCGACTAATGTTATCATGAATACAGATTCTGACATTCCAAATCAAATGCAACTTTTATTAAAATAAAATATTAGCTACATCATCTGTAAACAATCAGTTGGTCAAGTTGAACAAACGGATTACAAGCTGATTATCAAACACCTTCAGATGTGCTCTCAGGGAGGCTGATATTGTTTTGTAAAAAACCATGTGCGTAAAAGATAGAGCAGCTCCATGCTTTTCATCTTTAAAACTACTTCCTAGTGGAATTTAAGAAATCCTAGGATGGAACTTCTGATATTTAAGAAAATTAAGATCCCTAGCTAACTGTTTTAGGTTTTATTGTTTGGTAGCATAAACCACTGAGAAGAAAGAAAAAAAAATACACACGCACACACACACACACATACACACACATATATATATATACTGAAATTCTTCTATGTCAATAGTATCAAGGTATATGGATTGTGCTTATCTGCTTACCTGTGCTATATATTCTATTGCATATAATAAATGTTCCACAGGGTCCATTAACGCCTGATGTATTTTAATGTATATCCATTAGTTGTCTAATTTAATGCTCTTAGTAACACTGAAAATTAGGTAATAGAATGTTCAGTTTGAAACCAAAGAAACTGAGAATTATGAAATAGTTAATACGCAGATTAGAAAGAAAAAGAAAGGATAGTTGCTCAGTCATGTCTGAATCTTTGTGAGCCCATGGTCTGTACCCTACCAGGCTCCTCTGTCCATGGGATTCTTCAGGCAAGAATACTGGAGTGGGTAGCCATTTCCTTCTCCAGTGGATCTTTCCCACCCAAGGATGGAACCAGGGTCTCCTGCATTTCAGGCAGATTCTTTGCTGTCTGAGCTACCAGGGAAGCAGATTGGTGGACTTCAAAATTATATTTGTGGGCTTGTATAAATATTAAGCTGTGCCAGTACAAAGAAAATACAGAATATTGATTAAATAGGCTTGTCATCCAAACTAAATATTTAGTTTTTACAGCTTCCAATAATTCAAATCATCATGGCACTTCTTTTCAACTCTGAGGTATCAGGGCCAGAGAAGTTTAGTCAGGATACTTAATGCATTTGAACAGTCATTAATAAAAATGGAATGCACAACTGCCAGAAGCCACAATAAAAAAAGCCAAATGGTGACCTGGAGTTGAATACTACTGAATATATTGGGATTCTAGAAATTAAGGGGATTAAGAAAAAAACAACACTATTTTTCCAATAAACCATTAAAACTAGAACTACAATTTTAAATGACTAGCATAGTTTATACCAAAAATACATGAATGGCTCTCACTGAAATAATTTAATATTGAAAATCAAATCTGTATCTACCTAGTTGCTTAATCAATTATTTAATATTTTAATTATATTTATTCTGTTAGTGAACACTCAAACGCTTCTGATATATTACTTCTCAGTTATATCTTGTTCTTTTGACATCAGTGACATGATAGAACCCCTTGTTCTTTTTATGAAGACTGATATAATGGGATTTATTTGGGAATGTCCCAAATTGAAAAGCCAGCAAAATAATACAGCAGGCACTTACAACTTTTATTGTCTGTCTCCATTGGAAAGTTATACCTTAATTCACTATATAATATTTCTAGAGGCTTAGCCTCATAGTTTACTACTTTACTGGATTAATGAATATATATCACCTATGATATTCATTCATTGGGCTTCCCAGGTGGCACTAGTGATAAAGAACCTGCCTGCCAATGCAAAATATGTAAGCCATGCAGGTTCCCTCCTTGGGTTGAGAAGGTCCCCTGGAGTGGGAAATGACAACCCACTCCAGTATTCTCGTCTGGAAAATCCCATGGATAGAAGACCCTGGTGGGCTACAATCCATGAAGTTGCTAAGAGTCGGACACAACTGAAGTGACTTTGCGTGCATGCATTCATGGTATCCATGGGGATCCCACTGTTGGCTCAGGGGGCAAAGAATCCACCTGCAGTGCAGGAGACCAGAGTTCAGTCTCTGGGTCAGGAAGATCCCCTGGAGAAGGGAATGGCTATCCACTCCAAAATTCTTGCCTGGTGAATCACATAGACAGAGGAGCCCGCAGGCTGTGTTACAGTCCATGGGACTGCAGAGTCAGAAAGGACTGAGAAACTATGCACTATGATATTCATGTTTGTTGTTTTTGTTGCTATTTTATTTACTTTAAGAGATGAAGGGGCATTCAGTCTATCCCAGGTTATGTCTTTGTGCCCATAAAAGTCTGTATTTCCTGGAGTCATCATGAAATGACAATGTTTGTAATCCGGTTACACAGCAAAAATTATATAAATAATTCTTAAAAGAAGTGAAGCATATGCCAAAAAAAAAAAAAAAATCCAAGTCATCCTTAGCAATGAACACATTCACCTGACCATACCTACACCTATTTTATTCACTTGATCACTTTTATAGGGCTCAATTATAAGTTAAGGAATTTTATGAAATTGTTTCAGATTATTTTAGCTAATGGTTATCAGAACTTGTAAGAAAGAGTTAATGGCTTTAAAGAAGAAACCATCAGACTTGGTAAATAATTATAAATTTATTTCATATTTATTCTGCGATTCTTGCTAAATTTCTATGGCATAATTGTCTAATCATATTCATTCATTTAACAGATGAGAAATCTGAGACTAAGAGGCCATATTTTGTCCATGGTCCAGTGTAATTAAAATATAGAGTTGAACTTGGACTCAAGTTTTCTGTCCCTGTGATCAGCATTCTATCTGATGAAATATAACTTGAAATGGAAAATAATTTCTTTCCTCTTTTCCTTTCCTTTCTTCTTTTTCCTCTTTCTTCCTTCTCCTCTTTCTCTCTCCTCCTTCCCTTCTTGCCTTCCTTTCTTCCCTTTGCCCATCAACCTATCCTTTAATATGCGATTTTTTTTGCATACATAAAATGATATTAAGAAGTAAATTGTATTCTACATTTCAGTCATTGCTCACTTGGAGATAACACTTGTATTCTAATGGCTATTTTGTCCCTGGAATCTGATGTATCAGCTAGTTTACTTTTAATACTCTTGAATTTCTTAATTGTCTTATTACTTTAGGGCATTCCAGCCTCAGATAACACAAGCATGATCATAAACTACTGTTAGGGTGGAATAATTATTTCAATATGACATACCATGTTTAGAGAATAAGAGAAGTCAGTCCTTTTCAGTACTTTGGGGTTTCCTAGTGCAGATTTCTTATGGACACTGAGCCTCATGGGACTGAGGGTAAAAGATGACGGTTAAGTGGCAGGCTCTATTTTCTTTCACTCCCACTTTAGTCAGAATAACTGTACTTTATCCTTTTTATAAATTGAGTTTCTATGAAATATTATATTTCAATAATTTTCTGGGCTAAAACTCTGAAAATGCAGATTTAGTTAAATTATCATTACTATAAATGATATATGAGTAATTCTCATTTCTTAACCTCTTTTCAAATACCACAAAGTGTACTTTACACATATCCTTGTATTTAATTTTGTCACAACCCTAAAAAGAGATAATTTTCTTTCCATTTTACTAATAAAAATTAAGGATTATAAAGGTTTAATAACTTGCTAAAAGTTACACTGAAATTCCTGCATAGTTGGAATTTCAACACAGTCTCTCTGACATGTAATTTTTGGTTATTAACTATTCTTCTATTACATACCATTCAAGAACATAACCCAATAAGACATTTTATTATGGCTTACTATCTGATCATGAGAGATGAGATGAGAAATTCATAGCAATATATGATAGCACTTACCTGACAGAGAAAACCTAATGATTAACAACTACCAATTATAGTACAAAAGAATGGTGCCTAGTGGCTCTGGAATAGCCTGCATAATTCTGAAACTCACCCTTGCCACCTAAAGCTGTATTCTAAGTTATACATATATATATATATAGTTAGATATAAATATATAGTTAGATATATATATATATAGTTAGATATATAGTTATATATATATAAAACATTTAATGTATACATAATACATATTAGTCTTCCAAAATATTACTGATTATTAAGAAAGTGTTTATAGTGATTTTTGGTTTATGCTTGTTGCCTTAATAAAATTCCAAATATCCATGGGTTGAGGACATAGAAGAGGACATTTTTCTTCTTATTCTTTGTTAGGCATTGCGTGGAAATATTATAACTACCAAAAATGAGAAGTCTCAAAGATTCTTTTGATTAGACTTGAATTTATAAAATATTCAAGTTTTAACTAAAAAAATTTTATCCTGAAAGATTTCATTTAATAAGTAATCACTTTGAGGCCCAGATCTAGAAAACAGATGAAATCAGACTCCTCCCAACATTTCCTTCAGTTCATTCACAAAGTGTTAATTCACAAAGTTTTATGTAGATAGGTTCACTGAAGTGGAATTTTTAACTGCCAATTATAGTTCCCGGAATAAGTAATTCTTGATGAAGATAATCTAGAGACAATATCTGAAAAACTCTACTCTGGATACAAAAAAAATTTTTCTTACAAGTTTACCTAATAAATATTGAGTTATGATTTCTCATTTTCTCAGAATAATTCTTGATGCATTTCTGAAGGTTCTGAATCACTTACGTTAAGGTTCAGGTGCAGAAATGAAAAGAAATAAGGATGAGTTAGCTTGTGTTATTCACCTGGACAGGTGTCAAAACTATTACATGTTGATAGCAATGGGAAGTTTCACCAGTTATAAAAGTTAATTAGAAAAAAAGAGGCAGGACTGGGGAGTCTGTGTAAGTGAAATTTACTGAAATATCAGTAACATACAGTCAGCTCTTGATAAGTGGGAGTAATGGGAGGGTGTGGGGAAAGGACAAATAAAAGCTTAAATCATGGATAAAGAATAACTACTAATCTCTCGATTACTGGGGGAAAGATTAATTGGTTAACCACCAGCAGGCAGCTTACTCTAGAACAATAATGAGGCTTCTATTGATTACTACTGTTTGCCAGCCATGTGGTCCAACACCTTTGGGCTGATCCACATTTGTTATCTGATGAGAGTAGAGGAACAGAAGTAGGAGGCAAGTGAAAATGAAGAATAGGCAGGTTATAATCAGCACTAATCAGTTGCTGTCTCATTGTTGAAGAACCCTTCTGCCCCTTAGCTTAGCTAGTTTACATTCTTAAATACTCTATGGATAGAGTCTAACCTGCATAAGAATGGTAAATATTGAATTATTCATATGTAATACATGGTAAGTCCTAGTCTTCTGAATTTCCAGGTATTCACACATGGATATATTCTAATTTCTCTATATAGACTCCAGTCAGTAGTGACTATAGGAGGAGGGCATGGCAACCCTCTCCAGTATTCTTGTCTGAAGAAATCCATGGACAGAGGAACCTGGCAGGGTATAATCCATAGGACTGCACAGAGTCAGACATAGCCAAAGCAGCTTAGCACACATGCATGCACAGTGATTGCAGACTCAAATTAATTCACCTTAATCTCCCTTTTTGTATAACACACCTGCTATGTTAATATATAACAAGTAATTGTAAATAATATACATGTTTCCTCTTAGCCAAACAGAAAATTTTATGTATTTTTTAATTAAAACTTTTGACAAATTGTTAGGTCATTAAATCATGCATCAAAGAAGACATTTCTTAATCTATTCAACAAATAATTGTTGTACCTCTACTCTGCTGCCAGGATCTAAGTTACAAGCTGGTGACATAGGAATAAATAAAATAAATATGGCCTCAATTTTTGTATAGATTAACTCTACTGAGAGATGACATATCCACAAACTATTAATATGTAAACAGACACAAAATCATTACAAATTGTAATAAGTATATTGTGGGAGATAGGCTGGAAAGGAGTTTGAAAAAAATTAGGAACTTTATTTGGATAGACTGATTAGGAAAAGACTCTCAAAGGAAATTTCATTGACACTGAAACCAAAAAGATGAGGTGGAACAATAAAAGATCAGGGAAAAGAGAAAAGCATACACAGAAGCTTGGAGGATTTAAAGTGCTTTATATTCTAAAACCTTTAAAAAAAATACCAGTGATTCTGGAGCACAGAGAAATAGATAAAATTTTGCCCAATATCAAGTTGGAGAATCAAAGACTAGATTCAAGTGCAATGGCAGATTATTTAAGGATTTTACACATGGAGTAACTCAATCAGATATATATATTTTAATGAAATAAATTCTAACTTGTACGGTAAGGATATATTTAAAGGGGGCAAAAAATTACATGGAAAATCAACTGGGAAATTATTGCTGTATTCTGGAGAGACATAATGACTCTGGCTCCTGCACCTAACAATGGAAATGGACAGTTATAAAGCTGAAACTGGTTTTAGAGATAGAATCTGTATAAACTACTGATGGGTTGCCTGTGCAGAATGAGATAAAAAGAATTTTTACATTTCCAGCTTTTAGCACGGGAAGTGGTGTTATTTACTCATGAAGGCTTAGGGGTAAACAGGTATGTCTTTATTCAAGTGTATTTATGTGTTTACTTGAAATATTGAAGAGTTTGATTTCAAACATACATTTTGAATTTTATGAGATCTGTAAGAAAAGATATCAAGGAGACAGCTGAATGTGAATTTCTGGCATTAAGGTAACTCTGGGAAGGACATTCATATTTTGAAATAGGCACTTTCAAGATGGTATTATGAATGTGGATGAGATTACCTACAGAGGCGGTGGAAAAAGTGAGTAACTGATAAATTTTCAATCCCTTTTTTGTCAAAAAAAAAAAAGCAATCATAGCTCAAAGACATAAGGGGCAATGACTTAATCAGGTTTCCATGTACAAGGACCATGTGTTGATTTAAATACTTCTCCATCCTTTTCCACAAATACAAAAGCTTTGATGCGTCCTAAAACCCTTACTTCTGATTTAGGGCAAACTTTCAGGGTACAAGTTTTCCTTTTTGATGTTGTTGTTTAGTCGCTATGTCATGTCTGAGGCTCTGCAACCCCATGGACGATAGCCTGCCAGGCTCTTCTGTCTTTGGGATTTCCCAGGCAAGATTACTGGAATGGGTTATGATGTCCTTCTCCAGGAGATCTTCTAGATACAGGACTTGAACCTGCATTTCCTGCATTGGTCGGTGGATTCTCTACCACTGAGCCACCTGCGAAACCCTTTGTCTACTAGACAACATCTTTTCTTATTTTAGAACAAAGATCTAGTTCTTGAACTCTCCTGATCATGGGATTCATAATCATAAACAGTCTAAAAAAAGTGATTTGAGACATCAGGATTAGTAACTCCTACCACCATTAAAAATTTTTTTAAAAAATTACAGATTTTTTCCCCACATACCATATAAGGTTTTAATTTTAACAGCAAATTTCTTCCATTATACTTATAATGCTATCTTATTTCTAAATGTCGTCTGTATACATACTACCAAAAGGAGAGGATCCATCTGTCATGTTAGAACATTTATTGATTAAAGAATTTGCATCTTAGGATTTCCCTTGTGGTCCAGTGGTTAAGTCCAGATTTCCACTGCAGGGGCCACTGGTTTGATCCCTGCCCCAGGAAATGAGGATACTGTATGACATGTACTGCAGCCAAAAAACCAGAATCCATATCCCAGTTGCAACATATTCCTGAAATTTGTCTGATACAAATTTTCCTTGCATTGACTGAGTGAGAATAGAGACACAGGGCAATAAAATTTTCTAATGAAGATTCTTAAAATTATACAAAAGATATTTGAGAAGTTGTTGGAGGCATTCCATTTACCCCTTCATTTTATTAAACCTAGAGATGGTCACTTTGAAGAGATTATGTTAAAGTACTTTTGTAAAAGACATCTTTTACATGATTCTGTATCTCTGTGTATGGTAGAAAAAGTGAATAATTGTGGGTGCACACACATTGAGTTTATAAATCCACTGAATATTAAGATTAACTCCACTGAAATCTTATTTTAATCTTTCTTTCCTAGGATTTTACATTTCTCCAAATTATTTTTGTTTTTGCCATATGTGCATAATCACGTCTGGAGTTTTGTAGAGAAAAGAAAGAAAATTAAGTTAGTAACTCTTTTTTTCCCAAATATGCTCACCAACTGTAAAGCATAAACGTATAAATGTATGTAAAGCAAAATGTATAAAGGAGTATAGATCTTCTGATATCTTCACACTTGGTATGAAATGAAACTATTTCAACCTAATTGCAATCACAGCCCAGCTCCTTAAATGTGTTTCATATATATCTCTTCCACTGCTGATATTCCCTAGGTGTTAACACACAGTTTCACCAAGTTTTCTGTCTCTCAAAATATAGATATTTACTGTAATCTCAAAAACTATTAGAAAACAAATATCAGGCAATTCAGCTGTCACCCTGACTTTTATGTTACTCCCTAAGAGAATAATTTACTCTTATTTGACATAAGTATCTTACTTCCTAGAAATAAAAGTTGCCTTGAGGTTTGAGAATATGCTTTCTCTTGAAGTCACTTGGAGTCAAGATTGTGTATTGAAAGGTATAACTTAGGTGTTGAATGCCATATAACTCCCAATAATTAGTCTTCCTTATGTCTTTGCTACATTCTTATTTTCTAACATTTTTTTCATACAAACTATTTCAAGCAAAAATTATACCTATACAAGATAATATAATACAAAAATGTATAATGTATATACAACACATAGCAGCTAGCTCTGTCAAATATTAATATTTTATATTTTACATGCCTTTATTTTCAAACATCATAGGTAACAGGATCAGCGGAAGTATTCTCTGTATCTTTTCCAATCTCACTAGGGACCGATCTTCCTTTAAGTAAACTGCCATTGTGAATTAGGTATTTAAATCTCCCAAATCTACACACACACACACACACACACACACACACACACACACACACACACACACACACATACATACACACACACACACGTAGTCAGCTGGTAAAAAAATCTAACTTCAATGAAGGAACCTGTGTTCAATCTCCAGGTTGGGAAGATCCTTGGGAGAGGGAATGGCTATCCACTCCAGTATTCTGGCCTGGAGAATTTCATGGACGTAAGAGCCTGGCGAGCTACAGTTCATGGGGTGGCAAAAAGTCGGACATGACTGAGTGACTAACACTTTCACTTTTTACATACACATATACACAGTATATAGAACTGTTGTATGTATGCTACATTTTACATAAATGCTGATAAGTTTTTAGTTTTTTTATTTTCTCAATTGATGTTACATTATGAAGTATTATTTTCTTTGAAACCTATATCTATCTTAAGAACAGAGTAGCACTCAATTATGTGAAAAATATATTTACCCATCATTTTGTTAAAAAATTTGATTTACAATTATTGTCATTTCAAATAATACTTTATGTTGTACACATTTGCATATAATTTTCTGTACAATGGTTTCAAACATTGATCATGACCTATAATAAAAATAATATATATTATGAGTTCCAACACATAAATACAAACTTACATGCAAAAGCTGAAACAAAATGTTCATGGTATAATAACTATCCTGATTATTTGTGATATAGACTGATATTTCCTTTGTATTTTATTTCATTTAATCTAATTACCTAAAATATTGGTCAAGATCTATTAATATGATTTGAAGCCTTACATCACAGTTTGAAAAACCACTACTTTTACAATAATCTTAGAAAAGAAATTGTCTGTTTTGGGAATGCTGCTACTGCTAAGTCACTTTAGTTGTGTCTGACTCTGTGTGACCCCAGAGATGGCAGCCCACCAGGCTCCCCTGTCCCTGGGATTCTTCAGGCAAGAACACTGGAGTGGGTTGCCAGCACATTAAAGTAAAAATAATCTACTTAAATATAACTTCTTCCAATGTAAGGGAAGATAAAAATTTTGTTATCAAAGGGGACTGTATTGAGAGAAAGAGAGAGAGAATGGATTTACTGCTAAATGTGTGACCTATACAACCAACCGAATGGGACTACTGTTCTCCTTATGAATGAGTCAAAGTAAATTTTGAATTTTTCTTACTTAAAAAAAAAAATACCAAAATTCTGAGAACTGATTACAAAGAGAACTTCTTTTTTTTTTTTCCACCCTGCCCTTGAAAATACTGTACCCTTCTTATCTAAACCTGGAGACTTACTGAATCTACTTTCTAACCTCTGATACTTCAAGTTTCAAATGTGCTCCACCTACCATCACTTTCTTTCTATTTACCTTAGCAGAAATATACTTTGTTTTGTTAATTTATTTTCTGAGCAGCACACTTGATCAGAATTTTAAGGAAAAGCTGTTAGCTTTCATTTCTCTTGCCAAATAATATTAATGAGTGCATTTCCATTGTATTCAACAGTAACACTAAGAGCATATTGCTTAGAGTAAGAGTGTTTTCATTAGATTAGTAGTTTTGCACTTGAAATGGAACACACTATAACATTTGGTTTTGTCATCAGGCAATGGTCATAGAACAACAACTGTTAACAAATAGGAAAAGGAGTATGTCAAGCCTGTATATTGTCACCCTGCTTATTTAACTTATATGCAGAGTACATCATGAGAAATCCTGGGCTGGAGGAAGCACAAGCTGGAATCAAGATTGCCAAGAAAAATATCAATAACCTCAGATATGCAGATGGCACCACCCTTATGGCAGAAAGTAAAGAAAATCTAAAGAGCCTCTTGATGAAAGTGAAAGAGGAGAATCAAAAGTTGGCTTAAAGCTCAACATTCAGAAAACTAAGATCATGGCATCCTGTCCCATTACTTCATGGCAAACAGATGGGGAAACAGTGGAAACAGTGTCAGATTTTATTTGGGGGGGGCTCCAAAATCGCTGCAGATGGCTATTGCAACCATGAAATTAAAAGACGCTTACTCCTTGGAAGGAAAGTTATGACCAAACTAGACAGCATATTAAAAAACAGAGACATTACTTTGTCCACAAAGTTCCATCTAGTCAAGGCTATGGTTTTTCCAGTACTCATGTATGGATGTGAGAGTTGGACTATAAAGAAAGCTGAGTGCCAAAGAATTGATTCTTTTGAACTGTGGTGTTGGAGATGACTCTTGAGAGTCCTTTGGACTGCAAGAAGATCCAACCAGCCCATCCTAATAGAGATCAGTCCTGGGTGTTCATTGGAAGGACTGATGTTGAAACTGAAACTCCAATCCTTTGGCCATGTGATGCGAAGAACTGACTCATTGGAAAATGCCCTGATGCTGGGAAAGATTGAGGTCAGGAGGAGAAGGGGATGACAGAGGATGAGATGGTTGGATGGCATCAGCGACTCAATGGACATGGGATTGGGTAGATTCCAGCAAATGGTAATGGACAGGGAGGCCTGGCATACTGCAGTTCATGAAGCCGCAAAGAATCGGACATGACTGAATGACTGAACTGAACTGAATTGAATGCAACATAAAGCTCTAGTCACATTTTCCTCTTGATGAAATTAAATCTTCACCAATTAGAGAAACAAAAGTGTAACAGTCTACAAATATGTAATACATATAGCCTTTATATATCAATGCTATAAAGTATTACTTTAATTTATACTCACCTTTAGTAAATAGTAACTCTCAATCCCTTGAATAGAGATTGACATGTACAATAGAGTCATAGTAAGCTATTGTCAACATGTTGATCTCCTAGCTCTGCAATTTGAGAGTTTTCTAAGGCAATTATTTTAGTATGTCTATCATATTATGATTATATTTCTGGAAAACAGGCGGCATGTTGTGAAAACTTACAGACCATACAAAGATATTTGAGTTAGGATAAAAAACGTATCATTTTTTTAAAAAATCTCTCAGTCCTTGCTTATTTTAATTTGAAGCAGTTTGAATGAACACAACATTAGTTTCCCAGTTATGCTGCATTCAAAATGTACCATATTTCTCACCTGAAGGCATAAACTTTAGTGACATCCTAATCATTTTCACTGCAATAGTGCTTGTGCTATAAACTGCAGATTAAATGGTAGGTGGGAATTAAACAGCAAGAGCAGATGAATTTCAAAAACAAATGATCTCTATTTGAATGCAAATATTCCCATTAATAAAGAATGAGAAAGGAAACATTTTAAAAATCAGTAATATATTAAAGTGAATTATTTCTGAGCAGGTTATTTTCAGAAGCTCTTTAATGAGCTATATCTTCATATGTTGGTAACTAATTATTACATATATTTTGTATGCATTTTTAATATCCATAAACTATGGATTTGGTCTTTGTTTCTTGTCAGTGTATTTGAAAATAATTTGCAGAAACACATTTAAACTGCTGGGTTTCATGCTAAGTAGGAAACAATGGATTGAAGGCTTAATTTACTCTGTAAGCTAGAAGATAAATAATAGTTTTTAATATAATGTGGAGAAAATAAGGATTTGAAAAGCCTCTATCTAGGGCTACATTTAAATATATATGAAGATGCTAAATTTTGCAATGGTAGTTGATCATGAACAACAATCTAGTAGGTCAATATATAATGTTGATTGATATTTTCAAAATACTATATTTTGGATAAAGTATAAAAATTTTATTTAAAGGCAAGCAAGAAAGTGGGAGTCATCAGTCTGTTAACTGCATATATTGTGTTAGAAGACAAAGAAGGAAATAATGGATTTAGGTGCTAAAATTTTACCATCACTTTGATGGTAGATTGTGTTAAATAAAAGTCATATTTTATAGCCAGACAAGAGAAATTTAACCAAAATTTTTTCTGCCCTTTGGATTCTTCTCTCCACACACCATGCATGTGTGTCTGTATTATGCATTAACCAAACCTTCCCCATCAACAGAAATACCTACTCAGCCATAAACAACAATATCCTCTAGCATCAACAAGACATTCCTTAAAATATATCAGTTCTTCTTGACCTTGTAAAAGGTCACATGACCCATAATGATGAGACTTACAGGATTATACAAGCTGTTAATAGTTTAATGTACAATCCTCTGTCTCTAAAAAACTTATTTAATTGTGCCTTGGCTTCTAGTAGATAGGCCAGTTCTCAGAGCTTTCTGAGATGCTATTCCTGAGTTATAATCCTCAAGTTTTGCTCAAATAAATTTGTCCATTTCTTTCTTAGACTTAGTTTTCATTGACAGGCACTTCTATGACCTAAGTCTCTGTAACCTAAACTCAAGTAGCATCTCTTGTCATTAATGTGTGTCTTGATCTTGTCCTTTTCTAGTCTGTGCCCTTGCAGGGCTTCCCAGGTGACACAGTAGTAAAGAATCTGCCTGCAATGCAGGAGCCACAGGAAAAGTGAGTCAGGTCCTTAGGTCTGAAAGATCTCGTGGAAGAGGAAATGACAACCATTTTTCTTGCCTGGGGAATCCCACAGGCAAAGGAGCCTGGTGGGCTACAGTCCATGAAGCCCATGGAGGTGCAAGAAGTAGGATATGACTTAGCATGTACACTCACACTTGCACACGCTGTTCTTTCCTCCTAAATTGCCTTCTCTTCTTGCCATGCAAGCAGACTGCTGCTCATCTTTAATACCTAAACTCAAATGCCACCTCCCCATCATAGGATTCTATGCTTCCAGTGGCACAGTTATTTCTACTGACTTGGTGATCAGTGATAATTTAGTGATCAGTGTTTCAACTGCACCTTTATTAGAAAATTTACATTTATTTATATTAGTCTTTATTTCTACCATGCATGATTTTGAATTCTTGAAATGTCTCTTTCCTCTCTGGCTATTTGTTCTCCATCTTCTTTACCTGTTACTCTTTCTCCACTTGGCTTTTGATAAATATTTTAGTTAGTTCTTCAAAATGCTTCTGTGGGTTCTCTATCTAACTCTTTCATATTATTTTCCTAGGTAATTTCATCCATACACATGTTTCTCACACGTCCATCAATAGGTCCAAATTCTTCTTTGGAAACTAGACACATTTTCTTGAAGTTTCAAAAATAAGTCAAATTCAACAGCTCTTAAATCAGAATATAATTGTGCCCCCAAACCTAGTATTTCTCCATATTTACTAAATCAGAGAGTGATATCACTTTATTGCCCAGGTCAGAAATCTGCATGTATTCTTTTAAATCTTCCTTTTGTACTCTTCTCTAATATCAAAAGTACTGTGAATTTATTCCCTGGTCATCTTTTTAATCTACACACATTGTTATTTCTATTGCCACAATAATAGTTTAATTGATCATCTTTTAACTGGACCACTGTAATAGTCACTTACCTGGTATCTACTCAGATAATCTTCCTTTACGTAGTTTCTTCTTGACAGATTGCAGCTGGAGTGAAATGCTAAATTACAAATCTGAAATGAGGAAATCCCATTTGGGAGTATTTAGAAGGCAATGGCACCCCACTCCAGTACTCTTACCTGGAAAATCCCATGGACGGAGGAGCCTGGTGGGCTGCAGTCCACGGGGTCACGAAGAGTCGGACACGACTGAGAGACTTCACTTTCATTTTTCACTTTCATGCATTGGAGAAGGAAATGGCAACCCACTCCAGTGTTCTTGCCTGGAGAATCCCAGGGACAGGGGAGCCTGGTGGGCTGCCGTCTATGGGGTCGCACAGAGTCAGAAGCAAAGCAGCAGCAATTTACTTTATTAGAGTTATTTCTTTGTTATGCAAATATTATTCAATAGCCAAATTGCCTTTCTAAAGAAGAATCATTTAGAGGGAAAGGAATTTTAATTTATTGAAATTAAGAAATGCAATAATTATTCGAGTTAATAATTCTCTGCGAAGTGTTTACGCATCCATCTCTTATAAGATATACTTGATGAATCTTTTACATGTACACTTGAGATCTTTATATTTTAAGTACTCACAAACACTTTGAGAGCCCTCATTTCTTACCCTATAGATATATGGGATGTTTTCTTTGGAAAAAATTTACACTGTAGTCATATCAATATCATTAATACTTAAAATGCCATTTACATTTGTAAGCAACCTGAATAATTTTAAAAATGAAAATTTAACCTACTTAAGAGCAGTAATTTTATATGTAAGTTTTATGAACTGAATTTCATTACTTAGTCATTATGTACTAACAAAAATAAAGTAATATAAGAAAAATGTAAAAAGCAATATATAAATAAGTAGTCCTATGGCAAGTTAGGTAGAGTAAGATACTTTCTTCTTATCTGTCAGGGAAATGAATTTTATCTGGGAAATATTCACTGCTTTCAACCAAAAGAAATTTTCTTCTAAATGAAATGAATTTGCAGAATCATTTTCTTACTCACTCTTAAGTCACACTCAACTACTGGGCCTGCTTTAATCATAAAAACATCAAATTTCAGAAAACTGATCCTAGAGATAGGTATTACCTATTGTTGTAGTCTACCATTTCAATATAATACTGCAAAGCAGAGTTTAAATAAAGAACATAAAATATAGTTTCCTGTATTTTCAAACCAATACGGCTTTATTATTAATATTAAGAAAGCTGTGGTACATATACACAATGGAATATTACTCAGCCATTAAAAAGAATTCATTTGAATCACTTCTACTCAGGTGGACGGAACTGGAGCCTATTACACAGAGTGAAGTAAGCCAGAAGGAAAAACAAAAATACAGTACACTAATGCATATATATGGAATTTAGAAAGATGGTAATGAGAACCCTGTATGCGAGACAGCAAAATAAATGCAGATGTATAGAACAGTCTTTTGGACTCTATGGGAGAGGGCAAGGGTGGGATGATATGGGAGAATGGCATTGAAACATGTTAATTATCATATGTGAAATCAATCGCCAGCCCAGGTTTGATGCTCAGGGCTGGTGCACTGGGATGACCCAGAGAGAGGGAATCAGGAGGGAGGAGGGAGGGGGGTTCTGGAAGAGGAACATATGTATACCCATGGCAGATTCATGTCAATGTATGGCAAAACCAACACAATAATGTAAAGAAAATTAAAATAGAAATAAATCAATTAATTAATTTTAAAAAAGAACTACTCTAATGGTAAAAAGAAATTCATAGTTTAAAACCTTATTAAACTGTAACAGTTATGTGGTATTTGTAGTGGGATTCAAATAATTTCACTTATTCTTTAAATTGTTTCCTAGAAACTTAGCCAAGTTATAAAGGAAATTCTATTATTCCCATGTTCTAGGCTATTTTGTTTTTATCCATCATTTTTATTTATTTTTTTATTTATTTATTTTTTTATTATCCATCATTTTTAAAATTGTAACATTTTTATCCCTGAAAAAATTATTCCTGTCTTCCATATGAGGCTCCTTCTTTTCACCTACCACCATTTTCTATCAAGAAAATACTTTTAGTTTGTTCTCTATATAAATCTCTTTAGAAAAATAAATTTGATCAAAATCTGAAAAGTCAAAACTAATGGCCTATATACCTTACCATCTATTTAAGACCCACAATCCCATTATTGGACATATACCTCGAGGAAACCAAAATTGAAAAAGACACATATACCCTAGTGTTCATTGCTCGTTACAAGAGCTAGGACATGGAAGCAACCCAGATGTCCATCAGCAGATGAATGGATAAGGAAATTGGGGTACATATATACAATGGAATATTGTTCAGCTGTAAAAAGTAACACATATGAGTCAATTCGAATAACGTTGGTGAACTGAGAACCTATTATACAGAGTGAAGTAAGTCAGAAAGAAGACAAAAATTAATGCATATACATGGAATCTAGAAAGATGGTGCTAACAATCCTATGTACAGGGCAGCAAAGGAGACATAGACATAAAATACAGACATTTGGACAGTGGGAGAAGAGGGTGGGATGATTTGAGAGAATAGCGGTGAAACATATACACTACAATATGTAAAACAGATAGCCAGTGTGATTTTGGTGTCTGAAGCAGGGTACCAACAGCCAGTGCTCTCTGACAACCTAGAGGGATAAGGTGTGGAGTGAAGAGGGGGGATCAGGATGGAGGGGATACATGCATACCTATGACCAGTTCATATTGATATATGGCAAAAACCATATTGTAAAGTAATTATGCTCCAATTAAAATCAATAAATAAATTTAAAAAATTAGTTTAACTGGCTTTCTCAATTTCACCTAGTTAGTAAATATTAGAAAAACTGAGTCTAGAATCCAGGTCACTTGTTTCCTAGGCCAATGCATACAAAACTCTGTGGCTACCTCTCATTTTAAAAAACTGACTTCATTGGTATCCCTCTGAAATAGTGCCCAATGTGAAATTAACCTATTGTTCTCTCAGCTATTGATGGAAGAAACAATCACAGTCAAGATTTTCATTTTGAAATGTGATGGATATAGATTTCTTACCAAAATCTTTTTGTCAGGTGCAAAGTATTATACATTTCAGAATTTCAATATTGAATTAGTGTAAGATAACAATGAGTTCACATTGAAAGAAAGATATATTTACACATATGCAAATTTATGGTGTAAATTAACCATACTCAGGTCAATTAAATAATAGCATGTGTTGGACATACATTTTCATCTTTTACCTCATCTTGGAACAAATCCAGGAAAAAGAATGAGGAAAAGTAGTAATATGCTATTTTCTCTAATACTTCTTTTAGTATCTTGAATAGTGCTCTTAGAATGACAGAGGGGAAATGAGCATATTATGCTAGTGTCTATGGATATTTTGATCGATGAAAAAAAATCTCCAATTTTTAAAATATTTTCTTTGATGAGCTACTTACATACAATATGGACACTCCTGAAGAACATTATGCTTTGCAAAATAAACCAGATTAAAAAGAGTGCATACTATAGAATTTTATTATTTTCTAAAACAGACAAAACTAGTGAATAATGATTTAAAACTGATCAGTGATTACTTATGTTGAAGAGCAGTGACTGACCACAAAAGGCATATCTCGTGTGATGAAAATATTCTTAGTGTTTCAGTATTCATTACATGATCATATATAATATCCCAAAGTCATCAAACTATACTCTTTAAAGTGTGCATTTAATGTTTTTAACATGATTGCCTCAATAAATGTGATTACATGAAAAGTTATTTTAATTTTCAAAAAATTCCTCCTAGGAAAGAAAATTACTTAAATGAGGTGATACAGCTTCATAGAACATGAGTCACCACAATTCCAGAAGGCAGACATATGGTATACAGCCAGAAGAACTAGAGTTTGATCAGAAAATTTTCTAGAAATTAATATTTCTCACTACTTTTCCCATCCTTAGATGTCCTGAAAGGAGCAAAAGTCACAGCAACTCTCTCCCTCACACTGCAGGAGACTGGAAATATATCAACCAAACAAATCTAAACAGCATGAATCAACAGATTTAAAAGCAAGTAGGAATAGCCAATAGTAATAGATTTTCAAAAATATTTTATACCAAGTCACATCATTATAAAATTTAAGAACAACTTAAATAAAGGATAAATCATTAAAATCCACCAAAAGAAGACAGTTTATCATAACAAATATGTAGCAGGAAATTAACATTTTTAACAATGATATTGGAAATTAGAGACATCAAAATTCTGAGTAAAAATGATTTTCAAATTGGAATTTTATACCCAGACATATTATATATCAAATATGAAAATGGAATACAGATATTTTTCAGATGTTACATTTCTCAGAAAATACACATCAACCATTTCTTAGAAAGTTATTGAATGATCTATTTCATCAAAATGGAGCAGTGGGATGGGAAATCAAGACAGTGGAATAGAAAAATGTGGAGCTCACTGCTTCCCACAAATACATTAAAAATATACCTACACATGGAACAATTCTCATAGAATATCTGCTGAACACTGGCAGAAGATCTCATTAAATCAAAATTACAAAAAAGATGACCATGTAACCGAATAAGAAGAAAGAAAAAAAAAAAGAATTGTGTGGAGACTTGTACCCCTAGTAAGGAGCTGTGGAAGGGAAGCTGCTTCACTGGTAGGGAGATGAGCCAGGACAAAAAGGAGCTTCAGAGGCTTGGAAAAGAGTGTAACATCTGGTTTGTGGCAGCAGAATAGAGAGATATCAGCACAGAGGGTCCTGGCTACCTCCCTGAACACCCAGACCAAGAGGTACATCTACTGGTGCACATGCTGCTAAATTCCTTAACTTAATATATCAGGTTTTCTTTAATTAACAGTAATCCCTTGAGGTTTCAACTGCCTGGTTTTTATTACAAAAACTCCTATATACCTTAGCTCCATCATCCACCAAATAAAATACAATTCTCTACTTTTTGACTGTGTGTTTTTTCAGTTGACATGTTTCTCTACTGACCACATCCACACTCAAATACATACTCACAGTTAGTTATGCAGGAAGAGGACTTGGAAAGACATACACCAAAACATTAGCTCAGTTAATTCTGGAGGAAGGGATTTCTGGTGATTTTTTTTTTCTTCTAAATACTTTGCTATACTCTGAAATTTTTTTCTTTGAGCATATGTTATTTCAAAACTCAACAAAAATAAAGTTTAAAGAAAAACATGGAAGTGTGAACAAAAGGGCATTTTCCCCCAGAAACAGCATATTCAACAAAGAAAATATGAAACATTAGTTAGTTTTAAGATGATCTCAAATGAAAGTCTTAGGATAGCAGTTGTGAAATCTATAAAATTTTAGGAAAAAATTAAGGACTAGTACATAGAAATCTAAGGAAAAAATGAAGCATTTATTAACTTCAAGAATTACTAAACTTCTCATGAAAGAATGGATGTTTGAGAAGGGCTCTCTTTTGAAATACAGACTCTCATAGAACAAACAAACAAACAAAAAACTTGAAAATCACAAAGAAAATGAAATGTCACCTAAATATTGGAAGGTAAATTTTTCAAAAACTTCCCAGAACAAATAAATAGATGCTATCACCATAGGAAGAAAAAAAAAAAAAAACAACTGAAGCATTGATCCAGAAATATCATGTTTAGGAGATTTATAGTAACTTTGTAAAAATATTTAGTTTGTATGTTGGACAAAAGCCCAAGTCTCATTTTTGTAATTGTACTCCAGTAGGGTTCAAATTATACACTAGATAGGCAGTAATCTAAGCTTCAATAACAACGAAACTCAGGTTTAGAAGAGAAGTGGATTTAATTTAGGTCATACCTGAATGGCCTAGTGGTTTTCCCTACTTTCTTCAATTTGAGCCTGAATTCTTCAATAAGGAGCTGATGATCAGAGCCACAGTCAGCTGTAGATCTTGTTTTTGCTGAAAATACAGAGTTTCTCCATCTTCAGCTGCAAAGAATATAATCAATCAGATTTTGGTACTAACCATCTGGTGATGTCCATGTGTAGAGTCATCTCTTATATTGTTGGAAGAGGGTGTTTGCTACACTAGTGTGTTCTCCTATAAAGCTCTGTTAGCCTTTCTCCTGCTTCATTTTGTACTCCAAGGCTAAACTTGCCTGTTACTCCAGGTATCTCTTGACTTCCTCCTTTGGCATTCATGTCCCCTATGATGAAAAGGATGCCTTTTTTAGTTGTAGTTCTGGGAGGTCTTATAGGTCTTCATAGAATCATTCATCACCTTCATTGGCATTAGTGGTTGGGCACAGAGGTGGCTGCTGCTGCTGCTAAGTCACTTCAGCCGTGTCCGACTCTGTGCGATCCCATAGACGGCAGCCTACCAGGCTCCTCCTCCTTCTCTTTCAGGCAAGAGTACTGGAGTGGGTTGCCATTGCCTTCTCCAATAGACTTGGTTACTGTGATGTAATCGCTTCATGGCAAATGGATAGGAAGAAGTGGAAATTGTGTCAGATTTCATTTTCTTGGGCTCCAAAATCAATGTGGATGGTGACTATAGCCATGAAATTAAAAGATGCTTGCTCCTTGGAAGAATAGCTATGACAAACCTAGATAGTGTATTAAAAAGTAGAGACATCACTTCACCAATAAAGTTCTGTCTAGTCAAAGCTATAGTTTTTCCAGTAGTAATGTCATGTATGGATGCGATAGCTAAACTTACCATGAAGAAGGCCAATGGCTGAAGAATTGATGCTTTAAAATTGTGATGCTGGAGAGCCTCTTGAGAGTACCTTGTTTGATCAAGAATATCAAACAAGACAATCCTAAAGGAAATCAACACTGAATATACATTAGAAGGACTGATGCTGATGCTGAAACTCGAATACTTTGGCCATCTCATGTGAAGAGCTGACTCACTGTAAAAAACTCTGATGCTGGTAAAGATTGAAGGCAAGAGGAGAAGGAGGCAACAGAGGATGAGATGGTTGGATGGCCTCACTGGCTCAATGGATGTGAGTTTGAGCCAATTCCAGGAGGTAGTGATGGATAGGGAAGCCTGACGTGCTGCACTTCATGGGGTCACAAAGAGTCAGGCAAACTTAGTGACTGAACAACAACAGCAAAGAACTGTCAATTCTCTTTGTTTCTTGCTCCTGATTGCTGTGACCATATATACAAAATGCAAAAATAAAATGATCCCATGGGCTATTGCCCTAAAATGTCTTGTGTTATGAGTTTGCTATAGAATGTGGCTATTGTAAAGGCAAATAGTGAGTTATCATTTCAAAAAAAAAAAAACAAACAAAAAAAAACGAAGTCATTGAGTTAAAAAGAAGAAAAAATAATTACTTAAATTTTTATTTAATGAAAACTTTCAATATTATAACATGTATAAAACTAAGTCCTCTTATTCTTTTAGATATTTGAAACATAAACATAGGAAAATAACTCCTAGCTATTGGCTGATGTTATCCCTAGAATAGAAGGAAAATTGTCTAGCAATAAAAGTAAAATGTCAAAAGGACAAGTAAATCTGGTATTTTAAGAAGATTTAACTCTACCTTCTTAATGGTATTTATGAAAATAAATATCCCATTTATTCCCATAAAACAAGTTGCATGAAACGTCCATTTGTTACTGAGAATACTGCATAAGTTACTCAAGGGTTTATGTATTCTAGAATAAATCATGGATTCAGGTTGTATCTATTCTAGGGCGTAACTTAGAGTACAGGTTAACTCCTTTACAGAGTTAGAAAATTAAATAAAGATTTTAGATTACTGAATTACTGTAGAACTACAATACACATACAGATGTATCAGGTGTTAATTTTACAAGATGTAAAATGAAAATACTTAAAACCACATATATAGAAGAAAATATGTAAGGAAATATTTCCCATATAATATTAGGCAAATGTTATGGATATATGCACAAAGTGAAAATATCAAAAGAGCTTCTCATATCCTCCACCTACCACCTGGGTGGGGTGAAGGGAGCATAAAGGTAATGGAGGGAAGGCTCTCAGAGCAAGTAATCTTGTCTTTGAGGCAGAGTGATATTTTAATTATACATTTTAAAAGTATCACCTTATTAGCAATGGAGAGAGTGGATGAAAAAGGGTCAGAATTTTACTAGTGAACTATACAAAAGTTATCAAGAAATGAGTCATTTTATTTGAAGTTTATAATGCATTTCAGTTTGAATATCAATTATCCCAAATCTTCTGTTATATCTTCACCCTGAATCCTTGAACTTCAGAACTACTGACTCATGAACCAAGAGAAGGGAGACTATGGGTTGGGAAAAGGAAAGTAAGGATATAAGGGGAAAGTCTCTGTTGCTTTTTGAAAGTTTAAGGTATATCAGATGCTTGCCACTACACACCCTAAAACTTGGAAATAACAACCATTTCAGAGTAAAACAGCCTGCTCTGCAGTTACTGAAAATCACAAATCAGCCTAGGCATTCAGAATATATCTGATTGACACTGAGAACAGGAATTAAAGAAATATGTTAGACTTAAATAGAAATTGTAGGCTTTAAACTTATAAGAACAAAAAAAATAATTTACAATTTTAATTATTTGAATATTGGTATTTTTGTACTTAAACTCACAAGAGATATAATTTTGGTTTCTATTTCTTCTTGAAAAATAAAGAGGACATTTTCAAAATATTTTTCTTCTCAATATTTTAATTTTGGAATATATTTGTGTCTTTAAAGTTATATTGCAGAACCTTTTAATATTATTTTCTGGACATTATGGTTGTATATAATTTGGGATGAAACATTGAAACTAGCTTAGATTTACATTATAGGAAGTAAGCATGGGTTTGTATTCGAGTTATTTAACACACTATATCGGTTTAACTCCTGTTTGGTTTTATAGGGCAGGATCTATTAGATAATAGAAATAAACTTCTATTAGATAATATTAGTAAACTTCTATTACTAATGACAGAGGATGTACAAGAGAACCGTGATCGACATTGAAGTGTATGATGTTGGGAGCTGTGCTGGTCCCATAGACTGTTGGTTTCAACCACGAAAGTGTAGAGTCATGTTCTTGTTCTTAAATATCAATCGCACTCATCCTGGAGTGTGAAGCAAAGTGGGACTTAGGAAGCATTACTACAGACAAAACTAGTGGAGATGACAGAATTCCAGCTGAGCTATTTCAAATCCTAAAAGATGTTTCTGTGAAAGTTGCTGCATTCAATATGCCAGTGAATTTGGAAAACTCAGCAGTGGCCACAGGACTGGAAAAGGTCAGTTTTCATTCCATTCCCAAAGAAAGGCAGTGCCAAAGAATACCCCCAACTGCAGTAGTGGGTTACGAATAAAATTTTAAAAAATTTATTAACTAAAACTTCTCTATTGCTGACAATTCCTTTCTGTCATGGGAGTTTAAAAGACACTAGAATGGCAGAACTACTTGAGAAATTTAAAAATTTGCTTAACACAATCATTTTTCTTTCTCTTAGGAAGCAATCAGTCCACTGAGAGCATATATTGTAGAGTCATTTTCCATAAGGCTAAAGTGAAACATGTACATAACTTATTCCAGTCTGCAGGCCAGTTAGCTGACCTAGTTGGCTCTCCTACCAAATTATAGTCTCAAAATCATGTCTATTAATAATGAAGCTGATGGCCTTTAGCAAATCACAATAAAATGTGAAAAAAGCATCAACTGTTCAATTGCAATTAAGTTAGAAACTAAAAAAACAAAAGGAAAAATATACCCATCTGAATGCAGAGCTCCAAAGAATATAAAGGAGAGATACAGTATTCTTAAGTGAATAATGCAAAGAAAGAGAGGAAAGCAATAGAATGGGAAAGACTAGAGATCTCTTCAAGAAAATTGGAAATATCAAGGGAACATTTCATGCAAATATGGGCACAATAAAGTACAGAAATGGAATGGACCTGCAAAGCAGAAGATATTAAGCGAAGGTGGCAAGACAACATGGAAGAACTGAACAAAAAAGGTCTTAATGATCCAGATAACCATAAAGGTGTGATCATTCACTTAGAGCCAAATATCCTGGAATGTGAATTCAAGTGGGCCTTAGGAAGCATCAGTAAGAACAAAGCTAGTAGAGGCGATGGAATTCCAGTCGAGCTATTTAAAATTCTAAAATATGATACTGTGAAAGTGCTGCACCAACATGTAAGCAAAATTGAAATTTCAGCAGTGGTCATAGGATGGGAAAAGTCAGTTTTCATTCCAATCCTAAAGAACAGCAATGCTAAAGAATGTTCAAATTACCACAAAGTTATGCTCATTTCACATGCTAGCAAAATAATGTTCAAAATTCTTCAAGCTAGGCTTTAACAGTACATGAACGAAGAATTTCTAAATATACAAGCTCGATTTATAAAAGGCAGAGGAACCAGAGATCAAATTGCAAAATCCATTGGATCATAGACAAAGAAAGGGAATTCCAGAAAGACATCTACTTCTGCTTCATCGAATATGTTAAGCCTTTGACTGTGTGGATCACAACAAACTGTGGAAAATTCTTCAAGAATATCAGACCACCTTATCTGCCTTCTGAGAACTTGTATGCAGCTCAATAAGCAAGAGTTAGAACCAGACATGGAACAATGGACTGGTTTAAAATTGAGAAATGTCACAGTTATATATTGTCACTGTGCTTATTTAATTTATATGTAGAATATGTCATATGAAATGCTGGGCTGGATGAAGCATAAGCTGGAATCAAGATTGCCGGGAGAAATATCAATAACCTCAGATACGCAGATGGCAGAAAGTGATGAGTAACTAAAGAGCCTCTTCATGAAGGTGAAACAGGAGAGTGAAAATGCTGGCTTAAAAGTCAACATTAAAAAAAGCTAAGATCATGGCATCTGGTCACATTACTTCATGGAACATAGATGGAGAAAAAATGGAAACAGTGACAGTCTTTATTTTCTTGAGCTCCAAAATCACTGTGGAGAGTGACTGCAGCCATGAAGTTAAAAGATGTTTGCTCCTTGAAAGAAAAACTATGACAAACCTAGACAACATATTAAAAAACAGAGGCATCGCTTTGCCAACAAAGATCTGTCTAGTCACAGCTATGGTTTTTCCAATAGCTATGTATGGATGTGATAGTTGGACCATAAAGAAGACTGGGCATGCAAGAATTGATGATTTGGAATTATGATGTTGGAGAAGACTCTTAAGAGTCCCTTAGATAGCATGGAGCTCAAACCAGTAAATCCTAAAGGAAATCAATCCTTCCAATATTCATTGGAATATATGAATATATCCAATATTCATTGGAAGGACTGATGCTGAAGCTGAAGCTCCAATATTTTGGCCACCTGACGCAAAGAGCTGACTTATTGGAAATGACCCTGATGCTGGTAGAGATTGTGGGCTAGAGAAGAAAAGGATGACAGAGAATGAAATGAATTGATGGCATCACTGATTCAATAGATGTGAGTCTGAGCAAACTCCAGGAGATAGTGAAGGACAAGGAAGCCTGACTGCTGCAGTTCATGAGGTTGCAAAGAGTTGGACAGGACTTAGCAAGTAAACAACAACAAAGTGTGTGCATTTGGTGTCATATCTAAGACATATTTGCCTATTCTACAGTCACACAGATTTTTTCACCTGTTTTTTTGCTCCTGTTTTTCCTTCTTCTCTTCCTTTTTCTGCTCCTTCTCTTTTTTCTTTCCCTTTTCCTCTTCCCATTCCTCTCTCTGCCTTCCTCCAGCTCCTCCACCTACTCCTTTAGTTTAGACTTACATTTAGTTCTATAATCTATTGTAAGTTTATATTTTATGTTAGTAAGGCATTGTGAACAAAATAAATGAAAATTAACTCTAATTTTAATTTTTATGGAGATGCTTGAATGTTCCAGGGCCACTTCCTGAAAAAAATGTAACCTTTCTTAACTGAATTGCTTTTGCGTCTTTGTTGAAAATCAGTTGGCCAAGTAAATGTAATTGGGTTTCTAGACTCTATTCTGCTCCAAATCTACCCTTTTGCTATTATCACAGCCTGATTATTTTAGGTTTATAGTAAGTTTAAATAAAGTCTTCCAACCTCATTCTTCCTTTGAAAAAAAATAGGATTCTTGTACTTTCTCTTTCTAATATAGAGTCAATTTTTTAATTTCTAAATATCCCTTTAGGAATTTGGTGGGTTTGTGTTGAATCTATAGGTCAGTTAGAGAAAGACTGATTTATTAACAATATTAGTATGTTAATAATGTAAATAACATTGATTGATTGGTTTTGAAACATTAAACTAATCTTGCAATTTCAGTATAACATCCTTAGTTGTGATATCTTAACCTTTAATAAAATGTTGGAATTATTTGCAAATATTTTGTTGAGGAAAGAATTCTTATATATATTTATAAGAGATATTAATCTGTCATACTTTTTAAAAAAAATTTGTAGCATCTAAATGCTGATATCTTAAAAAAAACTATTATCTCATTTTCTTCTTTCTGGGAGGTTTGTATATAATTGGTATTATTTCTGTAATACTTGGGAACTAAAATCATCTGGGCCTAAAGTTTCTTATTTATAATGTATCAAAATACACATTCATATTTAAAATAGGTATAGGACTGTTCATATTATCTTTTTATTGAAAGTGAAAGTCACTCAGTCATGTCTGACTCTTTATAACCCCATGGACTATACAGTCCATGGAATTCTCCAGGCAAGAATAAAGGAGTGAGTAGCCTTTCTCTTCTTCAGCAGATCTTTCCAACCCAGGTCTCCTGCATTGCAGGTAGATTCTTTATCTGCTGAGCCAAAAAGGAAACACAAGAATATTGGATTGGATAGCCTATTCATTCTCCAGCAAATCTTACTGACCTAGGGATAAAACCGAGGACTACTGCAATGCAGGCAGATTCTTTATCAACTGCACTAACAGAGAAGACCTTGAATGAGCATTAATAGATTACTTTTTTCAAAGACTGTGTCTGTTTGACTTAAGTCTTAAATTTATGAGCATTAAGTTGTCTATAATATCCTTTCATTATCCTGATATTGTCAGTAGAATTTGTATTGATGCCCTCTCCTTCATTTTTGATACTGATAATTAACGTCTTCTTTCATTTTTCCTTGGTCACTTTAATTCAGTCCAGTTCAGTCGCTCAGTCAGGTCCAACTCATTGCAACCCCATGGACTGCAGCACACCAGGCCTCCCTGTCCATTTCTAACTCTCAGAGTTTACTCAAACTCATATCCATCCAGTCGGTGATGTAATCCAACTATCTCATGCTCTGTCCTCCCCGTCTCCTCCTGCCTTCAATCTTTCCCAGCATCAGTCTTTTCAAATGAGTCAGTTATTCACATCAGGTGGCCAAAGTATTGGAGTTCCAACTTCAGCATCAGTCTTTCCAATGAATAATCAGGACTGATTTCTTTTAGGATAATCCTTGCAGTCCAAGGAACTCTCAAGAGTCTTCTCCAACACCACAGTTCAACAGCATCAATTCTTTGGTGCTCAGCTTTCTTTATACTCCAACTCTCACATCCATGCATGAGTACTGAAAATACCATGGCTTTGACTGGATGGACCTTTGTTGGCAAAGCAATGTCTCTGCTATTTAGGTTGGTCATAACTTTTCTTCCAATGAGCAAGAATCTTTTAATTTCATGGCTGCAGTCACCATCTGCAGTGATTTTGAAGCCCAAAATACAAAATCTGTCACTGTTTCCACTGTTTCCACATCTATTTGCCATGAAGTGATGGGGCCAGATGCCATGATCTTAGTTTTCTGAATGTTGAGCTTTAAGCCAACTTTTTCACTCTCCTCTTTCACTTTCATGAAGAAGCCTTTTAGTTCCTCTTCATTTTCTGCCACAAGGGCGGTGTCATCTGCATATCTGAGGTTATTGATATTTCTCCTGGCAATCTTGAGTTCAGCTTGTGCTTCCTCCAGCCCAGCATTTCTCATGATGTACTCTTCATATAAGTTAAATAAGCAGGGTGACAATATACAGCTTTGACGTACTCCTTTCCCTGTTGGAAACCTGTCTGTTGTTCCATGTCCAATTCTAACTGTTGCTTCCTGACCTGTATACAGATTTCTCAAGAGGCAGGTCAGGTGGTCTGGTATTCCCATCTCTTTCAGAATTTTCCAGAGTTTGCTGTGGTCCACACAATCAAAGGCTTTGGCATACTCAATAAACCAGAAATTTTTCTGGAACTCTCTTGCTTTTTCGATGATCCAACAGATGTTGGTAATTTGATCTCTGGTTCCTCTGCCTTTTCTAAATCAAGTTTGAACTTCTGAAATTTCATGGTTCACACAGCATCATCTTTTAGAATTTGAAACAACTCAACTGGAATTCCATCACCTCCACTAGCTTTGTTCATAGTAATGCTTCCTAGAACCCATTTGACTTCACATTCCAGGACGTCTGGCTCTAGATGAGTTGTGATCACCATCGTGTTATCTGGGTTGTAAAGATATTTTTGGTATTGTTCTTCTGTGTATTCTTGCCACCTCTTCTTAATATCTTCTGCTTCTGTTAGGTCCATATCATTTATATCCTTTATTGAGCCCATCTTTGCATGAAATGTTCCCTTGTTATCTCTAATTTTCTTGAAGAGATCTCTAGTCTTTCCCATTCTATTGTTTTCCTCTATTTTTTTGCATTGATCACTGGGGAAGGCTTTCTTATCTCTCCATGCTATTCTTTGGAACTCTGCATTCAAATGGGTGTATCTTTCTTTTTTCCCTTTGCCTTTCACTTCTCTTCTATTCACAGCTATTTTTTACACCTCCTCAGAATGGCAAACCACTTCAATATTATTGCCTTGAAAACACCATGAACAGTATGAAAAGGCAAAAATATAGGACACTGAAAGATAAACTCCTTAGGTCGGTAAGTGCCTGATATGCTACTGGAGATCAGTGGAGAAATAACTCAAGAAAGAATGAAGAGATAGAGCTTTACAAAAGCAACACCCAGTTGTGGATGTGACTGGTGATGGAAGTAAAGTCTGATGCTGTAAAGAGCAGTACTGCATAGGAACCTGGAATGTTAGGTCTGTGAATCAAGGCAAATTGGAAGTGGTCAAACAGGAGATGGCAAGAGTGAACATCGACATTTTAGAAATCAGCAAACTAAAATGGACTTAAATGGGCGAATTTAACTCATATGACCATCATATCTACTACTGTGGGCAAGAATCCCTTAGAAGAAATGGGATAGCCATCATAGTCAACAAAAGAGTCCAAAATGCAATCAATACCTGGATGCAATCTCAAAAAGGACAGAATGGTCTCTGTTCGTTTCCCAGGCAAACCATTCAATATCACAGTAACCCAAGTCTGTGCTCCAACCAGTAATGCTGAAGAAGCTGAAATTGAATAATTCTATGAAGCCTACAAGACCTTCTAGAACTAACAGCCCCAAACGTTGTCCTTTTCATTATAGGAACTGGAATGCCAAAGTAGGAAGTCAAGAAACACCTGGAGTAACAGGCAAATTTGGCCTTGGAGTACCGAATAAAGCATGGCAAAGGCTGACAGAATTTTGCCAGGAGACATCACTGGTCATAGCAAACCCCCTCTTCCAACATCATTAGAGAAGACTCTAGTCATGAACATCACCAGATCATCAATACAGAAATCACTTTTATTACTATTTAGCAATTTAAAAATTTGTTTTTAAAAGTATCTGTATATTTTCTCTGATTTCAATTGGTTTGAAACTATAAATTCAGTGGTAGCTATAACTTCAAAGTCAGCAGCATTGCTAAACTTATGTGTAATTTATATGAAACTAAATAGCTCAGTTTTTTTTTTTCAAATAAAGGTGCAATACTGGAGGATTTAACAGTACCAGGCATTAAGACACATGCAACAAAGTTTAAGAATAAATCAGTGTTTTATTAAATTACTGCTATAGCATGGACAATCCAGAAATACACTTATATATGCATGAAATCAAAATTTATAGTAGAGATTACCTTTTGGATAATTAAGTAAAGAAAAATATGTATATTTTTGGATAAAGTGGCTCACAGTGCTCTGAGAATACAATTGATATTTACTTACACTAAATGAACAAATAAAATCCAGTGAATTATAAAATGTAGATTTTAAACTTCACTGAATATTGAGTAAAATAGTAGTGATAGTTGTGGCATTAGAGAATTTCTAGTTGTTAAAATATTCCAAAGTATGAGCTCTGCTTCAACTTTTCCTTTGGTTTGGAATTGTTTCCCTCTGTATAGCCACATGAAGTCTGTCTTTTCTTTCTTTAAATTTTTTACTTAAATATCAGTCATTGATCTCTGTGATAAATTTACACTCTCCACTATCACAAATGATAGGGAAGACTGACTCATTGTGGTTTATGGGCTCACAAAGTTGGAAACGATTTAGCAACTGAACAACAGCTATCACTCTGTATTTTACAGGGCATGTTTTCTCTTTCCTCATAGTTCGTATAACCACCTTCTGTTTTTAAGGTTATGTGTTTGATGCTTGTCCATACTCACACAAATATGTAAGCTTCATTGAGAATAGGGATTTTCATTCATTGACACATTAGACCTGGTCATGAGGGTCCTCAAAAGTTATTTGCAGAGTCAATGAATAAATTAGTGATGTACAAACTAGTGAAACCACTGGGGAAAAGATTAACTAAAGGGAAAAAAAAGTCATGAAAAGAAAAAAATTGTTTAGAAGTATATATCATCATAAATAATAATTGGTAATAGTTTGGAAGATAATATTGCAATATCTAAAACTAACAATATACATTTAATTCTGAAAACTGACTAGGGAAATACATTAGGAAAAATGTTTAAAGGATATAAGTTGCTAACATATAGAAAACAAACAAGTATGAGAAAACATATTTGACAATATTCTTAAAATTATGAGCTATACGAATGTAAGCAACACTAATGGAGAATTTGAGTTTCATAAGATTAGAAGAAATAATAAAGTTTGATAATGCCAAATATCAGCAATGATGTGATATTTGAGAATATTTTTTCTTCTTGAGAGCATTAACATTAAAATGAATCTTCTCCATTCTAGCTATGTCAAAACTATATATTCTAAAAAACTTAGTAACAGATTCTTATAGGAAGAGGTAGCAAAACATTTATGACAGTGTTAAAAAGGTAGAAAGAAGCTGAAGACAACATATGTGCCTATCAATAAGGATAAAAAATAAGTGTTGCTGCTGCTGCTAAGCCGCTTCAGTCGTGTCTGACTCTGTGCAACCCCACAGACAGCAGCCCACCAGGCTCCCCTGTCCCTGGCATTCTCCAGGCAAGAACACTGGAGTAGGTTGCCATTTCCTTCTCCAATGCATGAAAGTGAAAAGGGAAAGTGAAGTCCCTCAGTTGTGTCCGACTCTTAGAGACCCCATGGACTGCAGCCTTTCAGGCTCCTCCCTCCATGGGATTTTCCAGGCAAGAGGACTGGAGTGGGTTGTCATTGCCTTCTCCAAAATAACAACTGGAGAACAGTAAAGATAGTAAAACTTAGTACTGAGTCCAAATACAAGCAAAGAATGATTCATTACAAAATTCTGGTTATAGAATTAAAATGTAATTCAATACTATAGAATACTATACCAGCTATCTAAGACCATAACTTAAATATTGATAGGCTTCTGTATTTAGATAGGGAAAGGAATTGGTTCTAGAGATGAGTGAAAACAAATTGCAAAATGAATAAATGAAGCATTTGCACAGGCAATGAATAACTTAATGGTTTAGGTAAATTCAACTTTTTGTATTCATGATCTTATATTTTTTAAAGACAGTTTATCCAAGGCAAAGGGTGACAAGCTCATAGTGATACCATACCTCTAGAATGATTTAGGTGAGGGCTTGTTATCCTTGGGTATTTGGTCATTGAGGTAGAAAGATCAGGATGGTGAAGATGTTCATCTATCCATGTTAACCTTTCAACACAAGTCATTAAACTACTTTCAAGCTGTTTTAAAGATCATCAACCAAAATTCTGGTTATAATTGGCTAGACAGTTAGGCTAGAATACAGGAACAGGAAATAACAAATGCTCAGTAATAAAAGAGCACATGTGTTTGTTTATTACATATTAAAAAATCAAGAAATACATATTTATATTTTCAGTGCACCTGTTCCTTATTAAGTGTCTATACCATGATAGGGCTTACGGAGCCTATTTCCCTTTGGGCCAAATAATTACTGATCTTCTAAGGCTGTAATGGTAAAGAATAGACACTGGAGTTTGGAGACAATACCAGGATACTTCTATTTTCTGGGAAAAGCTGTTTTTTCTCAGGTGAGATAACCTTCTCCGTTACAACATTTCTACTCCATGTAGGGCACCACTCACTCCTATGGTTGTGAAGGTGAGGTGGGATATTAGAGTTTAACCATTAATAGATTTTTATTAATTTTTTAAAAATTTCAATTACTGGAGTCAACATCATAACACCATAGTAGCAAATTTACACCTGAGCAAAAAGAAAGGCTTTAGAATGGGAGGGAAATGGACAGGAAAAGGGAAGATAAAAATATGCTTCTATTTACCATATTGTTCTTGGAGCATGACACTCTTCATATCCTCAGCAAACATAAAAATTTCTATTCAGTTGTACATTCCACCATTACAGAAATATTAAACTATGGATTGTTAATCAGGAGAGATATAATAATTGATCTACTTAAGTGTATAAGAACTGTTGGCTTTCAGTATTGATTTGCATATTATAAATGCTTTACATTGCCTGCTTGAAACTGTTTGAATTAGCATTTGAAATTAGATATTTGAACTACATAAAATCATTAGATAAATGTGAAAAGGAAACATTGTCATACTAACCCAAATTCCTGCATGGAAATAATTGCAGAAGATTATTTTTAGAAGAGACAGTCACTCTTCAGCTTGCTGAAATAGTCACCTGATACATTTAATTAACTTAAATTACCAGTTAGATTCCTGTGGGTATTTGAATCTGTGACTCCTATCCAGACCATTCTTTTAATTTCACAGGTGAGAAAGTAGAGTTTCATTGCAATTATGTATAGGTGAGCTCACAGAAGACAATGGTGATGATGGAGGCTGTCTAGAACAGAAGTCTTCTGGTTTGATTTACTTCTGCACCAGCTATGATAATTTCCCCCATTTTGACAGCTCAGAAAAATATAAGCAATGTCTTTTAGTTATTTTAACATGTAAACTACACTTTAAAATAGAAATTTAAACCTTCACAATAATGCCATTCACTTTATTATCATGAAGTGGTTTGTGTTGAGGACATGTGCTAATTTTATTCAAATATTTTAATGAGAAATGAAATAACATTCTGAATTTCTGAAACTCACTCACATTTCTGACATTAATCTGATGAGAAGGAGTAAATTGTTCCAGTATTTAATGATCAATTGAAATCTTTTAAAAGGTGCAGTTCATGCCCATGAATATTATCAACAAGGTGTAGAAAGTAGATTTTGCTTTATTTGGTTTTGCTGATGAGGGATTATTCTAGCCTCTTTTTAGACAGTCATCTAATTTTTTAAAAACTTTTTAATATAATTCTTTTTTATTTGAGCATTAGTGCTCAGGAAAAAGTGAAAAGTAGTCTTCCCCAAACACAACAGTTCATTTCCTCTAATAGGAGCAGCCTCCTTTCTAAATCTATGCTCTGTCCTAATTTACCAGCTAGGAAAACCTAGGTTACAGACAATTAGGTATCTTACCCAAGTTCACAAAACAATTCAGAGTGCATGAAGCAAGCAAACCTGAACTAAAACCTTTCTCATAAAACTATCCGTAGCTCCCAGACATCTCAGTGATTTCACTGCTATCTCTTCGCCAGAATCTCTCACCATCCAGTTGAAATACATATCCCATAAACCTTTCTTTAGATTATTTGTAGATAATTTATCTCTTAGTTGTTATTTATTAGCTGATATGGTGAAAATATATTTAACTCTATAATGATGCCATTTAACTTTAAAATGTGTTTTGAGGTAAATTTTGCATAAAAAATGGTGTAAAAAGTAGCATTTTATTGTACTGCATTATGACCAGTCATTAGGTTTGGTGAATTGGTTCTTCTTGCTAATGTTTGTGTTAAATTAAAAACACTAAATTGAAATAACCATGCATGAATCCTGCATGAGGCATTAACTATAGAATGCGGAAAACAAAGCCGATGTCTATTGCACTATAACTATTCAAAGGGGAAAAAATGTTAGGCTGCGAACAATGTATGATAATTTCAGTTCCCCTGGAAAGAAAATAGTATTGTTTCTATTCTAACTATATTAATGCAGTACAGTATAATTAGGAAAAAACTAAAGGTAAGTAATTACATTTGGGTGAACTGAAAACTAATGTGTTCTATGGAAGCATTATTTTCAAGTAATGAAAGAGGTGTTTTAACTACGAAGCTTGGCTGTTTCAACTTTTTAAAAATAGAAAATGAAAACAATAAAAGAGTGAATTCACAGTAGTTTAATCCCATGCATGTTCTTAATAGATATAAATCTACTAATAATGCTTTTGCCCTTGGGAGCTTTAAGAAAGCTTACAGTCCTTGCTCATGCCGACAATCATTTCATTCATCTGTTACCATTTTGGTTGTTTTCCTGTCTACTGACTTTTAATAATTGAGATTGTATATTGCACCCACTCCTTCTTCTGCAAACACTGACCCTTAGCTTCTGAGGCACTAGCCATCTGGAACTGTCTGCCCTTTTCTCTTCATATCACTGGAAACCTAATTCACTGCTTGCTAAAGTACAAAACTCCCATTTAGCTCAGCAGGAGTTTAAAAAAAGATGAGTGGCAGATTGAACTCAAGATCTCCTACTCACTTTTGAAATGCAGCCAAAATATGACCACTCTTGTGAAAGTGATGTTCGCCATGTTAAAAGTGAACACACATTCAAAGGAAATATCAAATCAGCAGTATCATATATCCTATTCATATGCATCACATCCATGTCACCTATTGGAACCATATCCATCAATCAGGTTGCATTTCTCTGACAAGCAAGCATTTTACACTTGAGAGAGGCACAATGTTCCCATCATGTAGCCAAGGCAGTAACTCCACAAAACCATTACATTATTGAGGTAAATAGTACAAATTATATTGGTCAGATGGATAGTCACTAAGTTTGCCTAATTCTTTTGGATTCAAGGAAGAGGGACTCTCTCAGGTAACTGGAATTTTTGTAACTATTTACAAATGCATTTTTGACAATACAGCTAAGTCCTCCTATTGCCCAAAGTAAGCAATGTAACCAGGATTCAGAGGAAGAAATTATCCTTGGTGTATCTATGGCTTTCAGAGTATATCTTATATGTATTTAAGATTCAGGACAGCTTTAACACATCATTCTTTTTAACAAAGTGCAAAATATTTCATTACTTGTGATTTTGAAATAAACTAATTTCAATAATTATGTTCCTCAATTATCTCTCTCCATTTTTGTTCTCTTGACTTTAGGAGGTAAAGATCCAGGGCAAATATTTTTTCCTAAGGTGCCTTTCTATATCCATTGGCCAACATGAGATAAAGTGATTAATCCATGAAAATTTAGAAGGATTGGTAGAGAAGAGTTTCTTATATATTTAATTATTGTCCATTCAATGCAGGTGAAGACTCATCATTGTGTTCAGACATCATCTCTTTCTATTTTATTGGAGAATAAAAATTATAGGTTTCTGGCTAACTTCATATATTCCACTATGATAAAAAGGAGGCAGAACAGTGAATACTAACAATGCCATGGCTCTTTGTTACTCATTTGCATTGAAAGGATATGGGTCTTCTTGTCTCTGTTCCATAATGCCATTTAACACTGGTTACTTAATTACCTGCATGCTGCACCATTCATTGGGCCATCCATGGATTTTGCCTTCACATTGACTGTCTCAAGGATTGCTTTGGTTTTTTCATGATAAACACAAATGCAACTTTTACTCCAGAGCATGCAGGGAATTTCAGATGATCATTTGTTTTCTATTCATGATATATTTACCATTTGGATTTCTTTTTTAGCATCAAAGTAGAACAGCACATCTTCTAGCCATTTCTTCTCTTGAAATTCTGAGACTGTTGTCATTGCATTATATACAGAGAATATGATATCTTTCAATGTTGATAACAGTATGATTCTGTCACCCCTTGGAAGAAAAGGTGAGGAGTTCATGCAAAAGAATAATCCCATTTAGTCACTTCTCAGCCAGCACAGCTGAAGATTCTCCCAGGACAGTACAGCATTACTACATGATTAGGAAGCAAAAGTGAATATCAATCAAAGGGCTCATTGGCTTTGCAAAGCTATCTTCTTAGACATTTTCTAAGGAGAGAGATGAGATCCTTTCTCATCATATAACCTGAGTGAATACTGAGCCTGTGGAGAGGTTGGGTACCCATCATGTTATCAACAAATAAAGGACAAACAGAACCAACAGGGTCTTCTACCACCATTGCCAATTTGGGCAGCCATAAAAGGGAGGCAGGATTGCAATCAGAACACAGATGGGAGAGAGCCAAGACGCAGGCCACACACACGACTGCATAACCCAAGCCTAAGGGTCCATGGTGGACTACTGACAGCCAGGGGTAATGTTCTCTTTTTTGACCCCTACCTCAGAACAATGGGAAACAGTAGCTTAGGTCAGGGATTCTCTTCCAGGTGTGAGGTCATTTTAATGAGGTTAAGATTCATGTTTTGACATGCTAGAAGGAAAGGTAAAATTATATCTTTATAGGTGGTGTAGCTAGACTTCTGTTTCCAATTTTATTGCCTCCATCCATATTGGATGGATGAAAAATTCTTTATCTCTGTGGATTGAATCCTCAATCCTAAAAGTCTGAGATATTGCAAAATTCATTATTTTTTTAATTAATGCTATTGAGACTATCCATATAACACTAGTAAAGCTGTATTATTTTTCTCTATGCTTTCACAAATTCAATCAAAGTTTGTCAACATTTTTTTTTGTTTTTGGTAAGGCCTTATTAGTTCAGTTCAGTTGCTCAGTCATGTCCTACTCTGTGACCCCATGGACTGCAGCATGCCAGGCTTCCCTGTCCATAACCAACTCCTGGAGCTTGCTCAAACTCATGTTCATTGGTGATGCTGATAATGGCATTCAACCACCTCATTCTCTGTCATCCCAATCTCCCATCAGGAAGCTCACCAGCCTCTTATCCTTATCCATTAGAGGGCAGACAGAATGAAAACCATAATCATAGAAAACTATCCAAACTGATCACATGAATCACAACATTGTCTAACTCAATGACTATGAGCCATTCCATGTAGGGCCACCCAAGACAGACGGGTCATGGTGGAGAGGTCTAACAATACATGATCCACTGGAGAAGGGAATGACAAACCACTTCAGTATTCTTGCCTTGAGAACCCCATGAGCAGTATGAAAAGGCCTTATTAAAGACACAGCAATTAGTAAAGAAATTCCCATGATCTAATATTTACCCAATAAATGCCTTAAAATTATGCTTTCATGTGTAATGGGTGGGTAAGAAAGCTTATTCTACCATTTTGCTTTTTGTACTGTAACTCTTACAAATTGAAATCTCTAGACATACATTGCCTTCTGCCTATTCAACTTAGCCAAGTTTACACAATAAAAGTGGTCAATAGCATCTTCTACTTTAAGTAACCCTATCTTAGGATCTTCTCAGTGATGATGTAGAAGCTCAGATTTAAAGAGATGGATGACTCAGGAACTACTTGTGCTCTAGAAGTTCCATGTCATCGGAAATACGTTTCTAGCTTTCTACTTCCATCTGTATTGGTTTGATTCACAGGCATTTGAGGATTTCTGGAAACTCTGGATTTATAAACATGTTATAAGAGAATAAGATCATCTCTTTCTCATGATTTCCACATAGAAATGCATCCTGACAACTTTGGGCAAGTATTTCAGATATATAAAATGACCATATTATTGTATTTGAATTTTTGCCAATACTTAGAACATCGTAGATGATAATATAAACATAATCACCATTTAATTTGATAAATCACTTGGAGTTTCTTAATGCAAGCTTGATTTTATTTCCAGTAAATTATTGATTACTACTTATTTGTAAATGTGACTTCTCCATTTCATTAATCCACATATGTCTCTTAAAAAAGCACTCAGTTTCAAGATGATGATATCTAAATAAATACAGTCTATAATAGTTTTCTTTTATCTTTGGATATTTTCTCACTTTCTATAAATAAAAGCAAGCCCTCAAAGTATATTTTTATGGACATATAGGGACTCCAAAGGTACATCCAAAATTTACAAGACATTAGAATCATTTTCATGAAATTCAATATTCTCTACAAAACAGCAGTATAGCAATGCCAGTTAATAGATAATACTTCATGATAAAATATGAATAAAACTAGTTTTATTTTACTAAAATTGCACTTTCTTTAACTGTATATGTACTAGATCTTATTCTAATTTCCTAAATGATTTAGTATAAAATTAGATGTTGTTAAGGAAGCAAAATAAGCCATTTAATTACTCCACAGAACACAAACATGAAGTAAAGGAAAACAAGAAAATAAAGATACATACAGTAATGTAATAATTTCCACTAAGGGAAATGCAAATCTTCACGCTCTTTTTTCCTCAGGTTGTAGTTTTAGTTGCTAAATCATGTCAGACTCTTTTGCAACCCCATGGACTGTAGCCTACCAGGTTCCTCTGCCTATAGGATTTCCCAGGCGAAAATACTGGAGTGGGTAGTCATTTCCTTCTCCAGGGGATCTTCCCGATGCAGGGATCTTCTGGACTCAGCTATGAAAACTGTATCTTCTGCATCAGCAGGCAGATTCTTTGTCACTGAGCCTTCGGGGAGTCCTTTCTTCCTCAGGGTCGTCCCTCTTTTTTGAATCCACACAGATTGCCTAAAGCAGAATTTTATCTTATACATGTAATGATCTGCTCCCCAAGGCAAAAATAAGGCTATATGCATGTATATACAGTTTGGAATTCCCCAATTTATATGCACTTGGAATGCCAGACTTCAATTTTATGAGAATTATCTTTTAATGTTACTGTTTTTCTCATCAGTCATTTTTTTTTTTTCTCTTTTATGAGAATCACTTTAGTTTTTCCATGTCCCAAATTTGAGTGTCCTCAGAACAAAAGATATCATTTGGTCATCTTTATATTGAAAAGTTGGCTCTAACAGAGTTAAGACTCTCCTAATTCATGCCACAGTTGAAATCATTTGCTTTATTTTAATAATCTCTTACATCTTTATTCTTTTATTTATTTATTGCCATACTATGTGGCATGTGGGATCTTAGTTCCTTGACCAGGGATTGGACTGTTGCTCCCTGCTTTGGAAGATTGGAATCTTAACCACTAGACCACCAGGGAAATCACTTTATTCTTCTTTTTAAATTGAAGATTCAGATATATAAATATTGATGATCAAATTAATGTATATATTCATTGTATGCTATTACTTTAAAGAATTATTTTATTTCAACTTAGAAAAATCTGCCTTATGAGAAAATTTTCCTTATTTTTAGGAATTATTTTGTAAGGCTGGTTGGCAAACATTTTCTGTAAAAGGTGAGATACTAAGTATTTAAAGCTTGACCTTTATCACAGTTAACCAAATCTGCCACTGAAGCACCATAAATATTTGGCAGATGAATGAGTGAGAATGTATATATGTAGACTGAAATTTGAATTTCATAAATTTTTATAAAGTGTTAGGATTATTTTGATTTTTCAAAAATTTTTTTGATTTTTTTTAATTGTTTTTGCCATACATTGTCATGATATCACCATGGGTTTACATATGCTTCCCCTCTAGAACCCCCCTCCCTCCTCCCTCCCCCCCGGGAAATCTCTCTGCACCAGTCCCGAGCATCAATCCTGGGCTGGCAATTGATTAGACACATGACAATTAACATGCTTCAATGCCCTTCTCCCATATCATCCTACCCTTACCCTCATCCACAAAGTCCACGAGTCTATTCTATATATCTGCGTTCCTTTTGTTGTCTCCCATGTTGGGTTCTCGTTACTGTCTTTCTAAATTCCATATATATGCATTAATATACTGTATTGTTGTTTTTGCTTCTGGCTTACTTCACTCTGGATAATGGGCTCCAGTTTCGTCCATCTGAGTAGAATTGCTTCAAATGAATTTTTTTTTAATGCTGAGTAATATTCCATTGTGTATATGTACCACAGCTTTCTTATCCATTCGTCAGTTGATGGGCATCTAGGTTGCTTCCATGTCCTGGCTATTGTAAATAAAGCAGCGATGAACATTGGGGTACACGTGGCTCTTTCAGTTCTGGTTTCCTCGGTGTATATGCCCAGCAGTGGGATTGCTGGGTCATATGGCAGGTCTATTTGCAGCTTTTTAAGGAACCTCCACACTGTTTTCCATAGTGGCTGTACTAGTTTGCATTCCCACCAACAGTGTAAGAGGGTTCCCTTTTCTCCACATCCTCTCCAGCATTTATTGCTTGTAGACTTTTGGATGGCAGCCATTCTGACTGGAGCAGCTCACTCCAGTGTTCTTGCCTGGAGAATCTCAGGGACAGGGGAACTTGGTGGGTTGCCGTCTATGGCATCACACAGAGTTGGACACGACTGAAGCAACTTAGCAGCAGCAGCAGGAGGAGCATGGTAAAAAAATGGCCATGGTAAAAAAAAAAAAACTACCATTTACTGGCCATGGTAAAAAAACTGGACAATAAAGGCAACAGAAGAGGCAGAGGAAAGAAGAACAAATGTTTTTGATTCTGGGTGAACAAAAATGAAGAACATTCTTGCTGAAGAATAGTAAGTGAATTTTCTGTACTTATAAAAGTCGAAAAAAACCTCAAATATTAAAAAGTTTTCAATTACAGACTTGACTGCCAAAAATATCACTAAGTTACAGAAATTTAGAATATTAACTCTAAAAATATTATATAGTAGATCATTATATCCAAAAAGTTTCAGAATAAAATTTTATATGTATGCAATAAAGTGTAAGTAAGCATAATACTAATTACAAAATGCATGAAAGTGAAGTTACTCAATTGTGTCCGACTCTTTGCGACCCCATGAACTGTAGCCTACCAGGATCCTCTGTCCATGGGATTTTCGAGGCAAGGGTACTGGAGTGGGTTGCCATTTCTTTCTCCAGGGGATCTTCCCGACCCAAGGATGGAACCCAGGTCTCCTGCATTGTAGGCAGGCGCTTTGTCGTCTAAGCCACCAGGGAAGTCCACAAAATGCATAAGAACGTAAAAATTCCAATGATAGACTCAGTTGAATTCAATACTTCAGTGTGTGTGACTTTGCAAACCCATGGATGGTAGCATGCCAGACTTCCCTGTCCATCATCAACTCCCAGAGCTTGCTCAAACTCATGTCCATCCAGTGGTGATGCCATCCAACCATCTCATCCTCTCTTGTCCCTTTTTCTTCCCACCTTCAATCTTTCCCAGCATTGGGGTCTTTTCCAATGAGTCAGTTCTTCACATTAGTTAGCCAAAGTATTGGAGTTTTAGCTTCAGCATCAGTCCTTCCAACGAATATTCAAGACTACCTCTAGGATAGACCGAATGGATCTCCTTGAAGTCCAAGGGACTCTCAAGAGTCTTCTCCAACAGCACA
This sequence comes from Antilocapra americana, assembly GCA_007570785.1. Classification (NCBI taxonomy): domain Eukaryota; kingdom Metazoa; phylum Chordata; class Mammalia; order Artiodactyla; family Antilocapridae; genus Antilocapra; species Antilocapra americana. The sequence continues at coordinate 153,995 of ML661917.1, forward strand.
ATTCCATTCATCAGTTCTTTGGTGCTCAGCTTTCTTTGTAGTCCAACTCTCACATCCATACTCTGACATCCATACATGACTAGTGGAAAAACCATAGCTTTGACTATATGGACTTTGTTGGCAAAGTAATGTCTCTGCTTTTTAATACGCTATCTAGGCTGGTCATAGCTTTCCAAGGAGCAAACATCTTTTTATTTCATGACTGAAGTTACCATCTGCAGTGATTTTGGAGACCGAAAACATAAAGTCTGTCATTGTCTCCATTGTTTCTCCATCTATTTGCCATGAAGTGATGGGCTCAGATGCCATGATCTTAGTTTTCTGAATATTGACTTTTAAACCAACTTTTTTACTCTCCTCTTTCACTTTGACCAACAGGCTTTTTAGTTCTTCTTCACTTTCTGACAAACCACCCTTTTAAAAAGGGTGGTTTTATCTGCATAATTGAAGTTATTGCTATTTTTCTCGGCAATCTTGATTCTAGCATGTGCTTCATCCAGCCCAGCAATTCACATGACATACTCTGAATATAAGTTAAATAAGCAGGGTAACAATATACAACATTGACCTACTCCTTTCTGTATTTGGAACCAGTCTGTTGTTTCATGTCCAGTTCTGTTACTTCTTGACCTGCATACAGATTTCTCTGGAGGCAGGCAAAGTGGTCTGGTATTTCCATCTCTTTAAGAATTTTCCAGTTTGTGTAATCCACATAGTCAAAGGCTTTGGTGTAGTTAATAAAGAACACTTCAATATTTTTCTGGAACTCTCTTGCTTTTTCAATGATCCAGCAGATGTTGGTTCCTCTGCCCTTTCTCAATCCAGCTTGAACATCTCAAAGTTCACAGTTCACATACTGTTGAAGCCTGGCTTAGAGAATTTTTAGCATTACTTTATTATCATGTGAGATGTGTGAAATTGTATGGCTCTTGGTGAGTGATCACACCATCATGGTTTATTTGGGTCATGAAGATTTTTTTTTTTTTTTTTGCACAGTTCTTCTGTGTATTCTTGCTACCTCTTCCTAATATATTCTGCTCCTGTTAGGTCCATACCATATGTATTGTGCTCATCTTTGGAAGAAATATTCCCTTGGTATCACTAATTTTCTTGAAGAGATCTATAGTCTTTTTTGTTCTATTTTTTCCCTCTATTTCTTTGCATTAATCACTGATGAAGGCTTTCTTATCTCTCCATGCTATTCTTTGGAACTCCGCATTCAAATGGGTATATCTTTCCTTTTCTCCTTTGCCTTTTGCTTCTCTTCTTTTCTCAATTACTCATAAGGCCTCCTCAGACAACTATGTTACCTTTTTGAATTTCTTTTTCTTGGGGATGGTCTTGGTCACTGCCTCCTGTACCATGTCAAGAACCTCCATCCAAATAATCTCATCTAAATAAGTAATAAAAAAAGTAAATAATAGCTGGTAAATACAAAGTACAAAATTCAAAACTTAATATAAATACAAACATGCTTTGGGCTGAAGCTGAAAGTGCAGACTGAAAATTTGGGGTGCTTATTTGGAGTATGTAAAAGTAGAGACGGTCAAAAAGATACACTCAGAGTAAAATTCCTAAAAGAGAGATTTGGGACCAGGCCCTTTAATTTTTACTGATATACTTTGCTCTGAGAGAATTTAGCTTCCTTATGTTAAGATTTTTAAATAAGTGAACATTACCAGCTAAGTTTGTACCTCAACTTCAAGCAGAAAAGACTGTGGTAGAATCTCAGAGGAAGAAAGCACCTTACAGACCATGCACTTGTAAAATCTTCACAGCTTTCCTACAGTGAGCATATCCTCAGTGAAGAAACAAGGATGGATATTACAAACTTCTCTGTAAAAATAGATGAAAATGTACATAAAATGTTTATAACCTTACTTTTATTCACTCACTTTGTCATCTTCTCACACAAGGAAATGAACTTAAATGAAAAAATGCTCAGTTGTTCCTCTACTGACTGTTAAGTTTTTTCTCTGTGTGTGTCTTTATGTCTCTCTCTCTTAGTCTTCCTTGTATATATGTGTATATACATATATATATATATATATAATATGTCAAAAAGAGACATTAAGTATATATATGTATAATATATATTATTACATATATGTATGTAATAATCTAAGAAGTGTATTGAAGATCAATAAAATTATATATCTCTACTTGAATAAGACATTTGAGTCACTCCCAGTCAAAAAAATCCCTCTTGTATAATCTTCCATTATTACACTCTGGTCAGAGTTCATACTCAGATTTCAAAATTTTCCAGCCAGTTTAAGTTTGCCCTATGACCAACTATACACTTACAAGGTGTAGATAAACAACGTTTATGACTTCCATAGTAAATATTCTTCATAGGAAAGTTAATGATAAAGGATAATTCAACAGCATAAGAAACAAAGCAATACATCAAAAGATTCTACCTGTTCTGAGTATTCAAGCTTTATTTTACATTCTGTTTTATTATCCCTTTATATAATGTATCAATACTTCTTCCTGGAATTATCTGTAGTGGAGAATTTAAACTGTGATAACTGTGATTACTTATTTCAGTGGTGTATAGCTGATAATCTGTGCTGACTCATCCCTCTGATATTCCTCTAATCAGGTGCAATGAATTGCTAAAATTTTATTTGGAGACATCTTAATGACAAATGTCCAGTCCCTGGATCTGAATAAATAATGGAATAATAACTCTTAGAGGTTATCTAGCAATTTTTTTTTTTTACTTTTCTCGTAAAAGTAGTAAATCTCATTGAACATATGTGATACCTCCTAAATCTTATAGCCAGCTATTGTCACACTTCTATGGAAGCTAGCCTTCAGCTATATTTACTCATTAAACATCAATTTTACTTGTAGCCAATACATAACCTGATAAATATCTGGTAAATTTATAAAAATCTCAGTTTCAGATCTAAAGTCAACTAACAGAAGAATATTCTTTAAAAATAAGGAACAGGAGAAACTATAATACATTCTTCCTGTAAATGGTCTAACAGAGATCAGAAAATAAGACATATTTAAGACTTGGAATTACAAAACTTCTGTAAGAAAGCATAGGGGAAAAGCTTCTGACACTGGTCTTGGCAACAATTTTTCAGACAATAAAAGGAAAAATAAACAAGTGTAAATATATCAAACTACAAAATTTCTGTATAGCAAACAGTCAACAAGATGAAAAAGCAATCTACATAATGGAAGGAAATATTTGTAAATCATATAACTGATAAGTAATTAACTTCCAAAATATATAAGGAAATTATTTACCTCAATCAGTTCACTTCAGTCTCTCAGTCATGTCTGACTCTTTGTGAACCCATGGACTGCAGCACACCAGGCTTCCCTGTCCATTACCAACTCCCAGAGCCTACTTAAATTCATGTCCATTGAGTCAGTGATGCCATCCAACCATCTCATCCTCTGTCATCCCCTTCTCCTATCTTCAATCTTGCCCAGCATCAGGGTCTTTTCCAATGAGTCCATTCTTCACATCAGGTAGCCAAAGTATTGGAGTTTTGGCTTTAGCATCAGTCCTTCCAATGAATATTCAGGACTGATTTCCTTTAGGATTGACTGGTTGGATCTCCTTGCAGTCCAAGGGACTCTCAAGACTCTTCTCCCCAACACCACAGTTCAAAAGCATCAATTCTTTGGTGCTCAGCTTTCTCTATGGTCCACCTCTCACATCCATGTACATGACTACTGGTAAAACCTTAGATTTGACTAGACAGACATTTATCAGTAAAGTAATGTCTCTGTTTTTTCATATGCTGTCTAAGTTGGTCATAACTTTTCTTTGAAGGAGAAAAGATAAAACTCAATAGCAAAAATAAAAAACTAACAAACAAACAAAACCACCACGAATAATCCAATTAAAAAATAGGCAAAGGACCTAAATGGACATTTTTCTAAAGAAGACATAGAATTGGCCGACAGGTATATGAAAAGGTACTCACCATCACTAATTAGGAAAATGAAAATCAAAGCCACAATGAGACATTGTCTCATGTCTGTAATAGTGGCTATTACGAAGAAGACAATATATATCAAAGCTGACTAGCATGTGGAGAAAGGGAAAACTGTACATTATTGGTGAGAATGTGAATTGGTACAGCTATGATGGAAAATAATATAGTTTCCTCACAAACTAAAAATGTAACTATCATATAATCCAGCAATATCTCTTCTGATCGATATTCATTGAAATGAAATCAGTACCTTGAAAAGATATCAGCTCCATCGTTCATCACAGCAGTTCTTACAAATGCCAAGATACAGAAACAATCTAAGTGTTCATCAACAGATGAATGGCTAAAGAAACTGTGGTTTAGATATATAATGGAATGCTATTTATTCAGCCTTTAAAATGAAAGAGATCCTGCCATTCACAACAATGTGCATGGATTTGGAGGACATTACACTAAATGAAATAAACCAGATATAGAAAGCAAAAAAGAAAAGAAAAGAAAAGAAAAACATGCATGATCCCAGTCACATGTGAAATGCAAAAATGTCAAATACGTAGAAGCAGAGAGTAGAAGTGTAGTTACTAGGAATAGGAAGCTGGGGAAATGGGGCATGGTTGGTTAAAGGATGCAAAGTTGCAATTGTGTACAGCTGGTTATTCAATATTATGATACAGTAACTCAGTCACAACTTAGCTACTGAATGACAGCAATTACAACAACAAATGCAAATTGACTTACAACAATGTAATTACATATCCATGACTGCAAATGCTATAGTATGGAAAAAACACCATTTGTTATATGTGAACTCATATTTGAATTATATTCATTTAAAATAAATGAATAGGATATAATAACATCACAAGATAACTTATACAAAATAACCCATAGGTAAAATGCAAAAACTCTGCTTTCATGTCCTACCAAAGTATAAAATATCCAAAAACATTCAGAAGAAGAAAAATATTTTTAAGAAACTAATTCTAACTATGCAAAATATTTTAAAGATTATAGCTAGAAATATATTTGCTTAAAAAGTCATTCTTCACAACTCAGGAGCTCAGAAAAGCCTATGAATCATTGTGACATTGAGTTAAAATGTACTATTAATGTAAAGTTAAGCTGTGAGATTAGAATACTCAGGATAACTATGATTTTCTTACAGTGAAATTATTTGGTACCATAAAGCCTGATGGCACAAACATTGCCCATTAATGTTATTATAAAGTGAACTTTACAGTGGAACAATCAGTACTACTCTTTATAATATCTAGACAATGTTATAAGTTGCATCACTATCAACCAATATTACAGTGACATAAACAGTATAAACAATGTTGTCAGGCTTTGGTATCAATGCCTCAAATAAATACACTCATATATTGTCTGAATACATCTCTTACAAACTGATATGCAGTGACCAGTATTTTTTTTTAAATTTTAAGTCAGAATAAGCTACTGTAACTCCCAGCAAAACAATATAATGTCAGTGTGTATCTGTTTTAATATTTTTGTATCACTTTATTTAACAAACATCTCAGTTTACTTAATGTCTAATGAGGGCAAATAGCAATCACAGCATTCTTTCCCAGAAATAGGGAAAGAACATATGTCTTCTCCAAAGTCAATATTTATTTGATTGGAAAGAGCCATAATAATTACTTATTGATTTAAAAATTCTTTAGAGTAATCCTTTAAAAAAATCTGTGTCAAAAGAGAATCCAAGCCTTCAAGAAGGTATCCAAAGCTCACACAATTTCTAAAATCCTCTCCACAGAGAAACAGAATTAAATTCCAAAAGCATGATTGAGAACCTACAATACTAGATCATTTATTTGGGGAAAAAAAGCAACTGATTTACAATGTAAAATATTCATGTATAAAGTTATTCATCTTTTCCATAATTTGTATTGTGCAACTGTATTTCATTTATATCCATAAAATGGAAATGCAAGCTTTTAAATATTACTTAGCTTGCATTATTGACTAACTTGAAGACAAAAGAACATAAAATACCAATAGAAAATTATGGAAAGTTTTGCTCAATACTTGTTATTTTCATTGAAAGTCAATGTAATCACCATATCAATGTGGAATGTAATGCTGTTAAAGAGCAAAAGATAGCAGTAAAACAATGAAATCTATTAAAAATCAAATAAACATTGCAATAGCTGTAAATGGAGTATAATCTTTAAAAATTGTGACTCACTATATTACAAACCTGTAACTTATATAATATTGTACATCAAATATGCTTCAATAAAAAAGAAAACATAAGCTAATAATTGAAAAATTAAGATGTGTTACATAAGAGCTTTAATGTGATACTTTGAAGTTTATCATTCACTCTCACCTTTAAAACACATTTTATGTCAAACCAAGTACACTTTACAAAAATGTATCACATAATACTGACAAGTGAACCAAAATTATCAGTCAGAGAATTCAAGAGACATACTGAGTGGTCATTTAGATTAGACTTTTAATAAAATGAGCAAAATTTCAACCATCCTTTATAATATCAGGCTACCATGTCATACAACTACACAGTGTGATAGGTAACTGATTTGGCACACTATCTGAAGATAGAAAAGAAAGATACTGATTCTAGGTGCAATTACTGTGGAAGAAGAAAAATCAAATATAATTCTATTCTCATGGAGGTTACAGATTATTAATTTGAGATCTTTATTCTTTCTTTATATACATGTTTATAGCAATGTCCATTGAGTATTATTTTAACTGTATCTCGTAAGTTATGAAATGTTGTGTTTTCATTTTAATTCATCTCAGAGTATTTTCTAATTTCTTTGTGATGTCTTCTAGGACCTAATCACTGTTTAGTTCGTTGTGGTTTAACTGCCATATTGTTTTAAATTTGACAAATATTCTACTGCTATTAATTTCTACTAGGATTTCACTGAGATACAGTAACATACTTCATATAATTTCAATCCCATCAAAATTGCTAGCATATGTTTTATGGTCTAAAACAAGGTCCACCTTGGAGAGTAATTCATGTGCACTTGAAAAGAATGTGTTTTCTGCCATTGTTGGAGGGAAGGAGTGTTGAGTAGACGTCCATTAGGTCCACTTCAGTTTTAGTATTGTATACTACTATGCTGATGCACTATGAGTCACTTCTCTCTTCTCTAATCTATTTTAGTATTTTTTGTTTTATATTTTCTCAGAATTGTTTGAAAAATTGGATACACAAGTTTTTTCTTTTGTAATAAGTTTATTTTTCCTTAGAGAGGGTCACTCAACTCTTTCAGCACACACATACCAGTTCTCTGTCTTGCTATCTACAGAAAGAATTGAGCTCATCACATGATAGATGTGAACGAGTTTCCTTTCCTTAACTCCTAACGTTTTGAATTATAATAAAGATTTTTAATCTGAAAACAATATATCATTGCTGTTAAATTAAACGCTTTAAAGTCACGCAAAACAGTAAACCTTACAAGATGTCTTCTACTTAGCACTCAAAGCCTACTATCTCGACATACAATTTCTTCCTTTCACCATGATAGCACTTCTAGTTTGATTTATCATTTTTTGTACATGTAAATTTCCGACTTTTTCTTCTTTGCACATAGATTCTGATAATGACATTTCCTTTACACAATGTTTATTCTTAGCAGAAATCCCTGTCTTTGACTCCGTGTGCATTTCAATATCACCTTCTCTGGAGCATCCCTATAATTTCTCTTGGGCGCATGGGAGCTCTTACTTCTAAACTTCTATAATCTTTTTATACTTATGAGACTCACTACTTTTATTTTAAATGGAAAAAGAGGAAATCTAAGGAATTAAAGCTAAAATTAATTTTTTGAGTTTCAAAAAATGAGGTTAATGCTTGTATTTCTCACTGGTAAAATGGCTGTATGAATTGCTATATCAGGCTGTCAAATATGCATAAATTAAAGTATACGTGTAAGTGCAGTTTTTTAAGCAATCAATAATTACAAATTAAAAATAAAACTGTTAGCTTTCTTTAGTAAATTGGTTCACCTATACTCTATTGAATATACTGTTCCTCTAAGAAATCTTGTAAAGGTTTCATTCCTGTTTCTTTAGCTATTTCTCACTGGTTCTCAATACTTTGTATCTGACAGAAATTCAAATAATTGGCTCGCTCATGGGGCCCATTTGTGAAATCTTTGTAGGTCCTATCGGACTTCCTCTGTGCACAGTTCTCTGAAATGGAAGTTTAACTGTTGCTTGACTTTGTCCAGCCTTGCAGCTACATCCCTAGTGATATGATGTAGAGCAGCAAGACAGTTCCAGCTCACTAATCCCTTGTGTCCACTCGATTCATGGACAACTCACTCATATTTGACAAATCAAAATATAGTCTGTTATACTGTTGTCTGTATTTCCCTTCTATCTCTTTTCTCAGTCTCATTCTTCTAGGCTTAAATACACATAGGGAGAAGATGACCAAATTTGTTACCTAGCCAGAATCCAGATGAAAAAAAAAATTCAGATCCATGCCCAATACACAGTCTTACTTTCCAAAAATGAAATTGTTTGATACTGTTGGGGCATCTCATCTCAGTAGAATAAAGGAGAGGGGGTAATATCCCATCAAAACCACGACAATTTAATTGGACAATTTCTTCGTGTGTGTGTATCTGTGAACTGAACTGAACTGAATTAGTATGTTATGGAGAGTGATAAAAGGAAAGAAATTGTGTATTTTTTTCTATAAATTATTTGAGGAAATAGAACTTTGTAAGTATCAAATGAATATATAAATAGCACAGCATTGATGAATAGTATTACATAATATTTTCTACTTGCATTATTATTATTTTTGCTAATCATAATTTTATAGGTTACAATGGACTTTTTCTGTTAGGTGATTTTTCAACAAGTGTATTATGCTATGAATTTATTTACACCCTTTGTCTTTATAAATCTACTTATCAAAATTTATTCTAAGATATAAGCAAAGCTATACAGAATTGTTATAATAATATTGGTAACAATGTAAACGTCCAATAATAGTTTGTATATTAAATTTATTTGGAAATTTTATACTACAAATAATTTTACAATTTAAAATCAAACAGTACTAGATTATATTTTACAGAAGAAATGCAATATATAAAGTACTGTGCTAGACATAGGGCATCAACTGACTTTTGTACCAGTTTAGCTTTATTATCACCTATTTTATGTGTGTGTGTATATATATCTATATACACACACACACATACATATATATACACACACACATATATGTATGTATGTATATAAATGTTAAATGCCAGAAATTTCTATTTACGGCCACTTGTACAGAACAAAGGTGGTGCAATATTCTAATTCAGTGTGATGAGACACAAGAAGGGGGTGGACTACAAACTTGCCAATGAGTTTCCTTCACTGAGGAAAGGAAAAAAGAGAATAGTTACTAAGATCACTCTTTGCCCTCCTTTCTTTCTTGAACATGGACATGAAAACAAAGCTACAATACCCATCTTTCAAATATGAGGTAACAAGCATGGAACCAGAAAAAGGTAAAGTACCGTAAAGTGGAATGGAAAGATAGAAAGAACTTGGATTATTGATGATATCATAATGCTGCTGCGAAATAAAAAACTGTCTACTTGCATACACCTTGCAATGTTCCAGTTAAATCTATATTTTATTGTCAATCCCACTGTTAACTTTGATACATACAGCCTGAAGAACTTCTAGCACATGAACGATCTAGTACAGTAACCAAACTCAAGAATAATATTACTATGTGATAGATACATGTTTTGGCTAGGTACATGTTACATATATTGCAATGTCCCAAGGAAGGCTTATCTTATGAGATATACTACAATAACAGGTAAATGATGTAATCATGATGAAGAATAATTTGAAAAGATTTTCCACATTGGAGGATGAAATGAATGTGTACATTACCATAAGTCCCCTATATATTAATGAGTTCCATTCCAAGAGCAGGTTTTAAGTCCAATTTGTTTCTAAGTCCATCAAAGTTAGCCTAGTTACCCAACTAACACAATCAGTTATACAGCACTGTACTGTAATAGGTTTACAACACTTCTCACAAAAATAATACATTTTAAAAAAACATACAAAATAAAGAAAATATTTTATTTTATTTTTTAAAATTTCTTTCTTTCTTTTTTTCTTTACATTATCGTGTTGGTTTTGCCATACATTGACATGAATCTGCCATGGGTATACATGTGTTCCCCTTCCAGAACCCCCTCCCACCTCCTGCCCAATTCCATCTCTCTGGGTCATCCTGGTGCACCAGTCCTGAGCACCCTGTGTCAAGCATCAAACCTGGGCTGGTGATTGATTTCACATATGATAATTTACATGTTTCAATGCCATTCTCCCTTATCATTCCACCTTTGCTCTCTCCCAGAGAGTCCAAAAGACTTCTATACATCTGTGTCTCTTTTCCTGTCTTGCATACAGAGTTATGGTTACCATGTTTCTAAATTCCATATATATGCGTTAGTATACTGTATTGTTGTTTTTCCTTCTGGCTTACTTCACTTTGTATAATAGGTTCCAGTGTCGTCCACCTCAGTAGAACTGATTCAAATGTATTCTTTTTAATAGCTGAGTAATATTCCATTGTGTATATGTACCACAGCTTTCTTTTTTTTT
>ML661918.1:5479-18852 GCA_007570785.1 Antilocapra americana
CATGATTACAGTGGGTGTGATGTCATACCGTGGACAAGGAATCCTAAGATTGAGTGTGATATCAGGAATACATATGATTTGATGTTTGAAACACCGGGGTGTGATGTCATAAAGAGGGGATATGACATCATAGAGAGCATGTGATGTCATACAGGTACTGGGTGTGATGGGCATAGAGTGGGTGTGATATCATCTGTGCACTGGGTGGAATGACACTGATACAGTGGAAGCAATGTCAGAAATAGTGTGTGTGATGTCCAAAGAATGGATAAGGAAACCCATATACTGTGTATGATATCATACCTATGTTGGATATGATATGCTTACACGAATTGTGTGTGATATCATCGAGAGAGTGGTTGTGATGATGCAGTTGAATGGGTGCAATGTCATAAATACTGTGATTTAATGTCATAAATAATGAATGTGATGTTGAGTCTAGTGCATATGATGTCATACATTTGCCGAGTGTGATGACACAGATATTGGATGTGCTGTTATTTGTATAGAAGATGTGATGTCATCGAGAGAGTGGTTGTGATGATAATGTCGAGTGAATGCAATGACATTAATACTGTGATTTAAGGTCAAAAATAATGAATGTGACGTCGAGTCTAGTATATGTGATCTCATATGTATGCCCTGTGTGATGACACAAGTATTGGATATGCTGTTATTTGTATAGAAGATGTGATGTCATATACAGTTGATGTGACTTCACATATATTTGGTGGGATGGCATGAATACAGTGCAAGTGATGTCATAAATACAGTGGTGTTATTTGAGAATGAGTGGACATGATGTCATAAAGAGCCCATATGACGGCATAGATACATTGGGCACGATGTCATACATAAGGTACTTGTCATGTAACATATACAGTGCATTTGATGGCTCAAATTGATGCAGTATCACAAGTAGAGAAGATGTGATTTCATATAGCTTTGATGTGACTTCATATACATTGGGGGTGACGTCATGAGTACGTTGGGTGTGATGTCATAAATATAGTGGTGTGACGTCATAAAGAGTGGATGTGATGGCATATAGAGAATGTATGACATCATACACATAGAGGGTGTGATGACATTCGTATACTGGCTTTGATGAAAGGATACAGTGGAGGTCATGTCAGATTTAGTGGGGGTGATATTAGATAGAGTTGTAGTGCTGTCATCAACACAGGGCCCCTGATGTCCCATTAGTAGATATAATGTCATAGACATGGTTAGGGTGATGTCACAGATTAATTGCCTGTGATTTCACATGCATCGTGGATGTGATGTCATAAAATGAATGAGACATCGTATAGAGTTTGTGTGACGTCATGATTACAGTGGATGTGATGTCATACCGTGGACATGGAGTCCTAAGAGTGGGTGTGATATCATGAATACACCTGATTTGAGGTTTGAAACACTGAGTTGCGATGTCATAAAGAGAGGATATGATGTCATAGAGAGCATATGATGTCATACAGGTACTGGTTGTGATGGACATAGAGAGCGTGGGATATCATCTGTACAGTGGGTCAAATGACACTGATACAGTGGAAGCGATGTCAGATATAGTGTGTGTGATGTCCAAGAGAATGGGTAGGGAAACCCATATACTGCATATGATGTCATACGTATATTGGATATGATATGCATATATGCAATGTGTGTGATATCATCGAGAGAGTGGTTGTGATGATGCAGTCGAGTGGGTGCAATGTCATACATACTGTGATTTAATGTCATAAATAGCGAATGTGACGTCGAGTCTAGTTCATGTGATATCATACATATGCCCAGTGTGATGACAAAGGTATTGGATGTGCTGCTGTTTGTATAGATGTGATGTCATATACATTTGATGGGAATTGACCTATATTGGGTTTGATGCCATGACTACAGTGCAAGTCATGTCATAAATACAGTGGTGTGATATGAGAATGAGTGGATATGATGTCATAAAGAGCCCATATGATGGCATAGATACATTGGACACGATGTCATACATAAGGTACTTGTCATCTCACCTATACACTGGGTTTGATGGCTCAGATTGATGCAGTATCACAAGTACACAAGACGTGATTTCATATACCTTTGAATTGTCTTCCTATACCTTGGGGATGACGTCATGAGGACATTGGGTGTCATGTCATAAATATTGTGGTGTGACGTTGTAAAGAGTGGATGTGATGGCATATAGAGTATGTATGACATCATACCCATAGAGGGTGTGATGTCATACGTATAGTGTTTTTGATGAATGGATACAGTGGAGATCATGTCAGATAGAGTGGGTGTGATGTCAAATAGAGTGGTTGTGCTGTCATCCACACAGGGCTCCTGATGTCTCATCTGTGGATATAATGTCATAGACATAGTGAGTGTGATGTCACAGATAAATTGCCTGTGATTTCACATGCAGCGTGGATGTGATGTCATAAGTTGAATGAGACATCCTATGGAGTCGGTTTGACATCATGATTACAGTGGATGTGATGTCATACCATGGACATGAAGTCCTAAGTGTGGGTGAGATAACATGAATACACCTGATTTGATGTTTGAAACACTGGGGTGTGATGTCATAAAGAGGAGATATGACATCATAGAGAACATATGATATCATACAGGTACTGGGTGGAATGGGCATAGAGTGGGTGTGATATCATCTGTACAGTGGGTGGAATGACACTGCTACAGTGAAAGTGATGTCAGATATAGTGTGTGTGATGTCCAAGAGAATGGGTAGGGTAACCCATGTACTGCATATGATGTCATACATATATGGGATATGATATGCATACATGCAATGTGTGTTGTATCATCGAGAGAGTGGTTGTGATGATGCAGTCGAGTGAGTGCAATGTCATACATGCTGTGATTTATTGTCATAAATAGTGAATGTGATGTCGAGTCTAGTGCATGTGATGTCATACATATGCCCAGTGTGATGACAGAGGTATAGGATGTGCTGTTATTTGTATAGAAGAGGTGATGTCATATAGAGTTGATGGGACTTCACCTATAGTGGGTGTGATGGCATGAATATAGTGCAAGTGATGTCATAAATACACGAATGTGATATGAGAATGAGTGGATATGATGTCATAAAGAGCCCATATGACGGAATAGATACATAGAGCACGATGTCATACATAAGGTGCTTGTCATCTAACCTATACAGTGGTTTGATGGCTCAGATTGGTTCAGTATCACAAGTACAGAAGATGTGATTTCATATAGCTTTGATGTGACTTCATATACATTGGGGGTGACGTCATGAGTACATTGGATGTGATGTCATAAATATACTGGTGTGACATCATAAAGAGTGGAAGTGTTGGCATCTAGAGTACATATGACATCATACACATAGAGGGTGTGATGTCATACATATAGTGTTTTTGATGAAAGGACACAGTGGAGATCATGTGAGATAGAGTGGGTGTGATGTCAGACAGAGTGGTTGTTTTGTCATCCATACAGGGCTCCTAACGTCTCACTAGTGCATATAACGTCATAGACATAGTGAGTGTGATTTCACAGATAAATTGCCTGTGATTTTACATTCAGCGTGGATGTGATGTCATAAAGTGGGATGTGACATCATATAGAGTGGGTGTGACATCATGATTACAGTGGATGTGATGTAATACCGTGGACATGGAGTCCTAAGTGTCCTCCGGCTGCTAGCTGGGCGCAGTCGCTGTGGCCTGCAGAGCAATCAACGGGGGTTCCGAATCTACCTGAAAATGGATGAAAGTTGTGGCACAAGAGGTGCAAAGAACGGCAGGAAGACAACTTTTCTGATCATGCTGCAAACTTTATTGAGCCAAGGCGATTATATATGGGGAGGAGGGGAGGGAGTGGGAAAAGGAATGGGGGAGTTCTGATGGGCATGTAAAGAATACGTGTCTTGTGTGCAATTGCCCTGTCGTATATATGTTCGCCACATGATGCTTTTGGTGATTTGCCAGCCGAATGTATACCTGGCACGTAATCAACGCCTTATATGGCAGCAGGCTTGCAGTGTTCCAACTGCAATGGCTCTGACTGATCGCATCAGCTGGCCTGGCCCCAACATCTCCTCCCTTTTTGTTTTGTAAGGCGAGAAGTCTGGTTTTGTTTGGACATTGACCGGCTAGGGGAGGCAGTGTCCAAGCTTCTCCTGAGCTCTGCATAGATCTTAATGGGCACCCTGTTTTGGAGGGGAGGTTTAGGGTGTCAACCTCCATGCAAGCTGGTTTACCTCGCAGGAGGCTCGAGAGTGTCCTCTTTGGTGGAGGCCCCTCCTTGCGGTACTTTGTCGCGCACCTAGCGGTGTCCATTGCAGCAACTGGACCGCAATGCAGACTCTTGAGAATCATGCAGCTCCCGTGGGAGAGGGCCTTGATAATTTTCATTGTCGAGCATTTCCAACTGGTGATAGTGAATCTGGATGGGTCTCCCAAGTATGTCGTTAAGCTGGTCTTTGACAAGTGTCGTGACACGCCTCAGAACCCAGGGGGCAAAGGTGAGAAGCAGGAGGACAGTGATCAGGGGCCCAAGAAGGGAAAGGAGATAGGGGAGTAGTCCATTAAGGCCTGTCAGAAAGGGTCTTTCTATTAGCGTTTTTCTTCTTTTTTCTAGATCTTCTTGTAGCCTTTTTATTTTATCTCGAACAATGCCGGATTTGTTGGCGTAGAAGCAGCAGCGTTCCTGTAAGGCAAGGCAGATACCTCCCTGTTCTTCAGTGAGAAGATCTAAGCCTCGTCTGTTTTGAAAGACTACTTCTGCTAGGGAGTCTAGTTGATCTTGGATATCACTATTGGTGCTGGATATGGCCTGGACATCATCAATGAGCTGCTTAGAGAGCTGTGCATATGAATGAACTGCATATCCTAGGCCTGCAGATCCCGTAGCTATCACTCCAGAGATTCCTAACCAAGCAAGCAAGGAGATAATGGCTAGGGCTCTTTTGTGCCATCCTGCAAGGTGGTCAAAAGCGGGAATGGGAAGGGGATCATTTCCTGGAATGATATCTATGTCTGGTAGCAGGGTGGCTAGGGCACACAGCCCTGTCCATGAGGGGGGTAGGGTGGTATAGGCTTGATTGTTTCTGCAAACAAATGCCTTTCCTGGTCCGGGGCATAGGAGGGTGGTGTAGCTAGAGGTATAGTTAAACACAGAGCTAAAGTTGGTAAAGGCAGCGAAGCCAACGGGGATATATTTGGAATCATTGTGCGGGTGTTTGTAGATGCAGGGGGAGAATGAAAACAGTGTAGGTTGGACCCTGAAGGGCAGGCCGAGAGTGCAGTTTTGGCAATGGTGTTGAGGTCTGATGTATTAACGGACACAGCCAGGGGCATGGGCGTGCCTTGGCTGAGACATAGCCAGCAGTCTTGGGGTAAATTGGGGTTAGAGGTGTTAAGCGCCCAGTGGGTGGCTGTCAAAATGTCTATTGTTTGGGGGTCTAGGTCTCTTCCCCGTGATTTGGGGAGTGCTATAGGGTGGTAGGAAAGCTTTTAAAATTGTCTATCAATGAGATGTTCTATCTTCTTTTGAACGATAATCTCTCTCACTCTGTCCTGGGGTCCACCTCCATCAGAGATGTGAATAGGAGCAACCTGTTCCCAGCATACCGGCTGTCCCATTGTACCCTTGCACCCGGCCTCTAGGTATGGGCTGAAGCCAACGGGTGAGGTACGGGTGGCTCCCCCCGTTTTACTTCTTTGGAATATGGCAGTGACAAAGATTTGATTGTCATATGTGCACTCTTGAGTCTCATGATAACAGGAAGAGTGCATTGTCTCTTGAAATCCATCGGTTTCACATTTTTTGGGGCAAGGACCTGGCCTGCCATTGATGGCAGATATAACAGGGGGTTTTGGTACACAGCGCCAGTGAACCTTACCACTTCCAGTCCTAGTCACCTCATGTGTCAGAAAGGCCGTTTTGGTGTCACAATCAACTTTTAAGGTCCAAAATGGTGGATCTGCATAATGGTCGATGTCTATTCCTTTACGGCATTCGCATTGTGGTCCAAAAAGGGTGAGGTATAGTTGTGCCTTGAGAGGTGGTGGCCGGAGCCCTCCATCTATTGTTTGGCATAGCACTATTTGTAACAGTAGTGGGAAAAGCCAATGAGGATGCATATGGTCTGAAAGAGAAAAGAGGAAAAGGGGTTTTCCTTAGGGCGCATCATTGTTCCCTGGGATGTGATTAAAGTTAGTTTGGGGGGCCCGATTGTTGATGTGTCGTATTAGCCTTTCAGGTAACCACCGTGGGCTGTCTTCTTTTTGGTCATAAATGCAGGCTGAGCCTCTTCCCCAAATGAGGACGGGGTCTGGGCCCTTCCAGGCGTGAGTGAGGGGGTCGCGCCACATGACTGTGGCCTGTTGGCTAGAAGTTTGTGGATGCCAGTGGCGGTCAGCCGCTGAGTGTCCCTGAGAGTCTAGGGTGAGGAAATTGAGTTGGAAGAGTGCATGGTTTAGGAGGTTATGAGGATGTTGTTTTGTGAACCTGAGGGGCGAATATGTCAGGCGGTTGATGGAATATTTTAAAGTCTGATGAGCTCTCTGTATAATGCCTTGTCCCTGGGGATTATAAGGGATGCCTGTGATATGTTTGATCTGAAGCCGTTGGCAAAAAGTCTGAAAATTTTTTCCAGTATATCCTGGGCCGTTGTCTGTCTTGATAGTACGAGGTTTGCTCAAGACGGATAGGCAATGGATCATGTGAGACATGACATTTTTTGATGCCTCACCTGTTTGTAGGGAGGCAGCTATGAACCCGCTAAAGGTGTCAATAGTAACATGAATGAACTTAAGTTTTCCAAAGGCCATGAGGTGAGTTATGTCCATCTGCCAGATAGCATTTGGGGTGAGTCCCCGGGGATTTACTCCCAGGTGAGGCACAGGCGCCGAGGGGACGCAATGGGGACAGGCCTTGAGAATTTCTCTAGCTTGGTCTCTTGTGATTTTGTAAAGCAGGCGAAAGGTATGGGCATTTAAATGGTGTAAGGTGTGGGCTTGTGTTGCCTCAGTGATAGGGTCTGTGAGGACAGGATAGACAGTTTGTGTGGCGGCATCTGCTAGGGCGTTGCCCTCAGTCAGGGTTCCGGGAAGGTCAAGGTGGGCACGAAGGTGTCCAATGAAAAAGGGGTGTTGTCTTTGTAAAATAAGAGCTTGTAACTTAGCAAATAGGGGAGCGGCATTTGTGGAAGCTTTGATGAAGGGGACACTTTCTAACAGGGGGACTGACTGAGCTATGTAGGCACTGTCGGTGTAGAGGTTGAACAGTTGGTTGGCAAGCGAGGTAAAGACTTTGAGGATGGCGAATAGCTCTACAAGTTGTGCAGAGGTATAGGGAGATTTTGTTGTGAAGGTTTGTCCATTGAGAACATAGGCAGCCATGCCATTTGAAGATCCGTCAGTAAAGACGAGGGCGGCTTTGGGGAGCGGAGTTGTTGTAGTGATTTTAGGGAAGACAAATGGATGGGTCTTAGCGAATTGAATAAGGGGATCACTAAGGTAATGGTTGTCAAGGTCTCCTGTGAAGGAGGACAGCGCGATAGCCCATTCATCGGAGGTTTGTAAAAGCCAATTTGATTGGTCTTGTGTGTAAGGGATAATTATTGATTCTGGGTCTTTACCAAACAGCTGGCCACTGGTGGAGCGCCCCTTTATAATTAGCGTGGCAAGAAGGGAAGGGTAAGGCAATAGGACTCGAGAGGGGGAAGCTGGGAGGTGGACCCAAAGGAGGGGGTGTCCGTTTTTTGAGGGATCTGTGGTCTTTGGTTGCCAGAAAACGCCGGTAGGGGTATGTGTTGTAGGGAGTAAGAGGTATATTAGAGGCAGGCTATAAGAGATCTGTTGAGCAGTTTGGTTTTGGATAGCCTTGTTGATAATGTCTAGAGAGTGTTTCGCCTCAGGCGTCAAGACACGAGGAGACAGGGCGTGTGAATCTCCTTTGAGGATATTATTAAGTGGGAGGAGGGCCTCTGTGGGCAGTTTTAGGTATGGCCGAAGCCACTGAATGTCTCCAAGAAGTTTTTGGAAGTCATTAAGCGTTTTTAGCCTGTCTGTTCTAAGGCGGATACGAGGGGTAAATATATGTTGATGGCAAAGTTCAAATCCTAGATAAAAGTATGGGTCGGATGTTTGTATTTTATCGGGGGCGATTTGTAGCCCTTGTCTTGTAAGGCAGGCGATCAGGTGGGCGTTACAGGTCCTGACAGTGTCTTCATCAGGACATACCAAAAGGATATCGTCCATATAATGGAGAATGTATGCCTGAGGCCACTGTGCCCTGACTGAGGCAATAGCTGCTGCAACAAATTTTTGACATAGGGTGCGACTATTGGCCATGCCCTGTGGCAACACTTTCCAATGGTAACGAGGCATGGGGCCTTGGAAGTTGGTTTGTGGGACACTGAAGGTGAAATAAGGCCTGTCGTCGGGGTGGAGGGGGATGGTAAAGAAGCAATCTTTTAGGTCTATGACGATCTTATGGTAACTGGCAGGGATGGCAACTGGCGAAGGGAGGCCAGGCTGTAAGGCCCCCATGGGGATCATTGTTTTATTAATGGCCCTAAGATCCTGTAGGAGGCGCCATTTGCCAGATTTCTTTTTTATTACGAATATGGGTGTATTCCAGGGGGAATTAGTGGGCTCAATATGTCCTGCTGCAAGCTGTTCCTGTACTAACGCTATCGCAGCTAAGGTTTTTTCGTGGGTAATGGGCAACTGATTGACCCAAACAGGATCCACTGTCTTCCAAAGGATCTTGTCTGCGTGGGGTACAGGACTATCAGTGGCCACTAGGGAAATTTTTGGGGGTATCCTAAACCTGCTTTGTCTGTTTTAGGAGGGATCATAATGGGCTTAGTGATTCCTTGACCTCTTTTTCCTAGTCCCTGACCTGGCAGGAAGCCTTGATTAAGCATTTGGGTCATAACTATGTCATTGGGGCTGCACATGATCACCTTCATTTGGCAGAGGATATCTCTCCCCCACAGGTTAACAGGCAGATTGGGGAGAACAAAGGGAGTGACAGAGCCACTATTTCCCTCAGCATCTTCTCACATCAGGGTTTGAGAGCTTTGTTGGGGGTTAGCAGCTTGTCCAATGCCGCGCAGATGGGTGGCAACAGGTGTTAGTGGCCAAGACTTTGGCCAGTGGGATTGGGATATGACAGTAGTGTCTGCTCCTGTGTCTAAGATGCCTGTAAAGACCTTGCCATTAAGTTTGAGCTTGAGTGAGGGGCGGTGGTGAGAGACATTTTGAACCCAGTATGTGTCTGATGAGCCAGGGGTGCTCGGGCCCCAAGAAGCCTTTTTGAAATTTGAGTTAATATGTTGTAAGGGGAGAATAATGATCTGTGCTAGCCTGGTGCCTTTTGGGATTGAGATTAGATCATGAGGGGTGGAGACAAAGATATGAATTTCTCCCTCAAAGTCATTGTCAAGAATGCCAGGGAACACTAGGATCCCTTTAAGGGTGGAGCTAGTACGGCCAAGAATAAGGCCGAATGTGTTAGGTGGTAAGGGGCCATATATGCCGACAGGGAGCATCAAAGGGCTATTATTTGGAGGTAATATTGTGTCGGTGACGGTACAGAGGACCATTCCTGCACTGCCTGCGGTTGCCCTCCAAAGATCTGAGACAAGGAGGCGTGGTTGATTACGGGGAGGACCGGAATTGTAGGGTTGGGGATTTGAGGGTTGAACTGTGAAGCCCCTGAGTTCATCCCTGGGTTGGGACCCTGGGGCTGGCCCCTGTTGGAGTTTTCCTGTTTTGGGGGGGAGGGGTTGTCCATTAATGTCTGTCTTGGAGCGGCATTCTGAGGCCCAGTGAAACCCCTTTTTCCAACGGGGATATATTGTCGAGGGAGGGGATCTTTGAATATTGGGAGTGCCACTATTAGAGTCATAAGGGGTCTTGGGGTGGGGGTTAGATAAGGCGTGGGCTCGTTGTGGGCAAGCCCGCGAAAAATGTCTGGGCTGTTTGCAGGTGAAGCAAAGGCGATCACGATCATGATATCTCTGGTTTGGAGCAAAGCTTTGTAAGGCGGCCCCAATAGCGAGCCCCAGAGCATGAGCACACCCGATGCCTGAGTAAAGGCGGACATACTCTGAGAGGTCTTTTTCACGATGAGGTCGAATAGCATTTTGGCAGGCGGGGTTAGCGTTTTCAAAAGCGCGGTGTATAAGGAAGGCGCTTTCGCTTTCTCCAGAGCCAAAAAGCTGTTCAGCCAGTTCTTATAAGCGACTAATGAAATCAATATATAGCTCATCTGGGCCCTGTCTGATCTTTGCAAGGGAGGTGGTAGCAGTAACTTTCTGGGGAAGGCGTTTCCACGCTTTAACACCTACTGGCTGAATTTGTGTTAGTAACCTGGGGGGAAATTGAGGCTGTTTTTCCTTATGTTGGTAGTGGTCAGAGCGATGTCAGATATAGTGTGTGTGATGTCCAAGAGAATGGGTAGGGAAACCCATATACTGCGTGTGATGTCATACCTATGTTGGATATGATATGCATACATGCAATGTGTGTGATATCATCGAGAGAATGGTTGTGATGATGCAGTCGAGTGGGTGCAATGTCATAAATACTGTGAGTTAACGTCATAAATAGTGAATGTGATGTCGAGTGTAGTGCATGTGATGTCATACATATGCCCAGTGTGATGACACAGGTATGGGATGTGCTGTTATTTGTATAGAAGACGTGATGTCATATACAGTTGATGGGACTTCACATATAGTGGGTGTGATGGCACGAATACAGTGCAAGTGATGTCATAAATACAGTGGTGTGATGTGAGAATGAGTGGATATGATGTCATACAGAGCCCATATGATGGCATAGATATATTGGGCACGATGTCATACATAAGGTAATTGTCATCTAACCTATACAGTGGGTTGGATGGCTCAGATTGACGCAGTATAACAAGTACAGAAGGTGTGATTTCATATAGCTTTTATGTGACTTCATATACATTGGGGGTGACGTCATGAGAACATTGGATGTGATGTCATAAATGCAGCGGTGTGACATCATAAAGAGGTGATGTGATGGCATATAGAGTACTTATGGCATCATAAACATAGAGGGTGTGATATCATACGTATAGCGGTTTTGATGGAAGGATATAGTGGAGATCATGTCAGATAGAGTGTCTGTGATGTCAGATAGAGTGGTTGTGCTGTCATCCCCACAGGGCTCCTGATGTCTCATTAGTGGATATAACGTCATAGACCTAGTGAGTGTGATGTCACAGATAAATGGCCTGTAATTTCACACGCAGCTTGGATGTGATGTCATAAATTGGATGAGACATCATATAGAGTGGGTGTGGCGTCATGATTACAGTGGATGTGATGTCATACCGTGGACATGGAGTCCTAAGTGTGGAGGTGATATCATGAATACACCTGATTTGATGTTTGAAACACTGGGGTGTGATGTCATAAAGAGGGGATATGATGCCATAGAAAGCATATGATGTCAAGCACGTACTAGGTGTGATGGACATCGAGTGGGTGTGATATCATCTGCACAGTGGGTGGAATGACACTGATACAGTGGAAGCGATGTCAGATATAGTGTGTGTGATGTCCAAGAGAATGGGTAGGGAAACCCATATACTGCGTGTGATGTCATACCGATGTTGGATATGATATGCATACATGCACTGTGTGTGATATCATCGAGAGAATGGTTGTGATGATGCAGTCGAGTGCTTGCAATGTCATAAATACTGTGATTTAATGTCATAAATAGTGAATGTGATGTCAAGTCTAGTGCATGTGATGTCATACATATGCCCAGTGTGATGACAGAGGTATGGGATGTGCTGTTATTTGTATAGAAGATGTGATGTCATATAGCGTTGATGGGACTTCACATATAGTGGGTGTGATGGCATGAATACAGTGCAAGTGATGTCGTAAATACAGTGGTGTGATGTGAGAATGAGTGGATATGATGTCATAAAGAGCCCATATGACGGCATAGATACATTGGGCACGATGTCATACATAAGGTACTTGTCATCTAACATATACAGCGGGTTGGATGGCTCAGATTGATGCAGCATCACAAGCACAGAAGATGTGATTTCATATAGCTTTGATGTGACTTCATATACATTGGGGGTGACGTCATGAGTACATTGGATGTGATGTCATATATGTAGCGGTGTGACGTCATAAAGAGGGGATGTGATGGCATATAGAGTACGTATGACATCATACACATAGAGGGGGTGATATCATACGTATAGCGGTTTTGATGAAAGGATACAGTGGAGACCATATCAGATAGAGTGTGTGTGACGTCAGATAGAGTGGCTGTGATGTCATCCCCACAGGTCTCCTGATGTCTCATTAGTGGATATAACGTCATAGACATAGTGAGTGTGATGTCACAGATAAATTGCCTGTGATTTCACATGCAGCTTGGAAGTGATGTCATAAAGTGGATGAGACATCATGTACAGTGGGTGTGACGTCATGATTACAGTGGGTGTGATGTCATACCGTGGACAGGGACTCCTAAGTGTGGGGGTGATATCATGAATACACCTGATTTGACGTTTGAAACACTGGGGTGTGATGTCATAAAGAGGGGATATGACGTCATAGAGAGCATATGACGTCATACAGGTACTGGGTGTGATGAGCATCGAGTGGGTGTGATATCATCTGTACATTGGGTGGAATGACACTGATACAGTGGAAGCGATATCACATATAGTGTTTGTGATGTCCAAGAGAATGGGTAGGGAAAACCATATAGTGCGTATGATGTCATACCTATGTTGGATATGTTATGCATGCATGCAATGTGTGTGATATCATCGAGAGAATGGTTGTGATGATGCAGTCGAGTGGGTGCAATGTCATAAATACTGGGATTTAATGTCATAAATAGTGAATGTGATGTCGAGTCTAGTGCAAGTGATGTCATACATATGTCCAGTGTAATGACACAGGTATGGGATGTGCTGTTATTTGTATAGAAGATGTGATGTCATATACAGTTGATGGGTCTTCACATATAGTGGGTGTGATGGTATGAATACAGTTCAAGTGATGTCAAAAATGCAGCGGTGTGATGTGAGAATGAGTGGATATGATGTCATAAATAGCCCATATGACGGCATAGACATATTGGGAAGGATGTCATACATATGATAGTTGTCATCTATCCTATACAGTGGGTTAGATGGCTCAGATTGATGCAGTATCACAAGTAAAGAAGATGTGATTTCTTATAGCTTTGATATGACGTCATATACATTGCGGGTGACCTCATGAATACATTGGATGTGATGTCATAAATGTAGACCTGTGACGTCATAAAGAGGGGATGTGATGGCGTAGA
>ML661918.1:18862-48700 GCA_007570785.1 Antilocapra americana
ATGGGATGTGCTGTTATTTGTATAGAAGATGTGATGTCATATACAGTGGGTGTGATGGGATGAATACCGTGCAAGTGATGTCATAAATACAGTGGTATGATGTGAGAATGAGTGGATATGATCTCATAAAGAGCCCTTATGACGGCATAGACATATTGGGCACGATGTCATACATAAGGTACTTGTCATCTAACCTATACAGTGCGTTGGATGGCTCAGATTGATGCAGTATCACAAGTACAGAAGATGTGATTTGTTATAGTTGTGATGTGACTTCATATACATTGGGGGTGACGTCATGAGTACATTGGATGCGATGTCATAAATGTAGCGGTGTGATGTCATAAAGAGGGGATATGACATCATAGACAGCATATGACGTCATACAGGTACTGGGTGTGATGGGCATCGAGTGGGTGTGATATCATCTGTACAGTGGGTCGAATGACACTGATACCTTGGAAGTGATATCACATATAGTGTGTGGGATGTCCAAGAGAATGGGTTGGGAAACCCATATACTGCGTATGATGTCATATCTATGATGGATATGATATGCATGCATGCAATGTGTGTGATATCCTCGAGAGAATGGTTGTGATGATGCAGTCGAGTGGGTGCAATGTCATAAATACTGGGATTTAACGTCATAAATAGTGAATGTGATGTCATACATATGCCCAGTGTGATGACACAGGTATGGGATGTTCTGCTATTTGTATAGAAGATGTGATGTCATATACAGTTGATGGGTCTTCACATATAGTGGGTGTGATGGCATGAATACAGTGCAAGTGATGTCATAAATGCAGCGGTGTGATGTGAGAATGAGTGTATATGATGTCATAAATAGCCCATATGACGGCATAGACATATTGGGCAGGGTGTCATACATAATGTACTTGTCAGCTAACCGATACATTGGGTTAGATGGCTCAGATTGATGCAGTACCACAAGTACAGAAGATGTGATTTCTTATAGCTTTGATGTGACTTCATATACATTGAGGGTGACTTCATGAATACATTGGATGTGATGCCATAAATTTAGCCCTGTGACGTCATAAAGAGAGGATGTGACGTCATAGAGAGCATATGATGTCATGCAGATACTGGAGGTGATGGGCACCGAGTGGGTGTGATATCATCTGTAGAGTGGGTGAAATGACACTGATACAGTGGAAGCGATGTCAGATATATTGTGTGTGATGTCCTAGAGAATGTGTAGAGAAACCCATATAATGCTTATGATGTCATACCTATGTTGGATATGATATGCATTCATGCATTGTGTGTGATATCATCGAGAGAATGGTTGTGATGATGCAGTCGAGTGGGTGCAATGTCAAAATACTGGGATTTAATGTCATAAATAGTGAATGTGATGTCGAGTCTAGTGCATGTGATGTCATACATATGCCCAGTGTGATGACACATGTATGGGATGTGCTGTTATTTGTATAGAAGATGTGATGTCATATATAGTGGTTGTGATGGCATGAATACAGTGCAAGTGATGTCATAAATACAGTGGTGTGATGTGAGAGTGAGTGGATATGATGTCATAAAGAGCCCATATGACGGCATAGATATATTGGGCACGATGTCATACATAAGGTACTTGTCATCTAACCTATACAGTGGGTTGGATGGCTCAGATTGATGCAGTATTAGAAGTACAGAAGGTGTGATTTCATATAGCTTTGATGTGACTTCATATACATTGGTGGTTACATCATGAGTACATTGGATGTGATGTCATAAATGTAGCGGTGTGACGTCATAAAGAGGGGATGTGTTGTCATATAGAGTACGTATGATATCATACACATAGAGGGTGTGATGTCATATGTATAGCTGTTTTGATGAAAGGTTGCAGTGAAGATCATGTCGGATAGAGTGTGTGTGATGTCAGATAGAGTGGTTGTGCTGTCATCCCCACAGGGCACCTGATGTCTCATTAGTGGATATAACCTCATAGACATAGTGAATGTGATGTCACAGATAAATTGCTTGTGATTTCACATGCAGCTTGGAAGTGATGTAATAAAATGGATGAGACATCATGTAGAGTGGGTGTGACGTCATGATTACAGTGGGTGTGATGTCATATAGTGGACATGGAGTTCTAAGAGTGGGTGTGATATCAAGAACACACCTGATTTGAGGTTTGAAACACTGGGGTGTGATGTCATAAAGAGGGGATATGATGTCATAGAAAGCATATGACGTAATGCATGTACTGGGTGTGATGGGCATAGAGTGGGTGTGATATCATCTGTAGAGTGGGTGAAATGACACTGATACAGTGGAAGCGATGTCAGATATAGTGTTTGTGATGTCCATGATAATGGGTAGGGAAACCCTTGTACTACGTATGATGACATACCTATTTTGGATATGGTATGTATACATGCAATGTGTGTGATATCATCGAGAGAATGGTTGTGATGATGCAGTCGAGTGGGTGCAATGTCATAAATACTGTGATTTAATGTCATAAATAGTGAATGTGATGTCGAGTCTAGTGCATGTGATGTCATACATATGCCCAGTGGGATGACACAGGTATCGGATGTGCTGTTATTTGTATAGAAGATGTGATGTCATATACAGTTGATGGGACTTCACATAGAGGAGGTGTGATGGCATGAATACAGTACAAGTGATGTCATAAATACACTGGAGTGAGTGGATATGATGTCATAAAGAGCCCATATGACGGCATAGATATATTGGGCACGATGTCATACATAAGATACTTGTCATCTAAACTTTAGAGTGGGTTTGATGGCTCAGACTGAAGCAGTATCACAAGTACAGAAGATGTGATTTCATATATCTTTGATGTGACTTCATATACATGAAGAGTGAGGTCCTGAGTACACTGGATGTGATGTCATAAATGTAGCGGTGTGACATCATAAAGAGGGGATATGATGGCATATAGAGTACGTATGACATCATACACATAGAGGGTGTGATGTCATACGTATAGCGGTTTTGATGAAAGGTTACAGTGGAGATCATGTCAGATAGAGTGTGTGTGATGTCAGATAGCGTGGTTGTGCTGTCATCCCCACAGGGCTCCTGATGTCTCATTAGTGGATATATCGTCATAGACGTAGTGAGTGTGATGTCACAGATAAATTGCCTGTCATTTCACACGCATCTTGGAAGTGATGTCATAAAGTGGATTAGACATCATATAGAATGGTTGTGTCGTCATGATTACAGTGGATGTGATGTCATACCGAGGACATTGAGTCCTACAATTGGGTGTGATATCATGAATATACCTGATTTGATGTTTGAAACACTGGGGTGTGATGTCATAAAGAGGGGATATGACGTCATAGAGAGCATATGACGTCATGCAGGTACTGGGTTTGATGGGCATAGAGTGGCTGTGATATCATCTGTACAGTGGGTGGAATGACACTGATACAGTGGAAGCGATGTCAGATATAATGTGTGTGATGTCCAAGAGAGTGGGTAGGGAAACCCATATAGTGCGTATGATGTCATACATATGTTGGATATGATATGCATACATGCAATGTGTGTGATATCATCGAGAGAATGGTTGTGATGATGCAGTCGAGTAGGTGCAATGTCATAAATACTGTGATTTAATGTCATAAATAGGGAATGTGATGTCGAGTCTAGTGGACGTGATGTCATACATATGCCCAGTGTGATGACACAGGTATGGGATGTGCTGTTATTTGTATAGAAGATGTGATGTCATATACAGTTGATGGGACTTCACCTATAGTGGGTGTGATGGTATGAATGCAGTGAAAGTGATGTCATAAATACAGTGGTGTTAGGGGAGAATGAGTGGATATGATGTCATAAGGAGTCCATATGACAGCTAGATACATTGGGCAAGAAGTCATACATAAGGTACTTGTCATCTAACGTATGCAGTGGGTTGGATGGCTCAGATTGTTGTAGAATCACAAGTACAGAAAATGTGATTTCACGTAGCTTTGATGTGACTTCATATACATTGGGGGTGACGTCATGAGTACATTGGATGTGATGTCATAAATGTTGCGGAGTGTCTTCATAAAGAGGGGATGTGATGGCATATAGAGTACGTATGACATCATACACATAGAGGGTGTGATGTCATATGCATAGCGGTTTTGATGAAAGGATACAGTGGAGATCAGGTCAGATAGACTGTGTGTGATGTCAGATAGAGTGGTTGTGCTGTCATCCCCACAGGGCTCCTGATGTCTCATTAGTGCATATAACGTCATAGACATAGTGAGTGAGATGTCACAGATAAATTGCCTGTGATTTCACATGCAGCTTGGATGAGATGCCATAAAGTGGATGAGACATCTTATAGATTGGTTGTGACGTCATGATTACAGTGGATGTGATGTCATAACGTGGATATGGAGTCCTAAGCGTGGGAGTGATATCATGAATACACCTGATTTGATGTTTCAAACACTGGGGTGTGATATCATAAAGAGGAGATATGACGATATAGAGAGCATATGACGTCATACAGGTACTGGGTATGATGGGCATAGAGTGGGTGCGATATCATCTGTAGAGTGGGGGGAATGACACTGATACAGTTGAAGCGATGTCAGATATAGTGTGTGTGATGTCCAAGAGAATGGGTAGGGAAACCCATATACTGTATATGATGACATACACCTATTGCATATGATATGCATACCTGCAATGTGTGTGATATCATCGAGAGAGTGGTTGTGATGATGCAGTCGAGTGGGTACAATGTCATACATACTGGGATTTAATGTCATAAATAGTGAATATTATGTCAAGTCTAGTGCATGTGATGTCAGACATATGCCCAGTGTGATTACACAGGTATGGGATGTGCTGCCATTTGTATAGAAGATGTGATGTCATATACAATTGATGAGACTTCACATATAGTGGGTGTGATGGTATGAATCCAGTGAGAGTGATGTCATAAATACAGTGGTGTGATGTGAGAATGAGTGGATATGATGTCATAAGGAGTCCAAATGACGGCATAGATACATTGGGCAAGATGTCATACATAAGGCACTTGTCATCTAACCAATGCAGTGGTTGGATGGCTCAGATTGATGCATTATCACAAGTACAGAAGATGTGATTTCATATAGCTTTGATGTGACTTCGTATGTATTGGGGGTGACGTCAGGAGTACATTGGATGTGATGCCATAAAAGTAGCGGTGTGACGTCATAAAGAGGGGATGTGATGACATATAGAGCAAGTATGACATCATACACATAGAAGGTGTGATGTCATACGTATAGCGGTTTTAATCAAAGGATACAGTGGAGATCATGTCAGATAGAGTGTGTGTGATGTCAGATAGAGTGGTTGTGCTGTCATCCGCACAGGGCTCCTGATGTCTCATTACTGGATATAACGTCATAGACATAGTGAGTGTGATGTCACAGATAAATTGACTGTGATTTCACATGCAGCTTGAAAGTGATGTCATAAAGTGGATGGGACATCATACAGAGTGGGTGCGACGTCATGATTACAGTGGGTGTGATGTCATACCGTGGACATGGAGTCCTAAGAGTGGGTGTGATATCATGGATACACCTGATTTAATGTTTGAAACACTGGGGTGTGATGTCAAAAGAGGGGATATGACGTCATAGAGAGCGTATGAGTTCATGCAGGTACTGGGTGTGATGGGCATCTAGTGGGTGTGATATCATCTGTGCAGTGGGTGGAATGACACTGATACAGTGGAAGCGATGGCAGATATAGTGTGTGTGATGTCCAGGAAAATGGGGAAACCCATATACTGCGTATGATGTCATACCTATATTGGATATGATATGCATGCATGCAATGTGTGTGATATCATTGAGAGAATGGTTGTGATGATGCAGTTGAGCGGGTGCAATGTCATAAATACTGTGATTTAATGTCATAAATAGTGAATGTGATGTCGAGTCTAGTGCATGTGATATCATACATATGCCCAGTGTGATGACACAGGTATGGACCATGCTGTTATTTGTATAGAAGTTGTGATGTCATATACAGCTGATGGGACTTAACATATAGTGGGTGTGATGGTATGAATACAGTGCAAGTGATGTCATAAATACAGTGGTGTGATGTGAGAATGAGTGGATATGATATCATAAAGAGCCCATAGGACGGCATAAATATATTGGGCACGATATCATACATAAGGTACTTGTCATCTAACCTAAAGAGTGGGTTGGATGGCTCAGATTGATGCAGTATCACAAGTACAGAGGATGTGATTTCATATAGCTTTGATGTGACTTCATATACATTGGGGGTGACGTCATGCGTACATTGGATGTGATGTCATAAATGTAGCGGTGCAACGTCATAAAGACAGGATGTGATGGCATATAGAGTACGTATGACATCATACACATAGAGGGTGTGATGTCATACGAATAGCGGAATTGATGAAAGGATACAGTGGAGATCATGTCAGATAGAGTGTGTGTGATGTCAGATAGAGTGGTTGTGCTGTCATCCGCACAGGGCTCCTGATGTCTCATTACTGGATATAACGTCATAGACATAGTGAGTGTGATGTCACAGAAAAATTGCTTGTGATTTCACATGCAGCCTGGAAGTGATGTCATAAAGTGGATGAGACATCATATAGAGTAGGTGTGACGTCATGATTACAGTGGATTTGGTGTCATACTGTGGACATGGAGTCCTAAGAGTGGGCGGGATATCATGAATACACCTGATTTGATGTTTGAAACACTATGGTGTGATGTCATAAAGAGGGGATATGACATCATAGAGAGGATATGAGGTCATGCAGGTACTTTGTGTGATAGGCATCGAGTGGGTGTTATATCATCTGTACAGTGGGTGGAATGACACTGATACAGTGGAAGCGATGTCAGATATAGTGTGTGTGATGTCCAAGAGAATGGGTAGGGAAACCCATATACTGCGTATGATATCATACCTATGTTGGATATGATATGCATGCATGCAATGTGTGTGATGTCATTGAGAGAATGGTTGTGATGATGCAGTCGAGTGGGTGCAATGTCATAAATACTGGGATTTAATGTCATAAATAGTGAATGTTATGTCGAGTGCAGTGCATGGGATGTCATACATATGCCCAGTGTGATGACACAGGTATGGGACGTGCTGCTATTTATATAGAAAATGTGATGTCATATACAGTTGATGGGACTTCACATATAGTGGGTGTGATGGCAGGAATACAGTGCAAGTGATGTCATAATTACAGTGGTGTGATGTGAGAATGAGTGGATATGATGTCATAAAGAGCCCATATGACGGCATAGATATATTGGGCACGATGTCATACATAAGGTACTTGTCATCTAACCTATACAGTGGGTTGGATTGCTCAGATTGATGGAGTATCACAAGTACAGAAGATGTGATTTCATATAGCTTTGATGTGACTTCATATACTTTGGGGGTGACGTCATGAGTACATTGGATGTGATGTCATAAATGTAGCGGTGTGACGTCATAAAGAGGGGATGTGATCGAATAAAGAGCCAATATGACGTCATATATATATTGGGCACGATGTCATACATAAGGTACCTGTCATCTAACATATACAGTGGGTTTGAGGGCTCAGAATGGTGTAGTATCACAAGTACAGAAGATGTGACTTCATATACCTTTGACGTGACTTCATAGACATTGGGTTTGACGTCTTGAGTACATTGGGTGTGATGTCATAAATATAGTGGTGTGACGTCATAAAGAGTGGATGTGATGGCATATAGAGTACGGATGACATCATACACATAGAGGGTGTGATGTCATACGTACAGAGGTTTTGATGAAAGGATACAGTGGAGGGCATGTAAGATAGAGTGGGTGTGATGTCAGATAGAGTGGTTGCGCTGTCATCCCCAAAGGGGTTCCTGATGTCTGATTAGTGGACATAACGTCATAAACAGAGTGAGTGTGATGTCACAGATAAATTGCCTGTGATTTGACACGCAGCTTGGATGTGAAGTCATAATGTGGATGAGACCGCCTAGATAGTGGGTGTGACGTCAGGATTACAGTGGAGGTGATGTCATACCGTGGACATGGAGTCCTAAGAGTGGGTGTGATATCATGAATACACCTGATTTGATGTTTGAAACACGGGCGTGTGATGTCATTAAGAGGGGACATTGCGTCGTAGAGAGCATATGATGTCATACAGGTACTGGGTGGGATGGGGATAGAGTGGGTGTGATATCATCTGTACAGTGGGTGGAATGACACTGATACAGTAGAAGCGATCTCAGATATAGTGTGTGTGATATCCAAGAGAATGTGTAGGGAAACCCATATAATGCATATGATGTCATACCTATGTTGGATATGATATGCATACATACAATGTGTGTGATATCATTGAGAGAGTGGTTGTGATGATGCAGTCGTGTGGGTGCAATGTCATAAATACTGTGATTTTATGTCATAAATATTGAATGTGATGTCGAGTCTAGTGCATGTGATGTCGTACATATGCCCAGTGTGATGACATAGGTATGGGATGTGGTTTTATTTGTATAGAAGGTGTGATGTCATATACAGTTGATGGGACTTCACATATAGTGGGTGTGATGGCATGAATACAGTGCAAGTGATGTCATAAACACAGTGGTGTGATGTGAGAATGAGTGGATATGATGAAATAAAGAGCCCATATGACGGCATAGATACATTGTTCACGATGTAATACATAAGGTACTTGTCATCTAACCTATACAGTGGGTTGGATGGCTCAGATTGATGCAGTATCACAAGTACAAAAGATGTGATTTCATATAGCTTTGAGGTGACTTCATATACATTGCGGTGACGTCATGAGTACATTGGATGTGATGTCATAAATGTTGGGATGTGACGTCATAAAGAGGGGATGTGATGGCATATAGAGTACATATGACATCATGCACATAGAGGGTGTGATGTCATATGTATAGCGGTTTTGATGAAAGGATACGGGGGAGGTCATGGCAGATAGAGTGGGTGTGATATTAGATAGAGTGATTGTGCTGTCATTCCCACAGGGCTTCTGATGTCTCATTAGTAGGTATAACGTCATAGACATAGTGAGTGTGATGTCACAGATAAATTGCTTGTGATTTCACATGCAGCTTGGATGTGATGTCGTAAAGTGGATAAGACATCATATAGAGTGGGTGTGACGTCATGATTACAGTGGATGTGATGTCATACCGTGGACATGGAGTCCTAAGAGTGGGTGTGATATCATGAATACAGCTGATTTGATGCTTGAAATACTGGGGTGTGATGTCATAAAGAGGGGTATGATGTCATAGAGAGCATATGACGTCATACAGGTACTGGGTGTGATGGGCATAGAGTGCGTGTGATATCATCTGTACAGTGGGTGGGATGACACTGATACAGTGGAAGCGATGTCATATATAGTGTGTGTAGTGTACAAGAAAATGGGTAGGGAAACCCATATAGTGCGTATGATGTCATACATATGTTGGATATGATATGCATGCATGCAATGTCTGTGATGTCATCGAGAGAATGGTTGTGATGATGCAGTCGAGTGGGTGCAATGTCATAAATACTGGGATTTAATGTCATAAATAGTGAATGTGATGTCGAGTGTAGTGCATGTGATGTCATACATATGCCCAGTGTGATGACATAGGTATGGGACGTGCTGTTATTTGTATAGAAAATGTGATGTCATATACAGTTGATGGGACTTCACATATAGTGGGTGTGATTGCATGAATACAGTGCAAGTGATGTCATAAATAGAGTGGTGTGATGTGAGAATGAGTGGATATGATGTCATAAAGATCCCATATGTCGGTATAGATATATTGGGCACGATGTCATACATAAGGTACTTGTCATCTAACCTATACAGTGGGTTGGATGGCTCAGATTGATGCAGCATCACAAGTACAGAAGATGTGATTTCATATAGCTTTGATGTGACTTCATATACATTGGGGGTGACATCATGAGTACATTGGATGTGATGTCATAAATGTAGCGGTGTGATGTCCTAAAGAGGGAATGTGATGGCATATAGAGTACGAATGACATCATGCACATAGAGGGTGTGATGTCATACGTATCGGGGATTTGATGAAAGGATACAGTGGAGATCATGTCAGATAGAGTGTGTGTGATGTCTGATAGAGTGGTTGTGCTGTCATACCCACAAGGCTCCTGATGTCTCATTAGTGGATATAACGTCATAGACATAGTAAGTGTGATGTGACAGATAAACTGCCTATGATTTCACAAGCAGCTTGGATGTGATGTCATAAAGTGGATGAGACATCATATAGAGTGGGTGTGACATCATGATTTCAGTGGGTGTGATGTCATACCGTGGACATGGAGTCCTAAGAGTGGGGGTGATATCATGAATACAGCTGATTTGATGTTTGAAATACTGGGGTGTGATGTCATAAAGAGGGGTATGATGTCATAGAGAGCATATGACGTCATACAGGTACTGGGTGTGATGGGCATAGAGTGGGTGTGATATCATCTGTACAGTGGGTGGGATGACACTGATACAGTGGAAGCTATGTCAGATATAGTGTGTGTGATGTCCAAGAGAATGGGTAGGGAAACCCATATACTGCATATGATGTCATACATATATTTGATATGATATGCATACATGCAATGTATGTGATATCATAGAGAGAGTGGTTGTGATGATGCAGCAGAGTGTTGGGGCCCGGCCGGCTGAAGCGATCAGCCAGAGCCATTAAGGTGGGAACACTCCAAGCCTGCTTCCATATAAGGCGCTGATTACGTGCAATCTATACATTCGGCTGGCAAATCACCAAAAGGATCATGTGGCGAACATATGTCCGACAGGCCAATCGCCCACAAGACACGTATTCCTTACATACCCGTCAGAACTCCCCCCTCCCTTTTCCCACTCCCTTCCCTCCTCCCCATATAAACGCCTTGCGCTCAATAAAGTTTTGCAGCTTGATCAGAACCTTTGTCTTGCTGCCGTTCTTAGCGCCTCTTATCCCACCCCCCTTCCTTCCGTTTTCAGGTGGATTCGGAGCTCACGTTGATTGCTCTGCGGCCCAGAGCGACTGCGCCCAGCTAGTGGCCGGAGCAAGTGGCGCACAACGTGGGGCCCAAAAACCGCTTGGACGGACCGCTGTCCCCGTTGACCAGTCCCAGCAAGGAGCACCACGATTACCCGTTCGTGAGATGACTCTGGAGAGAGTCCCCCCTCGTCGAGGGCGGCATTCGGTCAGGTAAGAATTAATCATGGGGCAAGCATGTTCGAAAGATGATGTTTTTATTAGCCAGCTTAAAGAATCCTTCAAGGTGCGAAGAATTCGGGTTGGCAAAAAAGATTTTGTTTCGTTTTTTCATTTTATTTTTAAGACCTGCCCCTGGTTCCCTCAAGAGGGTACTATCGACACTCGTATGTGGAATCGTGTCGGAGATTGCCTTAATGACTATTATGGTGTCTTTGGTCCCCAGAGTGTGCCTATCACCACCTTTAACTACTACAATCTTATAAAAGATATTCTCACCAACCAGGGCCATACCCCAGACATTCAGCACCTTTGTCAGGAAGGACAAAGAATCCTTTCCCGCCACTCCCGTCCCCCCTCTAGAGCGCCCTCTACCCAAGATCTTACACAAATCGACCCCATGCACCCAAATAACTCCAGCGCCACTACCGTTACTCGCACCCCCTCACGGGCCCTCTCAAACTGTCCCTCGATTTCTATCAATATTGAGAGAAATCCAAATCCTACTGCTATATACCCCGATCTTAAAGACCTAAAAGGAATAACCAGCAGGGACACAGACGATCACCTGCCCCCTGCTAACCGAGCTAATCTAGAAGATGAGGCAGCCCACTATAACGGCCCTGACTAGCCTCCCTCCTCCTCTGCCCCTTCCGCTCCCGCCACAGCCGCTGTTTTAAACAAGCCCACGCTTAATGCCTCTCCACCACCGCCCGCTTCCTTGCCTCCGCCCTGTTCATCCGCCATCTTACACAGCTCTGCACTCCCGCCTTTTGTGCCACCGCCATATTTTCCCACCCACCCAATTAGGCCCACCGCTCCCAACACAGCCTGCCTTCCAGCTCCTATTCTGCATAACACTGAGCCACCACCCATCAACCTAACTCCCCTCCCCCAAACAACTTCCCTTCAAGAAGCCCTGATTTTCATCCAAGATGTTAAAGCAGTAGCCAAAGAACTCGCAGACCTGACTGTCTCCGCCCCCCAAGAACTCTTAGCCTTTCCAGTAACAAGGAGCCAGGCTCAGCCTCCGCCTCGTGAGGCGACAGAC
The DNA here is from genome assembly GCA_007570785.1 of Antilocapra americana. Taxonomy (NCBI): domain Eukaryota; kingdom Metazoa; phylum Chordata; class Mammalia; order Artiodactyla; family Antilocapridae; genus Antilocapra; species Antilocapra americana. The sequence continues at coordinate 31,217 of ML661918.1, forward strand.
TCTCAAAGCCCTGAGCCTAGTGCTCACGACCCCCCCACTTAGTGATCATGATGAAGAAGAGTCAGAACACTCGGCTTCTGACGATGATGAGCCCCCGGTCCCACCATCCCCCCATACTTACAAAAAGCTCAGTTTAAAAACGCTAGAAAAGGTCAAAGCGGCAGTGGCCAACTACGGCCCCACTGCCCCCTTCACTGTTGTCCTGATTGAAAACCTTAGTGATTGATGGCTTACACCCAATGATTGGTTCTTCCTATCCAAGGCTGCCCTAAGCTGCGGTGATTTTATACTCTGGAAAAGTGAAAATGAAGAGGCTTCCAAACAGTTTGTTGAACTCAATTCGCGTAAGCCCTCCACAAAAGGTTGGACTCTAAAAAGTTCCTTGGATCTGACCCCTACTAACATAAGGTAAAACAGCCTCAATTTCCCCCCAGGTTACTAACACAAATTCAGTCAGCAGGTGTTAAAGTGTGGAAACGCCTTCCCCAGAAAGGCGCTGCCACCACCTCCCTTGCAAACATCAGACAGGGCCATGATGAGCCATATAGTGATTTCATTAGTCGCTTACAAAAACTGGAAGAATGGCTTTTTGGCTCTGGAGAAAGCGAAAGCGCCTTCCTTAAACACCTCACTTTCGAACAATAGACATATTGACAGCCACCCACCGGGCGCTTAACAACTCTAACCCCAGTCTAGCCCAAGACTGCTGGCTATGTCTCAGCCAAGGCACGCCCATGCCCCTGGCTGTCTCCGTAAATACATCAGACCTCAACACTATTGACCAAAACTGCACTCTCGGCCTGCCCTTCAGGGTCCAACCTACACTGTTTTCATTCTCCCCCTGCATCTACAAACACCCGCGCAATGATTCCACAGATATTCCCGTTGGTTTCGCTGCCTTTACCAACTGTAGCTCTGTGTTTAACTATACCTCTAGCTACACCAGCCTCCTATGCCCTGGACCAGGAAAGGCATTCGTTTGCAGAAACAATCAAACCTATACCGCCCTACCCCCCTCATGGACAGGGCTCTGCGCCCTAGCCACCCTGCTGCAGGACATAGATATCATTCCAGGAAATGAGCCCGTTTCCATTCCCGCTTTTGACCACCTTACGGGACGGCACAAAAGAGCCCTAGCCATAATCCCCTTGCTTGCTGGGTTAGGAATCTCTGGAGCGATAGCTACGGGATCTGCAGGCCTAGGATACGCAGTTGATTCATATTCACAGCTCTCTAAGCAGCTCATTGATGATGTCCAGGCCATATCCAGCACCATTAGTGATATCCAAGATCAACTAGACTCCCTAGCAGAAGTAGTCCTTCAAAAAGACGAGGCTTAGATCTTCTCACCGCAGAACAGGGAGGTATCTGCCTTGCCTTACAGGAACGGTGCTGCTTCTACGCCAACAAATCCGGCATTGTCCGAGATAAAATAAAAAGGCTACAAGAAGATCTAGAAAAAAGAAGGAAAACGCTAATAGAGAATCCCTTTCTGACATGCCTTAATGGACTACTCCCCTATCTCCTTTCCCTTCTTGGACCCCTGATAACTGTCCTCCTGCTCCTCACATTTGCCCCCTGAGTTCTGAGGCGTGTCATGACACTTGTCAAAGACCAGCTTAACGACATACTAGGGAGACCCATCCAGATCCACTATCACCAGTTAGAAATGCTCGACCATGAAAATTATCAAGGCCCTCTCCCACGGGAGCTGCATGATTCTCGAGAGTCTGCATTGCGGCCCAGTTGCTGCAATGGACACCGCTAGGTGCACGACAAAGTACCGCAAGGAGGGGCCTCCACCAAAGAGGCCACTCTCGAGCCTCCTGCGAGGTAAGCCAGCTTGCATGGAAGTTGACATCAAAATCCTCCCCTGCAAAAAAGGGTGTCCATTAAGCTCTACGCAGAGCTCAGGAGGAGTTTGGCCACTGCCTCCCATAGCCGGTCAATATCCAAAAAAAACCAGACTCCTCGCCTTACAAAAGAAAAAGGGAGGAGATGTTGGGGCCCGGCCGGCTGTGGCAATTAGCCAGAGTCATTATGGTCGGAACACTCCAAGCCTGCTGCCATATAAGGCGCTGATTACGTGAAAGCTATACTTTTGACTGGCAAATCACCAAAAGGATCATGAGGCGAACATATATCCCACAAGGCCAACTGCCCACAAGACACGTATTCCTTACATGCCTATCAGAACTCCCCCCTCCCTTTTACCACTCCCTCCCCTCCTTCCCATATATAATCGCCTTGCGGTCAATAAAGTTTTGCAGCTTGATCATAACCTTTGTCTTGCTGCCGTTCTTCGAGCCTCTTGTCCGACCTCCTTTTCATCCGTTTTCAGGTGGATTCGGAGCTCACGCTGATTGCTCTGTGGGCAAGAATGACTGCGCCAGCTAGCGGCCAGAGCAGTAGAGTGGGTGCAATGTCATAAATACTGTGATTTAATGTCATAAATAGTGAATGTGATGTCGAGTCTAGTGCATGTGATGTCACACATATGCCCAGTGTGATGACACAGGTATGGGATGTGCTGCTATTTGTGTAGAAGATGTGATGTCATATAAAGTTGATGGGACTTCACATATAGTGGGTGTGATGGCATGAATACGGTGCAAGTGATGTCATAAATACAGTGGTGTGATGTGAGAATGAGTGGACATGATGTCATAAAGAACCCATACGACGGCATAGATACATTGGGCACGATGTCATACATAAAGTACTTGTCATCGAACCTATACAGAGGGTTTGATGGCTCAGATTGATGCAGTATCACAAGTACAGAAGATGTGATTTTATATAGCTTTGATGTGACTTCATATACATTGGGAGTGACGTCATGAGTATATTGGATGTGATGTCATAAATGTAGCTGTGTGACATCATAAAGAGGGGATATGATGGCATATAGAGTACGTACGACATCATACACATAGAGGGTGTGAGGTCATACGTATAGCGGTTTTGATGAAAGGATACAGTGGAGATCATGTCAGATAGAGTGGGTGTGATGTCATCCCCACAGGGCTCCTGATGTCTCATTAGTGGATATAACGTCACAGACATAGGGAGTCTGATGTCACAGATAAATTGCCTGTGATTTCACACACAGCTTGGATGTGATGTCATAAAGTGGATGATATATCATAAGGAGTGGGTGTGACGTCATGATAACAGTGGATGTTATGTCATACCGTGGACATGGAGTCCTAAGAGTGGGGTGATATCATGAATACACGTGATTTGATGTTTGAAACACTGTGGTGTGGTGTCATAAAGAGGGGATATGACGTCATAGAAAGCATATGACGTCATGCAGGTACTGGGTGTGATGGGCATCGCGTGGATGTGATATCATCTGTACAGTGGGTGGAATGACACTGATACAGTGGAAGGGATGTCAGATATAGTGTGTGTGATGTCCAAGAGAATGGGTTGGGAAACCCATATACTGCGTATGATGTCATACCTATGTTGCATATGATATGCATACATGCAATGTGTGTGATATCATCGAGAGAATGGTTGTGATGATGCAGTCGAGTGGGTGCAATGTCATAAATACTGTGATTGAATGTCATAAGTAGTGAAAGAGATGTCGAGTCTAGTGCCTGTGATGTCATACATATGCCCAGTGTGATGACACAGGTATGGGATGTGCTGATATTTGTATAGAAGATGTGATGTCATATACAGTTGATGGGACTTCTCATATACTGGGTGTGATGGCATGAATGCAGTGCAATTGATGTCATAAATTCTGTGGTGTGATGTGACAATGAGTGGATATGATGTCATAAAGCGCCCATATGACGGCATAGATACATTGGGCACGGTGTCATACATAAGGTACTTGTCATCGAACCTATACAGTTGGTTGGATGGTACAGATTGATGCAGTATCACAAGTACAGAAGATGTGATTTCATATAGCTTTGATGTGAATTCATTTACATTGGGGGTGACGTCATGAGTACATTGGATGTGATGTCATAAATGTAGCGGTGTGACGTCATAAAGAATGGATGGGAGGCATATAGAGTACGTATGACATCAAACACATAGAGGGTGTGATGTCATATGTATAGCGGTTTTGATGAAAGGATACAGTGCAGATCATTTCAAGTAGACTGTGTGTGATGTCAGATAGAGTGGTTGTGCTGTCATCTCCACAGGGCTCCTGATGTCACATTATTGGATATAACATCATAGACATAGTGAGTGTGATGTCACAGATAAATTGCCTTTGATTTCTCACGCAGCTTGGAAGTGATGTCATAAAGTGGATGAGACATCATATAGAGTGGGTGTGACGTCATGATTACAGTGGATGTGATGTCATACCGTGGACATGGAGTCCTAACAGTGGGTGTGATATCATGAATAAAAGTGATTTGATGTTTGATACACTGGGGTGTGGTGACATAAAGAGGGGATATGACGTATTAGAGAGCGTATGACATCATGCAGGTACTGGGTGTGATGGGCATCGAGTGGGTGTGATATCATCTGTACAGTGGGTGGAATGACACTGATACAGTGGAAGCGATGTCAGATATAGTGTGTGTGATGTCCAAGAGAATGGGTTGGGAAACCCATATACTGCGTATGATGTCATACCTATGTTGCATATGATATGCATACATGCAATGTGTGTGATATCATCGAAAGAATGGTTGTGATGATGCAGTCGAGTGGGTGCAATGTCATAAATACGGGGATTTAATGTCATAAATAGTGAAAGAGATGTCGAGTCTAGTGCCTGTGATGTCATACATATGCCCAGTGTGATGACACATTTATGGGATGTGCTGTTATTAGTATAGAAGATGTGATGTCATATACAGTTGATGGGACTCACATATAGTGGGTATGATGGCATGAATACAGTGCAAGTGATGTCATAAATTCTGTGGTGTGATGTGAGAATGAGTGGATATGATGTCATAAAGAGCCAATATGACTGCATAGATATATTGGGCACGGTGCCATACATAAGGTACTTATCATTCCACCTATACAGTGGGTTGGATGGCTCAGATTGATTCACCATCACAAGGACAGAAGATGTGATTTCATATAGCTTTGATGTGACTTCATATACATTGGGGGTGACGTTATGAGTACATTGGATATGATGTCATAAATGTAGCGGTGTGACGTCATAAAGAGGGTAAGTGACATCATAGAGAGAATATGATGTCATGCAGGTACTGGGTGTGATGGGCATCGAGTGGGTGTGATATCATCTGTATAGTGGTTGTAATGACACTGATACAGTGGAAGCGTTGTCAGATATAGTGTGTGTGATGTCCAAGAGAATGGGTAGGGAAACCCATATACTGCGTATGATGACATACCTATGTTGGATATGATATGCATACATGCAATGTGTGTGATATCATCGAGAGAATGGTTGTGATGATGCAGTCGAGTGGGTGCAATGTCATAAATGCTGGAATTTAATGTCATAAATAGTAAATGTGATGTCGAATCTAGTGCATGTGATACCATACATATGCCCAGTGTGATGACACAGGTATGGGATGTGCTATTATTTGTATAGAAGATGTGATGTCATATACAGTTGATGGGACTTCACATATAGTGGGTGTGATGGCACGAATACAGTGCAAGTGATGTCATAAATACAGTGGTGTGATGTGAGAATGAGTGGATATGTTGTCATAAAGAGCCCATATGACGGCATAGATATATTGGGCATGATGTCATACATAAGGTACTTGTCATCTAAACTATACAGTGGGTTGGATGGCTCAGATTGATGCAGTATCACAAGTACAGAAGATGTGATTTCATATAGCTTTGATGTGACTTCATATACATTGGGGGTGACATCATGAGTACATTGAATGTGATATCATAAATGTAGCGGTGTGACGTCATAAAGAGGGGATGTGACGTCATAGAGAGAATATGATGTCATGCAGGTACCGGGTGTGATGCTCATCGAGTGGGTGTGATATCATCTGTATAGTGGGTGGAATGACACTGATACAGTGGAAGCGATGTCAGATATAGTGTGTGTGATGTCCAGGAGAATGGGTAGGGAAACCCATATAATGTGTATGATGACACACCTATGTTAGTTATGATATGCATACATGCAATGTGTGTGATATCATCGAGAGAATGCTTGTGATGATGTAGTCGAGTGGGTGCAATGTCATAAATGCTGTGATTTAATGTCATAAATAGTGAATGTGATGTCGAGTCTAGTGCATGTGATGTCATAGATATGCCCAGTGTGATGACACAGGTATGGGGTGTGCTGTTATTGGTAGAGAAGATGTGATGTCATTTACATTTTACGGGACTTCACATACAGTGGGTGTGATGGCATGAATACAGTGCAAGTGATGTAATAAATGCAGTGGTGTGATATGAGAATGAGTGTATATGATATCATAAAGAGCCCATATGACGTCATAGATATATTGTGCACGAAGACATGCATAAGGTACTTGTCATCTAACCTATACAGTGGGTTGGATGGCTCAGATTGATGCAGTATCACAAGTACAGAAGATGTGATTTCATATAGATTTGAGGTGACTTCATATACAGTGGGGGTGACGTCATGAGTACATTGGATGTGATGTCATAAATGTAGTGGTGTGACATCATAAGAGGGGATGTGATGGCACTTAGAGTACGTATGGCATCATACACATAGAGGGTGTGATGTCATACGTATAACGGTTTTGATGAAAGGATACAGTGCAGATCATGTCAGATAGACTGTGTGTGATGTCAGATAGAGTGGTTGTGCTGTCATCCTCACCGGGCTCCTGATGTCTCATTCGTGGATATAACGTCATAGACATAGTGAGTGTGATGTCACAGATAAATTGCCTGTGATTTCACATACAGCTTTGAAGTGATGTCATAAAGTAGATGAGACATCATATAGAGTGGGTGTGATTCATGTTTACAGTGGAAGTGATGTCATATAGTGGACATGGAGTCCTAACAGTGGGTTTGATATCATGAATACAAGTAATTTCATGTTTCAAACACTGGGGTGTGATGACATAAAGAGGGGATATGAAGTCATAGAGAGCATATGACGTCATGCAGGTACTGGGTGTGATGGGTATCGATTGGGTGTGATATCATCTGTACAGTGGGTGGTATGACACTGATACAGTGGAAGCGATGTCAGATATAGTGTGTGTGATGTCCAAGAGAATGGGTTGGGAAACCCATATACTGCGTATGATGTCATACCTATGTTGGATATGATATGCATACATGCAATGTGTGTGATATCATCGAGAGAATGGTTGTGATGATGCAGTCGAGGGGGTGCAATGTCATAAATACTGTGATAGAATGTCATAAATAGTGAATGGGATGTCGAGTCTAGTGCCTGTGATGTCATACATATGCCCAGTGTGATGACACTGTATGGGATGTGCTGTTATTTGTATAGAAGATGTGATGTAATATAGAGTTGATGGGACTTCACACATAGTGGCTGTGACGGCATGAATGCAGTGCAAGTGTGTCATAAATACAGCGGTGTGATGTAATAATGAGTGGATATGATGTCATAAAGAGCCGATATGATGGCATAGATATATTGGGCACGATGTCATACATAAGGTACTTGGCATCTAACCTATACAGTGGGTTGCATGGCTCAGATTGATACAGTATCACAAGTACAGAAGATTTGATTTCATATAGCTTTGATGTGACTTCATTTAAATTGGGGGTGACGTCATGAGTACATTGGACGTGATGTCATAAATGTAATGGTGTGACGTCATAAAGAGGGGATGTGATGGCACATAGAGTACATATGACATCATACACATAGTGGGTGTGATGTCATATGTATAGCGGTTTTGATGAAAGCATACAGTGCAGATCATGTCAGATAGACGGTGTGTTTTGTCAGATAGAGTGGTTGTGCTGTCATCCCCACAGGGCTCCTGATGTCTCATTAGTGGATATAACGTCATAGACATAGTGAGTGTGATGTCACAGATAAATTGCCTGTGATTTCACACGTAACTTGAAAGTGATGTTATAACGTGGAAAAGACATCATATAGTGTGGGTGTGACGTCATGATTACAGTGGGTGTGATGTCATACCGTGGACATGGAGTCCTAAGAGTGGGGGTGATATTATGAATACACCTGATTTGATGTTTGAAACACTGGGGTGTGATGTCATAAAGAATGGATATGACATCATAGAGAGTATACGACATCATGCAGGTACTGGGTGTGATGAGTATAGAGTGTTTGTGATATCATCTGTACGGTGGGTGGAATGACACTGATACAGTAGAAGCGATGTCAGATATATTGTGTGTGATGTCCAAGAGAATGGGTAGGGAAACCCATATACTGCGTATGATGTCATACCTATGTTGGATATGATATGCATGCATGCAATGTGTGTGATATCATTAAGAGAATGGTTTTGATGATGCAGTGGAGTGGTTGCAATGCCATAAATACTGTGATTTAACGTCATAAATATTGAATGTGATGTCGAGTCTAGTGCATGTGATGTCATACATATGCCCAGTGTGATGACACCAGTATGGGGTGTGCTGTTATTTGTATAGAAGATGTGATGTCATTTACAGTTTATGGGACTTCACATATAGTGAGTGTGATGGCATGAATACAGTGCAAGTGATGTCATAAATGCAGTGGTGTGATGTGAGAATGAGTGGATATGATGTCATAAAGAGCCCAGATAAAGGCATAGATATATTGTGCACGATGTCATACATAAGGTACTTGTCATCTAACCTATAGAGTGGGTTGGATGGCTCAGATTGATGCAGTATCACAAGTAGAGAAGATGTGATTTCATATAGATTTGATGTAACTTCATATAGATTGGGGGTGACGTCATGAGTACATTGTATGTGGTGTAATAAATGTAGCGGTGTGATATCATAAAGAGGGAATGTGATGGCATATAGAGTACGTATGACATCATACACATAGAGGGTGTGATGTCATACGTATAGCGGTTTTGATGAAAGGATACAGTGGAGATCATGTCAGATAGACTGTGTGTTTTGTCAGATAGAGTGGTTGTGCTGTCATCCCCACAGGGTTCCTGATGTCTCATTAGTGGATACAACGTCATAGACATAGTGAGTGTGATGTCACAGATAAATTGCCTGTGATTTCACACGCAGCTTGGAAGTGATGTCATACAGTGGATGAGATATCGTATAGAGTGGGTGTGACATCATGATTACAGTGGGTGTGATGTCATACCGTGGACATGGAGTCCTAAGAGTGGGAGTGATATCATGAATACACCTGATTTGATATTTGAAACACTGGGGTGTGATGTCATAAAGAGGGAATATGACATCATAGAGAGCATACGACATCATGCAGGTACTGGGTGTGATGGACATCGAGTGGGTGTTATATCATCTGTACAGTGGGTGGAATGACACTGATACAGTGGAAGCGATGTCAGATATAGTGTGTGTGATGTCCAAGAGAATGGGTAGTGAAACCCATGTACTGCGTATGATGTCATACCTGTGTTGGATATGATATGCATACATGCAATGTGTGTGATATCATGGAGAGAATGGTTGTGATGATGCAGTCGAGTGGGTGCAATGTCATAAATACTGTGATTTAATGTCATAAATAGTGAATGTGATGTCGAGTCTAGTGCATTTGATGTCATACATATGCCCAGTGTGATGACACAGGTATGGGATGTGCTGTTATTTGTATAGAAGATGTGATGTCATTTACAGTTTATGTGACTTCACATATATTGGGTGTGATGGTATGAATACAGTGAAAGTGATGTCATAAATTCAGTGGTGTGATCTGAGAATGAGTAGATATGATGTCATAAAGAGCCCATATGACGGCATACATATATTGGGTACGATGTCATAGATAAGGTACTTGTCATCTAAGGTATACAGTGGGTTGGATGGCTCAGATTGATGTGGTATCACAAGTACAGAAGATGTGATTTCATATAGCTTTGATGTGACTTCATATACATTGGGGGTGAAGTCATGAGTACATTGGATGTGATGTCATAAATGTAGGGGTGTGTCGTCATAAAGAGGGGATGTGACGTCATAGAGAGCATATGAAATCATGCATGTGCTGGGTGTGATGGGCATAGAGTGGCTGTGATAGCATCTGTACAATGCGTGGAATGACACTGATACAGTGGAAGCGATGTCAGATACAGTGTGTGTGATGTCCAAGGGAATGGGTAGTGAAACCCATGTACTGCGTATGATGTCATACCTGTGTTGGATATGATATGCATACATGCAATGTGTGTGATATCATGGAGAGAATGGTTGTGATGATACAGTCGAGTGGGTGCAATGTCATAAATACTGTGATTTAATGTCATAAATAGTGAATGAGATGTCGAGTCTAGTGGATGTGATGTCATACATATGCCCAGATTGATGACACAGGTATGGGATGTGCTGTTATTTGTATAGAAGACGTGATGTCATATAGAGTTGACGGGACTTCACATATAGTGGGTGTGATGGCATGAATACAGTGCAAGTGATGTCATAAATGCAGTGGTGTGATGTGAGAATGAGTGGATATGATGTCATAAAGAGCCCATATGATGGCATAGATATATTGGGCACGATGTCATACATAAGGTACTTGTCATCGAAGCAATACAGTGGGTGGATGGCTCAGATTGATGCAGTATCACAAGTACAGATGATGTGATTTCATATAGCTTTGATGTGACTTCATATACATTGGGGGTGACGTCATGAGTACATTGGATGTGATGTCATAAATATAGGGGTGTGACGTCATAAAGAGGGGATATGATGGCATATAGAGTACGTATGACATCATACACATACAGGGTGTGATGTCATACGTATAGCGGTTTTGAGGAAAGAATACAGTGAAGATCATGTCAGATAGAGTGTGTGTGATGTCAGATAGAGTGGTTGTTCTGTCATCCCCACAGGGCTCCTGATATCTAATTAGTGGATATAACGTCATAGACATAATGAGTATGATATCACAGATAAATTGTCTGTGATTTCGCACGCAGCTAGGAAGTGATGTCATAAAGTGGATGAGACGTCATAAAGAGTGGGTGTGACGTCATGATTACAGTGGGTGTGATGTTATACCATGGACATGGAGTCCTAAGAGTGGGGGTGATATCATGAATACACCTGATTTGATGTTTGAAACACTGGGTTGTGACGTCATAAAGAGGGGATACGACGTCATAGAGAGCATATGATGTAATGCAGGTTCTGGGTGTGATGGGCCTCGAGTGGGTCTGATATCATCTCTACAGTGGGTGGAATGACACTGATACAGTGGAAGCGATGTCAGATATAGTGTGTGTGATGTCCAAGAGAATGGGTAGGGAAACCCATATACTGCGTATGATGTCATACCTGTGTTGGATATGATAGGCATACATGCAATGTGTTTGATATCATCCAGAGAACGGATGTGATGATGCAGTCGAGTGGGTGCAATGTTACAAATACTGTGATTTAATGTCATAAATAGTGAATGTGATGTCGAGTCTAGTGCATGTGATGTCATACATATGCCCAATGTGATGACACAGGTATGGGATGTGCTGTTATTTGTATAGAAGATGTGATGTCATATACAGTTGATGGGTCTTCACATATAGTGGGTGTGATGGCATCAATACATTGTAAGTGATGTCAAAATTACAGTCGTGTGGTGTGAGAATGAGTGGATATGATGTCATAAAGAGCCCTTATGACGGCATAGATATATTGGGCACGATGTCATACATAAGGTACTTGTCATCTAACCTATACAGTGGGTTGGATGGCTCAGATTGATGCGGTATCACAAGAACAGAAGATGTGATTTCATATAGCTTTGATGTGACTTCATATACATTGCGGGTGACGTCATGAGTACATTGGATGTGATGTCATAAATGTAGGGGTGTGACGTCATAAAGAGGGGATATGATGGCATATAGAGTACGTATGACATCATACACATACAGGGTGTGATGTCACACGTATAGCGGTTTTGATGAAAGAATACAGTGGAGGTCACGTCAGATAGAGTGTGTGTGATGTCAGACAGAGTGGTTGTTCTGTCATCCCCACAGGGCTCCTGATGTCTCATTAGTGGATATAACGTTATAGACATAGTGAGTGTGATGTCACAGATAAATTGCCTGTGATTTCACACGCAGCTTGGATGTGACGTCATAAAGTGGGTGAGACATCAAATAGAGTGGGTGTGACGTCATGATTACAGTGGGTGTGATGTTATACCGTGGACATGGAGTCCTAAGAGTGGGGGTGATATCATGAATACACCTGATTTGATGTTTGAAACACTGGGATGTGACGTCATAAATAGGTGATATGACGTCATAGAGAGCATATGACGTCATGCAGGTACTGGGTGTGATGGGCATTGAGTTGGTGTGATATCATCTGTACTGTGGGTGGAATGACAATGATACAGTGGAAGCGATGTCAGCTATAGTGTGTGTGAGGTCCAAGAGAATGGGTAGGGAATCCCATATACTGCGTATGATATCATACCTATGTTTGATATGATATGCATGCATTCAATGAGTGTGATATCATCGAGAGAATGGTTGTGATGATGCAGTCAAGTGGGTGCAATGTCATAAATACTGTGATTTAATGTCATAAATAGTGAATGTGATGTTGAGGCTAGTGCATGGGATGTCACACATATGCCCAGTGTGATGACACAGGTGTGGTATGTGCTGTTATTTGTATAGAAGATGTGATGTCATATACAGTTGATTTGACTTAACATATGGTGGGTGTGATGGCATGAATACAGTGCAAGTGATGTAATAAATGCAGTGGTGTGATGTGAGAATGAGTGGATATGATGTCATAAAGAACCCATATGACGACATAGATATACTGGGCACGATATCATACATAAGGTACTTGTCATCTAACCTATAGAGTGGGTTGGATGGCTCAGATTGATGCAGTATCACAAGTACAGAAGATGTGATTTCATATAGCTTTTATGTGACTTCATATACATTGGTGGTGACGTCATGTGTACATTGTATGTGATGTCATAAATGTAGCGGTGTGACGTCATAAAGAGGGGATGTGATGGCGTATAGAGTACGTACGACATCATACACATAGAGGGTGTGATGTCATACGTATAGCGGTTTTGATGAAAGGATACAGTGGAGATCATGTCAGACAGAGTGTATGTGATGTCAGATAGAGTGGTTGTTCTGTCATCCACACAGGGCTCCTGATGTCTCATTAGTGGATATAACGTCATAGATATAGTGAGTGTGATGTCACAGATAAATTGCCTGTGATTTCACACAGAGCTTGGATGTGATGTCACAAAGTGGATGAGACATCATATAGAGTGGGTGTGACATCATGATTACTGTGCGTGTGATGTCATACCGTGGACATGGCGTCCTAAGAGTGGGGTTGATATCATGCATTCACCTGATTTGATGTTTGAAACACTGGAGTGTGATGTCATAAAGAGGGGATAGGACGTCATAGAGAGCATATGACGTCATGCAGGTACTGGGTGTAATGGGCATCGAGTGGGTCTGATATCATCTGTACTGTTGGTGGAATGACACTGATACAGTGGAAGCGATGGCAGATAAAGTGTGTGTGATGTCCAAGAGAATGGGTAGGGAAACCCATATACTGCGTATGATGTCATACCTATGTCGGATATGATATGCATGCATGCAATGTGTGTGATATCATCGAGAGAATGGTTGTGATGATGCAGTTGAGTGGGTGCAATGTCATAAATACTGGGATTTAATGTCATAAATAGTGAATGTGACGTCGATTCTAGTGCATGTGGTGTCATACATATGCCCTGTGTGATGACACAGGTATGGGATGTGCTGTTATTTGTATAGAAGATGTGATGTCATATACAGTTGATGGGACTTCACGTATAATGGGTGTTGTTGGGGCCCGGCCGGCTCACGAGATCAGCCAGAGCCATTAGGGTCCGAACACTGCAAGCCTGCTGCCATATAAGGCGCTGATTACGTGCAAGCTATACATTCGGCCGGCAAATCACCAAAAGGATAATGCAGCGAACATATATCCGACAGGCCAATCGCCCACAAGACACGTATTCCTTACATGCCAGTCAGAACTCCCCCCTTCGTTTTCCCACTCCCTCCCCTCCTCCCCATATATAATCGCCTTGCGCTCAATAACGTTTTACAGCTTGATCAGAACCTTTGTCTTGCTGCCGTTCTTTGCGTCTCTTGTCCCACCCATTTCTTCCGTTTTAGGTGGATTCTGATCCCCCATTGATTGCTCTGCAGGGCAGAGCGACTGCGCCCAGCTAGCGGCCGGAGCAAGTGGCGCCCACCGTGGAGCCCGAAAACCGCTTGGACGGACCGCCGTCCCCGTAGACCAGTCCCAGCAAGGAGCACCACGATTACCTGCTCGTGAGACGACTCCGGGGAGGGCCCCCCCCCCTCGACAGCGGCATTCGGTCAGGTAAGAATTAATCATGGGACAATCATGTTAGAAAGATGATGTTTTTATTAGCCAGCTTAAAAAATCCCTCAAGGCGCGAAGAATTCGGGTTCGTAAAAAGATTTAGTTTCGTTTTTTCACTTTATTTTTAAGAACTGCCCCTGTTTCCCTCAAGAGGGTACTATCGACACTCGCATGTGGAATCGTGTCGGAGATTGCCATAATGATTATTATCGTGTCTTTGGTCCCCAGACTGTGCCTATCACCACCTTTAACTACTACAATCTTATAAAAGATATTCTCACCAACCAGGGCCATACCCCAGACATTCAGCACCTTTGTCAAGGAGGACAAAGAATCCTTTCCCGCCACTCCCGTCCCCCCTCTAGAGCGCCCTCTACCCAATATCTTATACAAAGCGACCAAATACACCCAAATAACTCCAGCGACGCTACCTTTACTCGCCCCCCCTCACGGGCCCTCTCAAACTGTCCCTCGATTTCTATCAATATTGAGACGAATCCAAATCCTACGGCTATATACCCCGATCTTAAAGACCTAAAAGGAATAACCAGCACGGACACAGACGATCAGCTGCCCCCTGCTGAACTAGCTAATCTAGAAGTTGAGGCAGCCCACTACAACGGCCCTGACTGGCCTCCCTCCTCCTCTGCTCCTGCCGCTTCCACCACAGCCGACGTTTTAAACAATCCTGGGCTTAATGCCTCTCCGCTGACTCCCGCTTCCGTGCCTCCGCCCTGTTCAGCCGCCATCTTACACAGCTCTGCGCTCCCACCCTTTGTGCCACCGCCAAATTTTCCCACCCACCCAGTTACGCTCACCGCTCCCAACACAGCCCGCCTTCCAGCTCCTATTCTGCATAACACTGAGCCACCACCCATCAACCAAACTCCCCTCCCCCAAACAACTTCCCATCAAGAAGCCCTGATTTTCATCCGAGAGGTTAAGGCGGTAGCCAAAGAACTCGCCGACCTGACTCTCTCCGCCCCCCAAGGGCTCTTAGCCTTCCCAGTAACTAGGAGCCAGGCTCAGCCTCCGCCTCGTGAGGCGACAGACTCTCAAAGCCCTGAGCCCAGTGCTCAAGACCCTCCACTTAATGATGATGATGAAGAAGAGTCAGAACACTCGGCTTCTGACGATGATGAGCCCCCGGTCCCACCATCGCCCCATACTTACAAAAAGATCAGCTTAAAAACGCTAGAAAAGGTCAAAGCGGCAGTGGCCAACTACGGCCCCACTGCCCCCTTCACTGTTGTCCTGATTGAAAACCTTAGTGATTGATGGCTTACACCCAATGATTGGTTCTTCCTAGCCAAGGCTGCCCTAAGCGGCGGTGATTTTATACTCTGGAAAAGTGAATAAAAAGAGGCTTCCAAACAGTTTATTGAACGCAATTCGCGTAAGCCCTCCTCAAAAGGTTGCACTCTCAAAAAGTTCCTGGGCTCTGACCCCTACCAACGTAAGGAAAAACAGGCTCAATTTTCCCCCAGGTTACTAACACAAAATCAGTCAGCAGGTGTTAAAGCGTGGAAACGCCTTCCCCAGAAAGGCGCTGCCACCACCTCCCTTGCAAAGATGAGACAGGGCCATGATGAGCCATATAGTGATTTCTTTAGTCGCTTACAAGAACTGGCCGAATGGCTTTTGGCTCTGGAGAAAGCGAAAGCACCTTCCTTAAACACCTCACTTTCGAACAATAGACATTTTGACAGCCGCCCACCAGGCGCTTAACATCTCTAACCCCAGTCTAGCCCAAGACTGCTGGCTATGTCTCAGCCAAGGCACGCCCATGCCCCTGGCTGTCTCCGTTAATACATCAGACCTCAACACTATTGACCAAAACTGCACTCTCGGCCTGCCCTTCAGGGTCCAACCTACACTGTTTTCATTCTCCCCCTGCATCTACAAACACCCGCGCAATGATTCCACAGATATCCCCGTTGGTTTCGGTACCTTTACCAACTGTAGCTCTGTGTTTAACTATACCTCTAGCTACACCACCCTCCTATGCCCCGGACCAGGAAAGGCATCCGTTTGCGGAAACAATCAAGCCTATCCCGCCCTACCCCCTTCATGGACAGGGTTGTGCACCATAGCCACCCTGCTACCAGACATAGATATCATTCCAGCAAATGAGCCCGTTGCTGTTCCCGCTTTTGACCACCTTGCAGGACAGCACAAAAGAGCCCTAGCAAAAATCCCCTTGCTTGCTGGGTTAGGAATCTCTGGGGAGATAGCTACGGGATCTGCAGGCCTAGGATATGCAGTTGATTCATATTCACAGCTCTCTAAGCAGCTCATTGATGATGTCCAGGCCATAACCAGCACCATTAGTGATATCCAAGATCAACTAGACTCCCTAGCAGAAGTAGTCCTTCAAAACAGACCAGGCTTAGATCTTCTCACCGCAGAACAGGGAGGTATCTCCCTTGCCTTACAGGAACGCTGCTGCTTCTACGCCAACAAATCCGGCATTGTCCGAGATAAAATGAAAAAGCTACAAGAAGATCTAGAAAAAAGAAGGAAAATGCTAATAGAGAATCCCTTTCTGACAGGCCTTAATGGACTACTCCCCTATCTCCTTTCCCTTCTTGGGCCCCTGATCACTGTCCTCCTGCTTCTCACCTTTGCCCCCTGGGTTCTGAGGCATGTCACGACACTTGTCAAAGACCAGCTTAACGACATACTAGGGAGACCCATCCAGATCCACTATCACCAGTTAGAAATGCTCGACCATGAAAATTATCAAGGCCCTCTCCCACGGGAGCTGCATGATTCGCGAGAGTCTGCATTGCGGCCCAGTTGCTACAATGGACACCGCTAGGTGCGCGACAAAGTACCGCAAGGAGGGGCCTCCACCAAAGAGGCCACTCTCGAGCCTCCTGCGAGGTAAGCCAGCTTGCATGGAGGTTGACACCAAAATCCTCTCCC